>CM024642.1:28834718-29147893 GCA_014182715.1 Eucalyptus cloeziana
TTGATATGACTTCAAAAAGGGACGATAACAACATGTTTAAACACACAAAAATTAATGATATCAGAGGAAAGCTTCTCTGGCATGCGTGCCAACATAGTTTACCTGTAGTTTGGAGACGTGGGACTGTAAGGACTGGACGGTGACAATCTTGGACTGCTTGGTGAGTATGCCAATGATGGGCTGTATTTTGCCGACTGAGGGTTGTAACTCGGAGAAGTAGGGCTGTAGCTCGGTGAAGTTGGGCTGTAACTTGGTGATGTTGGGCTGTAACCAGGAGATGTGGGGCTATAAGCTGGTGAAGTTGGGCTGTAGGAAGGAGATGTGGGGCTGTAAGAAGGTGAAGTTGGGCTGTAGGATGGTGATGTTGGGCTGTATGAAGGAGAGGTCGGGCTATAAGATGGTGAGGTGGGGCTGTATGCAGGGGAGGTGGGGCTATATGCAGGTGATGTGGGGCTATAAACAGGAGAGGTTGGACTATAACTAGGTGATGTAGGGCTGTAACTGGGCGAAGTGGGGCTGTAGCTGGGAGATGTAGGGCTATAAGATGGAGAAGTAGGGCTATAAGACGGGGAAGTGGGGCTATAGCTGGGAGAAGTGGGTGAATACGAAGGGCTTGTAGGGGAATACGCAGGACTTGTTGGGCTATAACCAGGAGAACTGGGACTGTAGGTTGGAGATGTGGGACTGTAGCCAGGAGATGTGGGGCTGTAACCAGGTGATGTGGGGCTGTAACCAGGTGACGTCGGGCTGTATCCTGGTGATGAGGGACTGTATCCAGGAGAAGAAGGGCTGTATCCCGGAGATGAAGCAGGCGAGAAGGCCATACCACCAACATAGGGTGAAAACTGAGCATCTGTAGTTGGAGACAGCCGGAGGTTTGGGCTCAGCAAATAACTAGGAGACATCATACCCTCATGGTAAGGAGTTCCAGATATTGGTGAACGTGCAGGCGTCATGCCAAAATCAAGACCATCCATATAACTAGGCAGCTGAAGTTCGATGGCATGCTTCAACATCTCATCATTGAGGTACAATGCACAGTCTCCTGTGCCAATGGGTGCAAGCTGACCCAACATAATGTTCTCCGTAACCCCCCTCAGATAATCTGATTCGGCATAGACAGCAGCATCAAGAAGAATGTCCACAGTTTCTTCAAATGAGCATCTCATCAGTGGCCCAGTATCATTTCGATTGATGCCATGACGTGTAATGGCCATCAAGTGGCCTCGATAAGTCATGGTATCACACAAAATAGCTAAATGCCGATAGTTCACATAAGATCCATCAAATGATATGACAACACGCAGTTCATCCAGTAGGGAACGACGAACTGCCTCGATACCAAGAACTTCAATGATTTCTATCAGATGATTGCTCGTTGTCCTTGTGGCATCAACTCCTTCATGACACATGACAGCTAATAGGTTAACACCTTCAGTATCCAACATCCACTCAGTTTCTGGCTTGAAGCCGTCATTCTCATTGAATTTGTTTACTTTACCATTCTTGATGAACACCTTGTTAATATCTGGGATCCCTCGAAGAGCCATTTCTGTAAGCATGTTGCTCTCAATCTTCTTCAAGAAGACATCATCTTCTGCAGATTCATCATTGAGCTCCCCTTTCGGAGCTTCATCATTCATGATACGAATGCGAAGTATGAGCTTATCAGCATTGTCATCATTGAATATACAGTTCAAATCATCATCAAATTCCAGATTGATCTTCTCTGCAATATCAGCCATGCTGAGCTTCTTATCCACCATCATTTCCCGATTCAACTCTATACGAAGCAACCAGGGAGAAATCTTTTCAGGGGCGATCTCTTCATCCGGCATTTCAAAGTAAGATTTGACAAAATCAATATCTTCCTCAATTCTTGTGCTCGTAGGGTCTGGATCATACCATACCTCAGTGGCTTGAGTTACACTGCGGAGAGTAGTGTACTCCAAGGCACACTGAACAGTCTTGGCACTTTCCTTTGTCTTGCTTACCTCAGGTTTCAGATAGACAGAAAGGGAGGGCGTCTTGATTTTTTTGGCAACGTTGATGATTTCTCTCAACCTAGGAACACCAAGAGTGACGTTCTTCGCACTCACACCAGCGTAGTGGAAGGTATTGAGAGTCATCTGGGTGGCAGGCTCACCAATAGATTGTGCAGCAACACAACCAATCATTTCCCCTGGAGCCACTAATGATTGCAAGAAACGCGATTCAATCTCACCAATCACCCAGTCAAAAGCTTCACGAGTAAGCCTATACTCCTTCAACACTCTCTTGCTAGCAAAAGTGCTGCGAAGTAAGATATTGAAAAAGAGAGTTGCATTCTTTTGAGCTTCAACACTCAATGGATCCTCACCGGGAACAACCTTAAGCCTCTCTTGAAGCTTATCAATAGCCTCCACAACCTCCACGGGGTGAATATCTGAAGGCCTCCTTAAGTCGATTTTAAAAGTCTTCTGGGCATTCCAAATAAGCCTCTTGAGGTTGACAGGTAATGGCCAAGTATTATCACCTGTAGTTGCTATCTCTGTTCCAAGCTGGAATCTATCCGCTTCAAGTTTTTGGACTTCAGCATCAAAGACATCTCTCAATTCTCCAATCGATCTCAGATCCTCAGCGTTTTCGGGCAACATGTAATCAGGGTTCCAGTTCTCATCATCTATCTCATATCTGAAAACTCTATCAAATTCTGTCTTCTTCATTTTCAAAGAATCCAGTTTCTGTGATTCAATCCACACAGAATCCATACCATCTTCACCATACAAAAACTGTATGACATCTCCCAGAGAGTTCCTAACTGTTCCATCGTATTTTACCATAATATCCTCCATAGCCTTCACTAATCGCCTCTGGATATATCCAGTCTCAGAAGTCTTGACAGCAGTATCAATCAGACCTTCCCTACCACCCATAGCATGGAAAAAGAACTCCTGCGGAGTCAACCCACGAAGATACGAGTTCTCGACAAATCCACGACTTTCTGGCCCATAATCATCTTTTGTGAAATGGGGCAGAGTTCGACCTATAAATCCAAACGGTATCCGCTTACCCTCAACATTCTGCTGACCAACACAAGCAGTCATCTGAGAAATATTGATGAAACTTCCCTTAGATCCAGCTGTAACCATCGCTTTGAGATTGTTACTCTCAGATAAACTCTTTTGGGCACTACTTCCAGCATCATCACGAGCCTTGTTCAACACCTGAAAGATCACAAACATGTCATTGTTTGACTTATAGAGCCTACAAAGAGAAGAATGTGGGTGGAGGAAAAATATGCAGACCTGATTCACTTTGTTTTCAAAGGATTCCATCATTGTTCGTCCAGGTTCAGGCTCTAACTTTTTCTCCTGAGCATCTTTTATAAGCCTTTTCACTTCATCTTTAGCTGAAGAAATGGTCTCATTAATTTTTTCCATTGTCGCTGCATCAGCAATCGTGTCTCCAATACCAATGCTGAAGCCATTCTGCAAAAGCCAATAGTTGACAAGCCACTGAGTATGTCCCAAGAATTTCCGGGCTGCATCTGGGCCAACCTCTTCCCTACACAAACAAATATTGCAATCAATACTAAGGAAGTAGCCAGCCAAGTCTTCAAAGAAGTTCTACCATGAACAGGAAGAAGGAACTTGAGTATCCTGAACACAAATGTTATAGCAAATCCAAGTTCCAAAACTTTTCATGCAGGTAGAAACTTTCAAAGAGAATTCATCTGCTAATGAATCATCCAGCTGAAACAAAAGTTGAGAGTTCGTACCAGATGACATGTATGAGACTTCCCGTAGATGTCCCAAGTGCCTTCTTGCAAAGAGTTCCCGAAAGTAACTCGCCCTTCTCAATTCGAACTTGGGTATCTCCTGGAGTTATAAACCCTGTTTCAGTCTCTGAGTGCCATGCAGAATTTCTCAGGAGATTGATCTGCTTCGGTATGATGAGATTGAACACTTGCTTTCCTGTCCAAAGAGGCCTGGGCTTTAAAATAGCAGGAGTGGGAACTTTCCCATCAAAATCCTCCCACCACATCAAGACGTTCATGAAAACATCCTGCGAGGAAAAAAGGCCAAGGAGTTACAAAGTCAAAACTCAAACAGAAAAAGAAGGATACTGATAAATTTGCACAACTATCATGAGGCATTCTGCAGAATCACCTTCTCAATAAAAGTATCCCTCTTTGTGATTTTACGACAACCTAGGAGTGTATCCTGGACAATTCCCATCACTGGTCTATTAGATTGAGGTGAAACAATACACTTAGGCACCATCATTAGCTCCAATACTTCTGCTCTGGTTTCAAAAGACTGAGGCACGTGCATGTTCATTTCATCTCCATCAAAATCAGCATTGTATGGTGAAGTTACAGATAAGTTTAGACGAAAAGTCGAGTAAGGCATGATCTTAATTCTGTGACCCATTATAGACATTTTATGAAGACTAGGCTGGCGATTGAACAGCACAAAGTCTCCATCATTTAAGTGTCGCTCCACCTGCAAAAGAGTATTTCAAGTTAGATAAGCTGTTCAAATTGCAAAATCCTTCTTGCTTATCAAAAACAAAAACCATGAAGAAGAACAAAGATAAGGGAGGCTGCCTTGTAGCCTAGTTCCAAATGATGATCACTACTTTTCTTCAAATAACGGAGATCAAGTCTCTGTCCATCATCCCTTATAATATATTTAGCCCCAGTTTTACCAGGTGGCGGATGAGGCCCATATTCAACAAGCTCCTTCAACCTGTTTTAAGATAAAAAGTTGATATGAGGAGATAGTTTCTGGATATGTAAAATTCAGAAGAAGAAGAAGAGCCAAGTTTATGAACCTCTCAATGTTATAAGGAGTCACGGTTTCTGGATATGTAAGATTCAAGGCAATACTCCAAGGGACGCCGAGTTCATCAATATTAATCGTTGGATCAGGTGTAATGACTGTTCGAGCAGAAAAGTCGACTCTTTTTCCCATGAGATTCCCTCTAATCCGGCCTTCCTTTGCCTTAAGCCTGCTGCAGATCGACTTGATAGGTCTCCCAGACCTTTGGGTAGCCTGAGAAGTAATAGAAAAATGCATGCATTATTACCCTTGACACATGAGGCACGATACAGGACAAAAGACAACTATTTCCATCTACAAATTCAACAAATGGGTTAAAAGAGTCAGCAGACCCTTGGCTGTCCAGGCAACTCGTTGTCAAAGTATGTAGCGATGTGGAATTGCAACAACTGTGCAAACTCTGAAATGATATGTGCCGGTGCACCATTCCTCTCCTGTTGCCTTAGATTCTCATTATGTCTTATAATCATTGCCAATTGATGTGTCAGATCATCCTGTATATGAAAATGGGAAAGATGTAAGCACATCATCTAGTTTGCACAAGAGCTAAGCTCATCATGTTGATTCCAAGAAAAGAAAGAAAGCAAAATATTACATAATTCCATATACGAAAGCCACAAAGGCAAAGAAGAATTGCTTGCCTCACTCCTGGAAGAGGTGTCCATCATCACAGAGGGCCTCACAGGAGGAGGAGGAATAGGTAGAACTTGTAAAATCATCCAATCTGGACGAGCATATTTCGGGTTCAAGCCTAACAGCTGACAGTCTTCATCACTTATTCTCTTGAGAACGCTGAGTACCTAATTTTCATATTAACAGTCTTTAAAGCTTGTCAAAGAGAAACATTAGTTCTGTTCATGCAAATGAAAAAATTACCCTTTCAGCAGAAAGTGTCTGTTTCCTTTCCACCGGTTCAGGAATCTGATCCTGATCATCATTTTTCTTCCGCTGGGCCTTATACTCTGCTATCATTTTCATTCCTTCAATGGTAAGCTTTGGCTGCTGTGCACCACAGCCCCCACGACTCTTTTTCACCGGCTCTTCTGAGCTTTTACCTTTCGTATCAACATCATCTCCACCATCACATTTTGATTTGTTTTTACATGCATCTAGTATCTTCTTAAGCCTATTTTTAGGATTTCTTATTCGAAGGGCCTGTTTGAACTTGTGGTCATCCTGCAGGAAGTCCAAAGGTAAGTATCCATTACCATGACATAAGCTTGTATTTTCTTGAGGTTCACATGTTTGAGACAACATTAGATTGGCATTGGGAGTAGTGTAAAAGCAACATTCATTTATAGATATAACTCCATTCGACCCTTATTTGTTCAAAACTGTCCCGTTAAAATCCACAATATCACCACTTCAACATTCACAAGAATCGGTTTTGCACCAGATCATATTGGGAAGGAGTCAAATTTTAACACTCAAAAGGAACAATGTATTGCCGCCTCATTTTGTGATGTCAGAGTCACCTAGTCCAATTAGGCCTTCAAATAAAATTACGTACCATCAGCAATAGAAACAAACTGAGAGCTCTACATCAACAAAGCTAAGTCCTGTTCAAAGGTCCAGAAGACAAGACGGCTCCTTAGCTAATTCTTACATAGAGTTATTTCCATGTCCAGAAGTAGTTTCCACAACAGATCAAGTGGGAAAGAAAAACGAACAAATTGCAATTGAGTATTTCCCCTTGCAAGTATAATCCCTACAAATCTCAAGAATATAAAAGCAAGTTTCGGATTGCCTGATATTCCACCAATTGCATTTGGTAAAAAAGAGTGTGTGCTTCATAAGTCTCCCAAGTACCTCATCTGTGAGTATTTTGGAGCAATTGAAGCAAACACAGCGCATGATACTCAACACGGTCTTCATGAACCCAATATGAAACATCGGCTTCGCCAGCTCCAGGTGCCCAAAGTGCCCAGGGCACTCGGCCATGTTCGCCGTGCACGTCTCGCACTTCAGTTTCCTATCGATCGTGCCGAGACGAGGATCGCTCAGCCCAGCGATCTTCGGCTTGCCCCTCTCCGTCGTCTCGCCATGCTCAATCTGCACCACAGACATTTGCCTCTGCGCAACCAAACAGAACCAACAGAGCACGATCAGAACACACGCGGAAACCCTAAAAAGCCATAACTGCGGATACCAGAACCTCAAAACAAGTCCACATAATTCCGGAGTGATTCCGATTCAAAACAAAAATGCAACGGCAGCTCAATCAGCACGTGAGCACACAAAACCCGGTCTACGCACATAGAACCGCATTCCCTACTCGAATTTCCGAACTCGACACCGAGGGAAAAGAACCGCAGCCTCAAAATCACCAGCTCGATCATCACTCGGCCGGTCACTAACGAGCGCTATCTTCCGAGCTAAGATTCCAATTCCCCCTCCTCCTCCCCCTCCCCCCCAAAAACAAACGAAAATCGCAGAGGGAAGTCGGAGAGGGAGGGAGAGAGGGAAATTACGATCTCGTCGGGGCTGAGGATGCCGAACTGGACCAGCCGGACCTTGGCGACCTCCGCCGGCGAGAAGGGGAACCGGATATCCATGGCCGATCCAACTCCGCCGCCGCGCCCGAACCCCTAGAACTCCGAACGGGGGGGAAAATTGGAAGTCCGGGTGCCCGATCGGAGCTCCGATCAGTTCGTTCTCGGTTCGATCTTTTTCGTTTTCCTTTTTCAAATTTTTGGCGGTTGCAGTTAGAAAGGAGGAGGAGGAGGAGAAGCAGTGGGGGTGCTCAGCTCTCTCCCCTTCGGAGGAAGACTCTCGTCGCAGAGAGAGAGAGAGAGATTTGGGGAAGAAAGGAAGATCGTGGGGGCTGAGGGGGTATTTATAGAGGAAGACGCGGACTTGGCTTGGACGACATTGCCCTAGCCGACCCAGCTGTCGTATGGGACTCCGAATAGAAGGTCCGATCCGGGGCATCGCGGGAGCGACCCGTCGGGTCGGATCGCGGCGGGTCGAGCCCCCTTTTGTGAGACTCGGCCCGTTCAAGTGGGCCTATTATATGAACAAGGTCATGGTCGGCCCGGCCCATCTTCGATAGAGCAGTCGCCATCGAGGTGAGGATGCAACGGCGACAGACGCACTGAGCACGTTGAAGACTCGGTCCACCAAATCGGCTCGACAGGACAACCTCTTGCTTGCATTTTGTCCAAAAAATTCTAAATTTATTATATGACAATTAATTCGGTCCTAATCATTTCAACTATACTAATTTAATTCTAAATCTTTTAATAATTTGTCAATTTGATTCTAAGCATTCTACGTCGATTTAGTCCTAAACTTTTGAAAATTTGTCAATTTAATCATAAACCTATTATTTAGTCAGAAGGCCTACATTAGCAAATTGTAAAAGAGTTTAGGACCAAATTTGTAAAATAATTTAAAACGAAACCGGCACAATTAAAATGTTTAAAATCGAATTAGCCTCCGTATAGTACGTTTAGCACCTTTTTGGACAATTTTCCCGTTTCATAAGCTAACCTTACTATATTGAGCTTTACTCGGGTTGCACGTCCATAATAAATAGTGCGGTCTATCTCTTATTTCCAACTTTGTACTCAATTCAAAAAGGGATTATTAATCTTTATCAAAGGAAAGAAAAGACAAGCATCGTATGCTCCGATGGTACCCTTGTTTCTTGGAAGTCGCTTCGTTTTTAAATTTCATGGCAACTTTTACACGTCAAACTAAACTTATCGTCTCATTATTGGTTTAACGAACCACCATGTGCGATATTATAATTGTACACTATTATAATAAATGTGAGTAGTTGGTAGATGGAAAGTCTAACGTTAGATCAAGGAGAAATCTACGGCTACGATTGAGTCTTTACTTTTATACGTAGATCTCCTCCCCTTATTTATATCAACTAAAATACAATTCATAACTTCTTTGTAGAGATCCTTATGAGTATGAGAGGGCAAGGAGAAAATCTCAGGCACCGTGGGTCGTTACTTCAAAGATCATTCTCCACACGGAAACTCCCCGAAATCTCTAATTTTTGACCATTCAGTTAGTGAATCTAACTAAGAAGTTGCCAGCTACCAGTCAAACCCGTTCAGCCCCTCTCGTCCCGACAGACCACACGCCAAGATGACCATTTCTCGGGAGTTGACTTCTGCAACCAGACTACTCGGATTTCACCGAAGCAAAACCAGGAAAAAAAAAGGAGCACAGAGTTCTTGGTTCGACAGCGGGAGGCGATGGAATTCATGTCGCGGGTCAGTGCTGAAAGTTAGGTTGGATTGGTAGCGCTGGACGGAGGAGAGTCGGTACAGCGGCAATCGCGACCCCTCTTGCCTTCAAAATGATCCCATTCCTGCTGTGCACTGTCCTCGAGATTCGGGTACAAATCGACGAGCACCTGGTGTGCGACACAGGATAACAGCAAAGCCCTGCGGACGATCGTCGAAAGGGTCCCTTTTTGTTCGCTCGCGGAGGATGAAGCACGCGAAAGAAGCGGCCGCACCGCCTCCTCCGCCGCCGCCGCTCCCCGATTTCCGGGCCGGGAGGGCGGCCGCCGAGACGAGCGTGACGAACAGGGAGATCGCCAGGTTCTGGAGGCAGAAGCGCATCGAGGAGGAAGATCACCTCTGGGCGGCGATCAAGGCCGCCGCACGCGTCAGGGCGCGAAAGCTCTCGGTGAGATCGAATTTCAACAGCTGCAAACGTGATCAGGGGTTTACATAGAATGAACGTGACTCCATCTTCATAGGGTCGAAGCGTCTTGAATGACAGCGTGCGAAGCGAGAAAACACTACATAACCTTTCGCCGGTAGACCTCAAACGGTTTAGGATGAAGTTATAAAACCCATCCACACCGATTTCGTCGAGATCGTTTGATCAAACGCGAATTTGCGAAGACTAACATTCGACGTATTAAATTCTTCGAGCCAAAATCCGAGCACGCAAAGACGGAGCCAATGCAAATGTCTCCATCTTCTTGTTGTGCTGTAACCTTGTGACCCTATAAAGCTCAGTTCATTAGTTCCTTCTGCTGTAGCAGTTCAAATTACAGACCTTTCGAAGAGTACTCAGAAAGTTCTGGTGAAGCGGCATAGGGTGTGGCGCTTCCTCGATTTTATGGACACCCCTAATACAGTTGGCTCTATGTTAATGCATAAATTTCGAACATCTGTTGGTTTTTCTCATATCCAGGACTCATCGAGACATGTTGCGTTCAGGAGGACGACTACAAGCTGTTCGTAGAGTCTTTGCAAGATGTAAACGATGACGACGCCAAGGAGAACGGGATGGCTGCTTCCGACGAGATGCAGAACCATGCCGAAGAGGAGAAAGAAGTGCGCGTCGGCATAAAAGACTGGTAAGGTTTGGCTTGGGTTCTTCCTATATGCATGTTTTGCTTCAGAACATTAGGACCTGGCTTTTGTTGCTTCGCGAATAAAGGTTGGCAAAGATGGTCTTGTAGGCATAATCGAGTGAATCGATGGATCTAAAAGCCATGAGATGTTATTGATGCGTTGTCCTGCCTGTTCATATCCGCAGGTGGACGAAGAGCAAGTACGCCTACCTGAACCAACCGGCCCTCGAGTCGATGGATCACCCGAGAAGAACTTCCTCTTACACTCCAAACTGTTTCTCGTACAAGCCTATTCCGCTGTACCCTACTTTGCTCGGAGTGTTTTAGCATCCGTGTCGTTGTTCAGTTCGGTCGGTTTCATCACTTGGAACTCATTCGAGTCGTCTGCTGTTTCGACTTCAGGTCAAGTGCTTGCAGATTTGCATTGTGCTGATTAGGTCCAGCATCTGCAATTACTTAGATTTGCATTGTGTCGATAGCATCTGCAAATTATCTTCAATTCGATCTGCATTTGTATAAACATGCATTTGTCAGTGTGAAAGAAATTTCCCTTTGGTGGCTTGCAACATCATGAGGAGCGCGAGCATGCTTCATACTGTACCGATGCTCTCCGAATCTCCAACTAATTCATCTGTTCACAGTCGGCAAGAAAGCTAAGCTTCACGAATGACAAACACCTGTTAATCCATGAACCAGAATCGCGAACTAAGGTGCTCGTGTTAAGCAGATTTTAACCTTTCGCAGAGCAAATAAAAAGAGCAGAACAGTGTGACTTAGAAGCCTAACGTGAGTGCCCCCAACCCAATTCAACTACGACAGCATATCAAGAATGCAATTTACGCCGAAAAGGCGGCACCAGAAGGGCATCGAGGATCCCTCCTCGGCTTAGCCGTTCTTGGGGTCGATGGGGTTGATGTTGAAGCCGAATGTTCCTTCGTGCTAATGTCTTTCTTGCATCTTGAGAAAGCTGCACTTCTGTTAGTCCTGAAGCTAGAGTCCAACATTTGAGAAGCTGCTTGCTAAACCCTGATTCGAGATAAGCAAAACCCTCTGACCAAAACGACATGACCAGCAACGGGAAATATAAAAAAGAAAAATAGAAAATCCACCTTGTCTATGTTTTATCTATCAATAATGATGAGGATGATAATAATAATGGTACTAATAGTAATAATATACAAAATTGTCTAGTGGAGACAAGCAACTTCTCTTATTTGACCTAATCTAATCCGGGCTTCAACAATAAGATTGTCAAACCGTTAGGTGAGGTAATTTATTACAAATAAGTTAACAACCGGTCGCTAATTATTTAAAATAAATTATATTCGTGAAAAAAGACCAGCTTATTTTTCCAATCTAATGGTCAATATGTACAATATTTCTTCTATCGGCATGAACCTAATAAAAATAAAGGGATAAGTGTATTGAAAGTGTAATTAAGTTACAAAATTTTGAAAAAGTGCAATAAAATCCTTAAACATGCTATGAAAGTGCAATATAATTATAAAAAAAAATGTAATCAAATACAAAAACTTATTAAGTTGGTGTAATCGAATTCTAAAATTTGTCAATTTTGTACAATTACATTTTAAAACTTATTAACATTATCCGTTTGTCAAGTAAGAAGGAGTTAACCGAAACACCTGATTGTACAAACTTGATAAATTTTAGGGTTGTCAATGGTTCGATTCAGTTTTTAGTTTTTGGTTTTTGGTTTTTGTTTTTTGATTTTTGATTTTTTTTTTTTTTTTTTTTTGAAAATTCCCAAAAATCCCCCAGCCCGGTCGCCGAAATCCACAACAGGGGCATTCCACGATCTCTTACTACTCACAAAATTATGTAAGAGGGAAGGACCAGCCATTTGGTAAAAACCCATGAATCGCGTGCTGCTCCATCTTGAAGACGTTCAAGCTCTTGGCAGCCTGGAGCGAGAGGGTGAGGATCTGGAGGCGGCCGAGCTGCTCCATCTTGAAGAAGAAGTAGATGGGCTTGACGCACTGGCGGAGCAGGAAGGCGAGGGAGAAGGGAAGCCGAAGGCGACGCAGCCGAGGAGGGAGGCCTCGAAGATGGGGGAGGAGCGGGTGAGGTAGGAGATCCAAGCGCCGAGGGCGAGCTGGGCGAGACCCCAGAGCGGCGACCGCCTTGCTGGAGCTGTAGAGGGTCTTCTTCAAATCCTCGAGCACCTGGCGGGTCTCGTTGGCCAGAGCAGAGAGGTCCCGCTCGACGGTGGGGCCCTCGATCTCCAAGAGCGAAACGCCGCAGAATCCCCATCGCGAACCGCTTCGCATCATCAAAAACCCCCAAAAAGATCAACGAGCGAGAGAAAAAAACCCTCACCGGACCCTTCTCGACTGCCACCGGAATCTCCTCGGATCCGCCTCCCGCGCCGTCCTCCCCGTCCCCGTCCCCGTCTCCGCCGCCCGCCGCGTCGTCGTCGCAGATGGAGGAGACGGCGTTCAGCAGGTCGGGGGGCAGGGGGAGGTTGCGGGAGATGAGGCCGAGGGCGCACATCAGCGACTTCGTCTTCCCCACACGATCGTTCGAAAGGATGAAGTAGAGCTGCGGCGGCTGCTGCTGCTGCTGCTGGGGCGGGGGTTGGGGGCTCTCGAGCTGGGCCACCATGGAGGGAGGCGCGTGAAATCGAGCCAGAGGAGACGGGAGTCGGGAGAGAATAAAATCGATTTTTTAATGGTTTGATTTTATCGTTTTTAGTTCGGTGTTTTATAGTTCGGTTCGATTAATCAATAAAAATCGAACTAATAAAAAAAATATTAATTTTTAATGAAAATCGAGCCAAAAATTGAATTGAACCGAAAAAATCGAATTTTTCGATTCAGTTCGATTTTTTATTTGATTCCTGACATCCTTAACAAATTTATGATTTGACGGACTCAACGGCACTTTTATGACAATATTTATGATTTGATTATATTTTAAAATATTTAATAACTCAATTGAACTTTCGTAATAAATTTTAAAAATTTTAGTATATTTATCTTAAAATAAATACAATAGTGGCAAAAGTCGACGGAAAAGGAATCGACTTTAGTTGGAGAAAAGGATAAGACACATGGCGTCATTTGGGAGGCGCCAACGCGAACTGTGAGTCCACTACCGAAGCACCCTATGAAAACCCCTTCCTTCAATTGCGGTACTAACTTTTGAAATGTTCCTCCAATTAAAGAAGTAATTAATATAATTAATTATAATGTTAGTCCAATTAAAGACCGCTCCTTTATAATTCATTACTTCTTTAATTGGACGAACATTTAACCTCTGATCTTTACAGATTAGAACAATCATAGAAACCTTCTTCGCCGGTGATCATAATACATTACGTGTACCCTCGATTGCCCTATAATTCTGATTATTTTTTAATTTATAGACATTCATTTGATGGGATAAAAAAAATTTCTGATCATTAATGTACCCACTAACAATTTACATTATTTGCCCTTTTTATTGTTTTTCTTTTGTTTGTATAATTGTTGTTGTTATAATTGCGATTCAAATTTAAAATATTACCATCCACATTGTTTGCAAGAATCCCTTCAAGATTCATCTATTGTTAGTTGGATTGAATGTATAAAATATAGGGAAAATCTCAAATAATGACTCAAAATGAACCTACTTTCTCAAATAAGAACCCGAAGTGGCTAACAAATCTCAAATAAGAACTTAAACCTGCCGGCCGACCAAAATGTTCATCGGCCGGCGAGCGTGTGACATTTCCAGTGGCCGGAATATGGGCAATTTTGTCCCAAAAAATTATAGATAGAAATTAACAAACCCTAAAAACAAAACCCCCAAACTCTTCACATTATTTTGACTTAAAAAGAAAAACTCTTCATGTTCTCATGTTTTTCTTCTTCTGCTCTTCATCTTCTCCATTCTTTGTCCTCTCGCTTGGAGCACCAAAATTTTCTATTAATGGAATACAAATTGAAACACAACAAGAAACCCCTACCTTCATTTCTTCACATCTTCTTCTTTTATTTTATGTCTTCGTTTCTTTCTAACAAAGAAGACAAATCTTGAGTAAAGCCACATTTTCGTTATTGAGACACCCATGTGTAACACGAGTCTTCATTATCTTTTCCTAGATTTGCCATACACTTTGGTCAAAAAGAACAGAGAAGATGAAGAGCAAAAGAAGAAAAACATGAGAACATGTTCTCATTCATGAAGAGTTTTGTCTTTTTAGGTCAAAAGAATGTGAAGAGTTTGGGGGTGGTTTTTATGGTTTGTTAATTTCTATCTATATTTTTTTTAACAAAATTGCCCATATTCCGGCCACTGGAAATGTCACACTCTCGCCAGCCAGTGAACATTTTGGCCGGTCAACAAGTTCAAGTCCTTATTTGAGACTTGTTAGCCATTTGAGGTCCTTATTTGAAACAACGGCCATTTCGAGTCTTCATTTGAGAAAATATACTCACTTTGGGCTCTTATTTGAGATTTTCCTTAAAATATATATAAAAGGGTTTTGGAGCATTAACGAGGTGTTAGTATAATATATGTTTAATAGAAAATCAAATCTTCTAATCCAAAATCTCGACTCCTCTCTATTTGATTTTGGCAATTAAGGAGAGACTATTTATCATTTTCTGTTCTATTTCATCCTACAACAATCTGTAAATTGTAGGGGTATCCTTAAATATTCCAACAAGGATTTAAAGGGAAAAAAGAAGAAGGAAATATCATATGACAGCAGTAAATAATTCCGAAAGATAATTTACAAGATATAATATCATAAGTGAGAAATTTCTAATTACTCATAGTGCAACATAAATGCACATTAACCAATTGCAAGAGTAATGCCCTGGTCGAAAAGGGATAAGATGGGAATGTTTCTACCCTTTTTTTTTTATTATTATTTACACAATAACTTTCTAATGGAGCGAGTATGATAAGACTTTAATATTTACATGAATGATGAAATTTTTTCATAAATATGATCACCCATATCTCTTAAAATAATTAGCTAATGAAAAATATTTTCATTTTCAACAATAATTCTATGACTTCAATATGTACGTGAATGATGAAATCTTTTTTATAAATTCATTTTTGTAAGCTGTACAACAAACGATACCTTTTCAAATGAAATTTTTGGTGAAGAGCAAGAGAGAGGGGGTCAAGATGAGTAGACTAGTTAAAAGAGGTCTTTCAAATAATCTCCGAATTTGAATTGGAATAAGATAGGATAAGGTAGGATTAGAAATCCTTCAAAATATATTCTTTGGATCCTAAAAGTATAGGATTCAAAATTTTTGAAAATGTTACTTGCTTAATACTTTCTAAACCTATGGCAGTATATAATTTCACATGGTCAAGACTAGCGCGATCGCCATTTTCGCCGAAGCTCCTCTTCCTCCTCTTCCTTTGAAATCTTCCAATTGTCGGCACATAGTCCGAGATATGAGTGAAGCACAAGATCAGATGTTGAAGCATTACGCCAAAATTAGGCAAGCACAAGAATCCCTCTAAGATTCATCTATTATTAGTTGGATTTAATGTACTAAGAAAAAGAAGATATAATCCAATCTATCTCAACCTAATACACACATAATTACATACATACAAACATATATATATATATATATATATATATATATATGAAAGAGGGTTTTGGAGCATTAACGAGGTGATTAGTATTTTGTTTGTTTAATGAAAAATCGAATCTTCTAATCCAAAACCTCGACTCCTCTCTATTTGATTTTGGCAATTAAGGAGAGACTATTTGTGATTTTCTATTCTATTTCATCCCACAACAATCTGTATGTTGTAAATTTTAGGGGTATCCTTCAATATTCCAACAAGGATTTCAAGGGAAAAAGAAGAAGGAAATATCATATGACAGCAGTAAATAATTCCGAAAGATAATTTCCAAGATAAAATATTAGAAACGAGAAATTTCTAATTACTCGTAATGCAACATAAATGTACATTAACCAATTGCAAGAGTAATGCTCTGGGATAAAATATAGGAAACGATAAATTTCTAATTACTCATAATGCAACATAAATGTACATTAACCAATTGCAAGAGTAATGCTCTGGTCGAAAAGGGATAAGAATTATGGGAATGTTTATACCCTTATTTTTTTATTATTTACAAAATGAATTTCTAATATTAGAGCAAGTATGATAAGACAAATAAATCACCTTTTAAAAGCTACATTTATTTCACAAAAAAATAATTTTAAAAATATTTTCGTAAATATGATTATTCGTGTTGCTTAAAATAATTAGCTAATAAAAAATATTTTCGATATCAATAGCAAATCTATGACTTTAATATTTACGTGAATGATGAAATCTTTTTTATTGATTCATTTTTGTAAGTTATACAACAAACGATACTTTTTCAAATGAAATTTCTGGTGAAGAGTAAGAGAGAGTGGCTTGGGATGAATAGACTAGCTAAAAGAGGTCTTTGAAATATTCTACAAATTTGGATTGAAATAAGATAGGATAAAGTTGGATTAGAAATCTTTCAAATATATTATTTGGCTTGTAGAAGTATAGGATTCAATTTTGGGAAAATTTCAAATAAGGATCCAAAGTAAGCCTACTTTCTCAAATAAGGACCCGAAGTGATCGTTATTCCAAATAAGGACCCGAAGTAGCTAACAAATCTCAAATAAGGACTTGAACCTGCCTGCCGACCAAAATGTTCACCGGCCCGCGAGCGTGACATTTCCAGTGGCCGGAATATGGGCAATTTTGTCCCAAAAAATTATAGATAAAAATTAACAAACCCTGAAAATAAAACCCCCAAACTCTTCATGTTCTTCTTCTTCCGCTCTTCATCTTTTACGTTCTTTTTCCCCTCTTGTTTGGAGAACCCAAATTCTCTTTTAATGAAGCAAGATCCCTATCTCCCTGAGTTCCAAGGGTACATGCCCTCCCTCCCTCCCTCCCTCTCTCTCAATTTGAACGAAATTGACCTCGGTTAAACAGGAGTGTGAATCAAAGTGTATGGCGAATCTATGAAAAGATAATGAAGAATCGAGGCCCTCGTGTTACACACGAGTGTCTCAATAATGAAAATGTGGCTTTACTCAAGATTTGTCTTCTTCGTTAGAAAGAAATGAAGACAAAAAACAAAAGAAGAAGATGTGAAGAAATGAAGGTAGGGGTTTCTTGTTATATTTCAATTTGTATTCCATTTATAAAAAATTTCCGTGCTCCAAGCAAGAGAGGACAAAGAACGGAGAAGATGAAGAGCAGAAGAAGAAAAACGTGAGAACATGAAAGAGTTTTTATTTTTAGGTCAAAAGAATGTAAAGAGTTTGGGGGGTGGGGATGGTTTTAAGGGTTTGTTAATTTCTATCTATATTTTTTTTGGACAAAATTGCATCGGAAATGGCATGCTCTCGCCGGCCGGTAAACATTTTGGCCGGCCGGCAAGTTTAGGTCCTTATTTGAGACTTATTAGCCATTTCGGGTTTTTATTTGGAACAATAGCCACTTCGAGTCCTTATTTGAGAAAATAAACTCATTTTGGGTCCTTGTTTGAGATTTTCCCTTCAATTTTTTTGAAAATCTCACTTGCTTAATACTTTCTAAATCTATGGTAGTATATAATCTCGCACTGTCAAGGCTAGCGCAATTACCGTTTTCGCCGAAGCTCTTCCTCCTCCTCTGAAACCTTCTGATTGTCAGCACATAGTCCGAGATATGAGTGGAGCACAAGATCAAATGTTGAAGCATTATAGTAAAAATAGGCAAGCACAAGATCAGATGTTCAAGCATTACAACAAAATCAGGTGATTACCAACGTTAAAATGCCTAAATTTTTGTGTCTTTTTTTCCTTCTTATTTTTAAAGATGACTTTTCAGGTAAATCCATCAATTTTGCTCATTCATCAACGATAACCGATTCAGAATCAACTAGACAGCAACGACAATGATGACTTCACAATGGTCGAGAGTGATAGTTTGTTGTGGTGGCGATCCTTGCACCATGGCTAGCAATTGGAGACGATGTATGCTGAATGCACGATGATTAGGAGTGATAGATTGTGGTGGCATGGTCCTTGCACGGTGGCCGACGAAGCCAAACTCCCTCACTTCATCCAAAGCAACTTCTTATGTTCTTCTTTTGGAAAATCTTTTTATCCAATTCGGGTCTATTCCATCCGTAGCCCGGTCCGGTCCAGAAGATGTCGCCAGGCACCAGATCGGATGTACTGTTAAACTGTACGGACTCAAATCCGAGCTATAAAACGGCGACCGAGGATGGAGTAATCTCTCTCTCTCTCTCTCTCTCTCTCTCTCTACCTCGCTGATTCTTCCACCGCAACCGAGAGAAGTACGCGGCAACTCCCCTCGCCGTACGGAGCTCCCCTCTCCTCTCCTTCTTCTCCTTCGTCCCTCTCGATCTCGCTCCCGCCTTCGGCGGTTCTCCGATCGCCTGACCGCGGCGCCCCCCCCTTCCTCCCCTCGCGGCGGTCGTCGGCGGATGGCGAAACCGAGGCAGCCGCGCTTCCCCCAGCGGAGGCCGCCGTCCTCGCGGCGGCTGCTCCTCGCCGCGATCCTGATGTTCGGCCTCGCCGTGCTGATCCTCCTCGCGCTCGGCGTGTTCTCGTTCCCGAGCAGCGGCGGCTCCTCCTCCGAGGCGAACGATCTGAGCTCGATCTTGAGGAGGAGCGTGGAGAGGTAGGTAATGCTGGGGCTTCGGATTGATCCGAGTCGAAGAGTTAGCTGATAGTTTGGTCGTTGTGCTTGAAAACGTCGGTTCGATTTCGCAGCCGATGGGGAAATTCGCATTGTTCTGGTCGAGTTTGACCGAGAGTTGACTTGACTCGCTTATAGATGAAGAAGGTGTTTAGCGACTTGTTGTTGTTGCGTGCCCGTGTAGACTGACTGAAAATGTGATTGGATGCGAAGTCAAGGCAGGTCGTTATGTTGTGGAATTGGACTTGCCGCGGACTTATCCAATCTGAATGTTGCTGCTGAATTGGCGACGTGACGATTATTTGACGAGAAAACTGGTGTTTTTGTATGGTGATGCAGGAGCGAACTTGGAAGAGATGGAGAGCGAGGTGAGCAGTGGGTTGAGTTGATCTCGTGGGAACCTAGAGCCTTTGTATATCATAATTTCTTGGTAAGGTCAGGACTGCGAGAGTTATGCTGCAATATATTGGAAATGCTATTTTCCAGTTGTTGGATTTTGATCTTAATAAATTACTTTGGTTTTATAATCTGCCTCGTTTCTGATGTGCATTTCATTTGCCGATTTCAAGAATTGGCCCATTGGGATATAATTTGCCATTGTTGTTACTACTCAGTCATCTTCAATTCTCACTGATCTTTGAATGGGTATCCATCATCAGTTATAATACAGCCTCGCTGGTAGATTTTGTAGTTACAACATTACATGGGCATTAAAGGAATCATGTAGTGAAAGAAATTCGATATACTTGCGGTATGCAGGTTGCTATTTAGGGGACTTAATTGAAATATCCTGTCAAGGTGGCAATTTAAATGGTGCATGGTCACATCCTCTAGCTGACAGATCTTCAGAATCCAGCAAGATGTAATGAATCAATTGAATAAGCTGAATTCCCGACTCAGTAGTAGATTGAATAAGTCATCTTTAAGGCTTTTCAACCATTAGGCGAGGACCTTGTTGATGTTTGCTACACCATAATTTTCTTTTTAATGACAAGGAGACCCGCCGAAGTGGGTGAAACCTGGTCCATGAAACACCTGACTAACCTCTTGGATCAGGGCTACTCATAATTTAACATTGCTCAATCAGGCTTGACCACCAATTTCTAACTAAAAACCTCATCCTTTAGCCTAACATATGATAAGTTGAAGGCGCTGGGGTATATGATTTTACTTTGACATTATCACATCTGTTATGGTCCTGCTTTTGGATTTTATAGCCTATAACATTGCCAAGCCTTTTTTGTGCAGTCTGAAGACGAGTGCAAATACCTAATTGAAGTTGCCAAGCCCCATATGAAGAAGTCAACTGTTGTAGATAGGGCTACTGGCGAGACTAAAGATAGCAGGTTTCTTTTTTTTTTTTTTTTGGTCAAAAAGATAGCAGGTTCAATTACCATTTATTTTCCTAAAGTCAAACATTGAGCTTTTAACAGAGCTCTTTTTCATCCTACTTCATGAAATATCCGGTCAATAGTGTACTCCATCATAATGTCATTTTATGCAGGGTACGGACCAGCTTAGGGACATTTCTGGCGAGAGGGCGTGATAAGATAATTAGGGATATTGAGAAAAGGATATCAGATTTCACCTTCATACCCATAGGTATGCAGTGGAATTTCCTTAACCACCATCATAACATACACATCAAATGAGGGGTATTGATGATCAGCATTGAAATACTTTGATTGCAGCTATCAAATTATTATATTTCAAAACTATGGTTTGTTCCAAAATTTGTCTGATGGAATGTCTGCCAATTGGTGGATTCACAGCCATTTTTACAGGGATAAATCTTTTTGCCCAAGCATCAACCACATTCTTGTAGCAACGCTGATAACAATGTTCATGTATTTAACAAACTTAGCGAATTGTAGAGCATGGAGAAGGACTACAGATTCTCCACTATGAAGTTGGGCAGAAGTATGAACATCACTATGACTACTTCCAGGATGAATACAACACCAAGAATGGTGGTCAACGAATAGCTACTGTTCTCATGTACCTGTGAGTAAAATGGCCTTTTAGTTTTGAGTATAGTTGAATTAGTACAGTTGTCCCTTTATGTTCCTTTTGTGACTTCTCCATCTGCATAATATTACAGCTCTGATGTTGAGGAGGGAGGTGAGACAGTTTTCCCTGCAGCCAAGGGTAACATTAGTGCAGTACCTTGGTGGTATGAGCTTTCTGATTGCGGTAAAGAAGGACTTTCCGTTAAACCGAAAATGGGCGATGCACTTCTTTTTTGGAGTATGAAACCTGATGGTTCTCTGGATAAATCCAGTTTGCATGGTTAGTTGTGCTCTCTATTCAGCTGTTATGTGTACTTGGTCATGCCTAGAGTTCATAATATGATAGCATGTCAAAGTCTGTACAATTTTACTAAAATTATATGTCGATCTTGTAAATGAGTAATCGAATTTATTCTCTAGTTTCTATCACCATTCACTTAGCCATTCTGATTCATGTCAGGTGGTTGCCCTGTTATTAAGGGGAACAAATGGTCATCTACTAAGTGGCTGCGTGTGCATGAGTACAAAGTTTGAGATACTGAGCAGAAGGTAAATTTTTTTCTGCTGGGAACAGATGATTAGGATACAAATGCTGTGGTTCAGTATAACTGTCATTTTCAATGTGAAGTGGTTCATGGTCGTGTTTCCTTGCAGTAGCTATCATTAGCAATATATGATTTAGTGATAGTTTCTCTAAGTGTCTCACCCTGGAGGTTAGTAAGGTAATAGAAATTTCATTGCTAGTGTCTAACCATCTGTTAATTGCATGATGGATGAAATATTTCTGGTCTCTCTTGCACTATTTTACACATGTGACTTTATTTAATGAAGACAGATATCAGGCTACGTCAGTTATAGCTGATGTTATTGTCAGTTCTAGGTTGAATGAGTCCAATATGTTTACTGTCTGGAAGGTGTAAAGTTTGCTGAGGTTGTCCTTATACATTTAGGAATGTTCAGAAATGGCTTAGGTAACCGTTGCCTGGATAAGTTCATTCATTTAGTATGTTGTTCATGCTACAGATAAGGAAGATTTCCTGCTTAGATGTACTTTCAGTTCGGTAAATGTAGCACCGAGTAAAACTGAACTATTGGTCTCTAGGTTTTCCTTCCTGAAATTACCTAGATTTTAAATATCAGTGCCGATTGTTGCTTATAATTACTCCATCTTGCACCCGCCTTCATTTGCAGGTCCAAAAGTTCGTAAATTCCTACTGCTGTAACATGTCTGAATTCTCGGGTGAAGGCCCCATCTTCCGGGTCTCATGTCCACCTTTCATGTCAGCAACCAGCATGCCGCGACTCGCAATTTTGTGTTGTCTTTGTAGTTCTACTGTAGTACAGCAGCTCTCCTTTCTTCCTCACTTCCTTCCCCTCTTTCTGGGAATCAGATGAGCATTAGAACATGAGGATGCTTATGAGTGCTATTATCATGAACTTCTGAAAGCTATGGGTGGCGCGTTTTGCATTCCCCACCCGCCCTTTATATACTGAGTCTGATATCATCACATGAGTTGTAAAATAGTCATTTGCTGTTCTAGCCAAGATACGACCTGATGATAGCATGAGCCGGAATTGGCATGCATCTAAATAGCCATTCCCATATGAAATTGTCTCTACAAAAAGCGTTCCACACATTGTACAAAGTCTCTTTGTGAATTTGGCCTTGTAATGGTTTGATCGGTTTCGACCCAAACCAAACCAATGAGACGACGAATCTCATTTTCTTCTCGCTCGACTGTTAACAACCCCGACACGTGACTCCCAGTACACGTGAATATGGGACTCCACCATCTCAATAATGAATTTCATGCTCTCTCTCTCTCTCTCTCTATCTAAATGCGTTTGTCTTTATAGCTTTGAAAGAGATCCTCTTAGGCAAAATTCCACACCACCATCATACACTAGGAGGAGGCAAACTGCTTGAGTAAATCACATTTCGGGACACAGTTGAAAAATCTTGCAGATTTCTAAAATCCAAATCATTTATCCGATGAAAACCGAACCCAAAGCTTTTTGAACAAAATGAGAGGCCAACAATGGTTTGTCCACATATCATGAACGCCATCGCAGACCTTGCAATGTTAATTTATCTGCCGCCCACAGAGTTAGAATGATAATCATCCAAGGACGCAGAAATCGTCCCATTTATTCCCCCAATTTATTCCCATAACAGCTGGAGGAAGAACTCTCCGACATAGAGATTTACTCAAGCCATGTTGACCTGATGGGATGGAAATGCTAGGAACACCGAGAAGAGTCGGCTGTTGAACCTGCCTGGTCGCTCAATGTCTACCTCCAATCAAGTTCCTGATGGCGAACTGCAGGATGCCCCCATGATCGAAATAGGCCAGCTCAACCTACATATGGAAGCCACCGAAACTTAGCAAGGAGATGAAAAGATGATGAATCTTCCAAGGATATAGAGAAGTGACAATTCAATATCGTTACCTCTGTGTCAAACCGTAGTGTGCACACAAATGACTTGCCATTGTCTGTCTCCACCGTGATGTCCTGACCAGGCCTTATTTCGCTCACGCTATTCGGAAGATTAATGGTGTAGCGTTCATGGCCAGTCAGTCCGAGTGTTTCTGCATCCTCCCCAGACTTGAAACATAGAGGAATGATACCCATTCCCACTAAATTGCTTCTGTGAATCCGCTCAAAGCTCTTTGCTATGACAGCTTTCACGCCCTGATACGAATTACAGCTTAGGGCACAACCCAAGGGGAAAAAATTGGACAAAAAATTGAATAAAAAAGCATGAAAATGCTCACCAACAGCATTGGACCCTTGGCAGCCCAATCGCGAGAACTTCCACTTCCATACTCAGCACCAGCCAAAATAATGGTGGCATGCCCCTCACTCTTGTACCTCTGCCATACAAGAGACAAAGATAGTATGAGCCACAATGGCACCAGTAATCAGATAATGAGTCATTGATGAAGCCCACGCTCAGCTAATAGAATATTAACCAGCAAGCGGACAGTTAAAATCAGTTTATTTTCTTTAAAAAGTTCTCCCAATTAAGATGATATCACATTGACCTGTCAAATGAATCTCAACTAACAGTGAGATGACCCAGAAGGATGTTGCTAGGAGGCTGATCTAGCTGGCATTAATGGACCGAACAAAAAATCAGCTTCTTTCAGACTTAAACAAAAAATTGCAGAAAAGAACTAGCAATAGACATGGTAAGTAGCATAATTCTCAGGGCCAATCTAAATAGAATGGCTTATCCAACCAACAACCATGAATAATGAGGCCCCATCACTCACGACACTGTCATTTGTGATGCGGTGTCTGTATTGGGTCTGCAGAGTGAAGAAAATTACCATGGCAACATCATAAACAGATAGTTTCTCCCCACTGGGGATGTGGATTGTTTTAGGTCCAACTTCTCCTTTAAGAAACTTGTTGACAAGGCGAATGTTAGCAAAGGTTCCTCTTGCCATGATCTCATCATTCCCACGGCGACTTCCGTAAGAGTTGAACTCCCTTCTATCAACCCCACGTTCCATTAGATACCTCGCAGCGGGGCTATCCCTGTGAATGCTACCAGCCGGAGAAATATGGTCAGTCGTAATGCTGTCCCCAAAGTTTAGTAAGCAGTAGGCATCCTTCACGCCATGTAGGCCAGGAGGAGACATTGTCATGCTCTTGAAATATGGTGGGTCATGAATGTATGTTGATGTTGGGTCCCAAGCATAGAGAGTGCTAGAAGGTGTAGATAACTGATTCCACATAGGATTTCCCTTAGTGATAGCTTCATATGTTGCCATAAACATATCTGGAAGCACGTTCGATTGGACAACCTGAAGACAGGTTATACGAGAGAAAAAAACAGAATCACCAATTACGATCTCTATAATTAATAGTCAAAGTGAAGATTTCCACAAGCTCCTAGCAGATTTATTGGCTTACAGTTGCCACTTCTTCATTTGATGGCCAAATGTCTCTCAAGTATACTTTCCTTCCATCTTTTCCTTCCCCAATGGGTTCGGTTTCGAAATCAATATCTACCTGCAAAGGTTGTCTCCCATGAGGAATGTGCCAAAAACTAGATTTGCAATCACAAAGAAAAGCGAATTCGAGGATAATACCAAGGTTGGAGTAGATCACTAATAAAGAACCAACAACTGCAAATACAACTGCATGTTACATACCGTGCCAGCAAGAGCATAGGCAACCACGAGAGGAGGAGAAGCCAGATAGTTAGCCCTAGTTAGGGGGTGAACACGTCCTTCAAAATTTCTGTTTCCAGACAATACAGCTGCAGCTACAAGATCTGACATTGTGCAAATTCAACAATTAAGTGAGCTTATAACATTTTCTTGATGATATTATGCAGGATTATGAATTAATCTCTACCATTTTCAGTAATAGCTGATGCTACTGATTCATCAATATCCCCTGAGTTTCCAATGCATGTAGTGCACCCATAGCCAACAATATTGAATCCTAATTGGTTCAAATATGCCTGCAAGCCACTGCAAAAACAAAATGTCTAGCTTAGCAAGAAGATCCATGGTTGCTAACATGGGAAGAATACTTGGGTCAATTAAAGGCACCTTTTCTGCAAATATTTGGTCACAACCCCAGAGCCCGGAGCAAGACTTGTCTTAATCCATGGTTTTACCTGACACAAGATTTATTTTGTTCAGATAAAAAAAAAATAAGTCATCTACAACCAAATGTAGCAACTCATCAAAATTTTCTGTTCAAAATTTGAAATATGCTTGCATTGATTCCAGCTGCAACTGTATAATGCTTAAAGATATTATACATGAGCAAAGAATCAATTCAGTGGACAGCAGATTGAGTAAACTTTTGCAGAGGTACATGCAGATGCACATGAGCCCATACTATCAGGTGACGGGTGTAGCAAAATCCATATGAACATCTAAACGTATTGCCTAATATATTCTACTTTGTCAGAAGAAGAGTTTTTGTCAGCCAACCTCCAATCCTAATTCACAAGCCTTCCTTGCTACCAAAGCAGCACCAAGCATTACACTAGGATTTGAAGTATTTGTGCAGCTAGTGATAGCTGCTATAACAACATCCCCATGCCGAAGCTGAGCTGGAGTCCCATGAAATGTGAACTCTGCAACCTTTCCCTGTGATTCCTTCGGCACAGCAAAACCCTGCAAAGACATGGATGAAAATCAGTCAAAATCCTAAGTAAAGACACAGAAAAAAAATCAATATCAATAATACTCCATGAAGCATGCCATTTTGCCCATCTAAAGGCTTCTAAACTCTTCAACAACATAGTTCAAAAATTCAATGTACGTAAGAGGAGCCTGCATTAAGATTTCAACAAACAAAGTTGCTCATCAATCAACTTCTGCAAAGTTAAAGCAGCACAAAGCACAAAAAAAAAGGCTGGTAGAATCAATGTCAGTAGTAAGCACAAGTCAACACATAGTTAGTTAACTATTTTGTTCTAGTATATTTACCAGAGTACAAGCACTGCATGCGAAGGGCAATTCACTTCCCAAATTTTGGAACCAACAAAGAGCCCCATGACCATGCACACCTATGATCACTTATAAAGAGTATACAAGATTCCGGAAAGCCTCACCTTAAATCCAACTCTATTATCCAAGCATGCATGCCAATCAGCTTTCATTTCTTTCAGTGGGACTCGATCGTGTGGCCTGGAAAGCGTTGATTCTTAGCCAATAGAAGGGTGAGGGGGGAAAAAACTAAACCTACTTCATGGCAACAGTATTGTATCCACTGGGGATTACCTTTTGGGACCCGAAATACATGGTTCCACATCCTTAAGATCCAGTTCCAGATAAGAGGAGTATGTTCTCTCCACTTGGGGCTGCTTCCAATGCAAAGATTCTTAGCAAGAAATAATGATGTACTCTTAAAGTCAAAAACATTCATAAAACTCACCTCATTGTAATCCACAAACATCTTGTTTGCCCGCAAGTAGGATTCTATCATGGCAACCTAGGAAGTTGCTTAAGTTAACACAAGCAAGTACTCAGTAGTCAGTACAAATTATGACAATGATCTCTGTGATTACTTACAGTTTCCTCACTTCTGCCTGTCAATTTAAGATACTGCAGAGTGACATGATCAACAGGGAAAAAGCCCATAGTGGCACCATATTCGGGTGACATGTTAGCGATGGTGGCACGATCTGCCAATGACAGTTCGCTCATTCCTTCCCCTGCAAAAGCGACACAACATTTAAAAACAATAGTAACAAGAAGGATTCGGTGGCTGTTGAATATCTTGAACAGAAAGGATTAATGATGCAGGGGAATCAGAAGATGTACCATAAAACTCAACAAATTTGCCCACAACGCCATGCTTCCTCAGCATTTGCGTTACGGTCAAGACCAGATCGGTTGCTGTTACCCCATCTTTCAGCTTCCCAGTTAATTTAAACCCAACCACACCAGGAAGGACCATGCTCATCGGCTGCATCAAAATAAGAGATGAAAACAGAAATGCTAAGAAATGACTGAAAAAACTAATGGATGTATGTTCATACTTCAGAACATCTTGAAAAGGACATACTAGTGTCAAATGACACTACTTTATCAGCCATCCACAGTAAAATAATAATAATAATAATAATAATAATAATAATAATAATAATAATAATAATAATAATAATAATAATAATAATAATATATTGAATTCTCTTACCTGGCCAAGCATTGCAGCTTCTGCTTCTATTCCTCCAACTCCCCAACCAGCAACTCCTAATCCGTCTATCATAGTTGTATGTGAATCAGTACCAACAACACTATCAGGGTAAAGCAAGCCTTTTGTGTTGAAGACCACTCTGCCAAGATATTCTAGATTAACCTGCAAATAGATTCCAGCTCAGTTTGTCAACTCAATGATATAGGCCAATATTCTGGTACAGCAAGAAAATTGCATATTCTCATAGGACACGGCATGTAATAGTTCCACCAGGGGTATATACGGTTTTTTCCACTTCTTATGTTAAAGTCATACATATGATCAGTATATATTTGACTATCCTCGAGCATGCACTATATGTTCTACTACCTGGTGGACAATCCCCGATCCAGGCGGAACAACAAGCATATTATGAAATGCAGTTGAACCCCACTTGAGAAAGCCAAATCTCTCCTTGTTCCGATGAAACTCAAGTTCCATATTAGCCTGGACAGCATTTTCTGACCTTGCCACATCAACCTGAACGGAGTGGTCGATAACAAGATCCACTGGAACCTGCACAATGATTGACATGTTCACAAATGACAGTTCAACTACTTGCACGCACAAAGATAAAGTTCCTTCACCACCAACGAGTAGCTGGAACGAGTGACATGCCGACATATAAAGCTCACCAGTGGGTTGATTTTATTCGGATCTCCCCCGAGGCTATTCATCGCATCACGCATGCAAGCAAGATCAACAACAGCAGGCACCCCAGTAAAATCCTGATACAAATGACGACGCATCATCAAATTTCAAACATCGCAACTCTTCAAAACCCCAATCAGCATCAACAACACACGATGCGCAGCTCCATGTACCTGCAGCAGCACTCTAGCCGGCTTAAATGGGATCTCGACTTGTCTAGGAGAAGTGTTTTCCCAGTCGATGATCTTCTCGACATCCTTGCTCTTGACCTGGAACTCGTCGCAGTTCCGAATGGCCGACTCCAGAAGAATCCTAATAGAGTACGGCAGCCTATCTGAAGCATAAACAACAGAGATTGAAATCGAACAGGTAGATTCCGCTAGAATCCTGACAAGAGTACGGCACTCTGCCACTCTTATCCGCAACAGAGGACCATCGAACTCAAAAACTACCGAAAACGAACTTCGCACTCGCGCTAAACACCGACCAAATCCACTCCGAAGCGCCATCAAACTCATCATTTCCAATCCAAAACATCGGAAGGAATCGAAAGAAACGACCACAACGACAACGAAAACGACGACGACGACGAGAGGAAAGAACGAGAAGCACTGACCAATCCGGGAATCCCCGAGGGCCGGGAGAGAGAAGTAGGTCCCGAACTCGCCGCCTCCGGGCCTCTCGAGCGTCTTCAGAATGCTCTTGAACGGATTCTCGCAAGCTGACACGCCGAACGATCGGATTAGAGAGAAAGTTTCGATCGCGGTTTCCGACGCCGGAGCGCACGCATCAACGGAAACGGGAAACGGGAAACGTCTAACGGCGGAAAGCGGCGGCTTACCCATGGATGAAGATCGGAACAGCTCCGCCGGCGGCGACACACGGCGACGAGATTAGACAGAGATCTGAATCACGCAGAGAGAGAGAAGCTAGAGAGAGAAACTAGAGAGAGAGAGGGAGGGGGTAGGGTTCATTAAATATCGGGAGATTTCAGAGGATTAGAGGTGGAGAGAGAAAGGGAGGGCGTGGGGGTAGTTGGCTGGGCATGGGGAAGATGCAATGAACGTTTTTTTGCCGGGGGGGGACTTCTTTTTGTCGCGATCGTTTTCGAGAAAATCGGGGAGAGACGATGATGATGACGACAGCCGGGGGCCAGGTCGAGGTCACGTGTTTTAAGGTTCTTCTTCCCGATGCCGAGTTCGGATTATTGTTGTTTAATCTTTTTTTGCCCTTTTATCTTTTTGGTGCTCTCCGCATATTCTTTCCTCTTTTCCCCCCCAAAAAAAAAAAAAAAAAAAAGGAAGAGGGAAGAGGGGAATCGTGAGATCCTAAAGCCGTGTTTGGTTACCGGGATAACGGTGAGGATGATGCGAGATGCATCTCGTGTTCTCCGGTATTTAATTCTTTTCGGAGATAGGATAAGGTCAGAGGTAATAGAAATAAAATCCGAATTTAGGAATCCCATGCGAAAGGCGAGATGAAGGTGGAGCCAGCTACGGCTACAGGTCAAAACGTTATGCGCCACCGTGTCCTTGTTTTCCTGAACGGAAAATGAAATTCCGAATTTCCGAGCAGAAAGAGGGCTAAAGGACGTAATAAATTGGTTGCCGGCTTTTATTAAGGTTGTGGGCTCTTTTTCTAGCTCTTTCTTTAAGAAGCTAGTTGGATTGGACATACCGAATATCTAGACAACGATAAGAGAAAACCGATGAGAAGCTTTTTTAAAGTGTTTGCCTTCCGTCCTCAATGTCGAGTTGGATGCGAAATGTCGGCTTGGTACGGCACTATATGTTGATTGAAATACAGTTTATCTTATTATAGTTTCGTAGTTCATAATATTTCTTATCGCACAAAATCCACAATGGCTATCATGTCGAATATTACTATAGCTATTGTTCTTCCTTCAGTATTTACCTTTCCACTCCATTGGTTGCTATACGATCATAATACCTACTAGGAAAGGTTGCACTGATGATTCTTAGCATTGAGTCGTTGTGCAATCAAGTTTTCAAAATATAAATCCGTGTGATCAAATTCTATTTTTTTCATTTGTGCCCTCTAGTCATTATGGCAAAGTCGTGGATGAAGTTGATGACGTGAATTTTTCTTATTATGTTTTTGATATAGATGGCGCTGATGATGCTACATTAAGAAAAGTGTAAAATAAACTAAAAACGAAAAAATGGAAAACGGAAGTTGTGGGAAAAACAGAAAGCAACCCAAATTTTCCTTATGAAAATATAACCGAGAGAGAGAGAGAGAATTTGACCACTCGGGGCGAAAGATGGGGAAGGGGGCAAGATGGTATATGTATTCACAATAGATATAAACATATATATCGTTTCAAATATATTTATATTCATTATTTTATTGAAAACTTATTATAACTTATGTTAGTATTATATACTCTACGTTTCTATTGAAATTGAAAACACGTCAACGGTTCGGTCATTAAAAATGGAGTCTTCTGTCCCTTGAGGGATAGATTAGTTCATAATCCTTGTTTCTCAACCAATGTGGAACGATGCAATTGTAATATTCTGACTCGATAGTCGCAAGTCAAGCTCTTATAGGGGAGACAAGCTTGGAACGCTTCATAAGAAAAAGAACATTGTGGAATGATTGTTTTGCGTGCGTTCGTCTTCGCTTTGTCCTGTATTGACTGACTTCTGGACGTCGGAGCTTGCTCAACACTATAAATTCCACAAAGCATGATCAATTCATGCTTTCAGCTTGGACTAAGGTTATTTTGTCTTTACACCGACTGATGTCTCGCCTCGCCACGCACAGGGAACACAAGGTGGTGGTGGCGTTTGAATTTTCCCCCGACAAGGTAGGGGTGGCCTCATGCCTATCCATGAGACAATGGCTCTTTCTCTTGCTTAATTTTTCGTTTTTAGTTATGGTTTGTTTAGTTTTTCTTCAACGTTTTTTTCGTTTTTCGTTTTTCGTTTTTTTTTGTGACTCGAGAACCCCCGTACAGTCGGTAGCCGGCAAGGTAAACCCAAGATGACGCTAGCAAAGTACCCATCACCCCGACGTCACGCTTAAGACACCAAATGCCTCCACTGTATTTCGAACCCTTCACCTTTGGGAAATGATCAATAGAGCCCTTATCCAGTGAAGCCACCACGGCGAATGGTAGATTTCGTTTTCGTTTTTTGTTTGTCCTTAAATTTTGAGAAAATCTCAAATAAGGACCCAAATTGAGTCTACTTCCTCAAATAATGACCCAAAGTGACCGTTGTTCCAAATAGTGACCCGAAGTGGCTAACAAGTCTCAAATAAAAACCTGAACCCGCCAGTTGACCAAAATGTTCAACGGCCAGCGAGCGTGTGATATTTCCGATGGTCGGAATATGGAGAATTTTGTCCCAAAAAATTATAAATAGAAATTAATAAACCCTAAAAACAAAACCCCCAAACTCTTCACGTTCTTCTTCTTCCGCTCTTCATCTTTTACGTTCTTTGTCCTCTCTCGTTTGGAGAACCCAAATTTTCTATTGACGGAGCAAGATCCTGTCTCCCTGAGTTCCAAAGTTACATGCCCTCCCTCCCTTTCTCCCCCTCTCTCTCTCTCTCTCAATTTGAAAGAAACTAACCTCGGTTGAACGGGAGTGTGAATCAAAGTGTATGGCGAACCTAGGAAAAGATAATGAAGAATCGAGGCCCTTGTGTTACACACGAGTGTCTCAATAATAAAAATGTGGCTTTACTCAAGATTTGTCTTCTTCGTTGGAAAGAAACAAAGACAAAAAACAAAAGAAGAAGATGTGAAGAAATGAAGGTAGGGGTTTCTTATTGTGTTTCTATTCATGTTCCATTAACAGAAAATTTCCGTGCTCCAAGCAAGAGAGGACAAAGTGTTAAAATATGTCTCGAGTTTGAATCCAATGTGAAATTCCGAATATTCTGAATTGGATATGTTGCGAACCGTTCGAAATTGAGTAAAGAAGATCCGAAGATCAACTTCCCAAAGTTTGAATCTGCATTGGAGAATTCGGCCACTAAAATAGAAAAGTTCAACTTTGACTTGGATTTCGATTATGTTTCGTTTAAAACATACAGAAATATGTTTTGGATAAAATCGTTTTAGATAGGAAACAGAATCCTATGAAAAGTTAGCAAAAGAATAAGGGTTTCACTTATATATAGATTTGTGGCCGTGGGTGGTAGATGTGGATCACAAATTGTCTTGAAGCGTCACGTGAGTGCTTGGTGTTCCACCGTTGATCATGAAGAGTTGGTCTTGGAGTGCCGTCTAGTCGTCAAGTGCTTGGGAGGGATTTTTCTTTGTCGTTCTTGTCCATGAATTACATCCAAGAAGATTTAGTGTTCAAGCTGATTAAATCTTATGGTAAGATTTGCGTGTAAATTTTTCATGAGATTGAGAGATTATTTCTTGAAGAATTTTGGGGCTAAACACTGCGTGAGTTATTGGATGTAATTGGGACTTGGAAAACACCGAGAAAGTGTTTGAATGACTTGAGTGTGTAATCTCTTTGTATCGCTTGATCTATAGCGAAATTCGTTGCTGCTCTCCCCGTAGACCTAGGTCTTTACGACTGAACCACGTAAATCCGATATCCGATTTATTTTCTTTTCTGTCTATATTATTGTTCGATCGCTCACCTTTTCGCAACAAGAAAAGAACAGAGAAGATGAAGAGCATAAGAAGAAAAACGTGAGAACATGAAGAGTTTTTTTTTTTAGGTCAAAAGAGTTTGGGGGGTCAGGGTTTGTTAATTTCTATTTATATTTTTTTTTGACAAAATTGCCCATATTCCGGCCACTGAAAATGTCACGCTCTCATCGGCTAGTAAACATTATTTGAGACTTGTTAGCCACTTCGGGTCTTTATTTGGGACAACGGCCACTTTAAGTCCTCATTTGAGAAAATAGACTCACTTTGAGTCCTTATTTGAGATTTTTCCTTAAATTTTTTATTTATTTTTAATGTGGCACCACATTTGCAAAGCAAATTAAAAGATGATATGCTATACTCTGGCGTCTCATATCGACAAATTTGACGATGAACTTGCCAGAAGGACTAAATGGCATCCCATAAAAAAAATGTTTATGATTTGATTACACATCAAATCAAACTTTTAAAATATTGGATGCAATTTTTTCTGCCTACATTAACCGATAAAAATTAGGCAGTCACAGGTTCGTATCAATCCAAAAATGATAATTTCTTGACCTAGGTAGTCAAAAGTTTGGCGCGAAAAGAAGGCCCTTTTTTGGTAATAAATGAAAACTTAAAATTTTGAGACCTTTTTAAGCAAAAATAAAAAGCATGAAAATGGTGAGTCATCTTAGAATATGTTACTCGCTATCTGCTTTAGTAGATTCCGACTTTTGGACATTGATTACTGCCGACATCCATGCCCAGTGGACTCAAATCAAGGATCTATTTATTTTTGTAGAGAATAAGTGATTTTAAAAAATTCTTCAAAATAATCTTCTATATCATTCGAAACAATTAATTGATAAAAAAAATCTCATTATGGTAATAATTTATGTCTAATCATTTTCATAAATTAGAAAAATATTTTTTGTTTACTTATTTTTATAATCAATACAAACAATCATTTTTAAGAAAATATTTTTAAATCATATATATTTGCAAAATAAACCCACTCAAAATCATGCATCAAAAGAAAAGAAATGATTACGGAAAAATAACTTTATACCTAAGATTCTCTTTTAGACCACCTCAACGTGGGCAGTGGGCACTCGTCATGCAATCCCAACTACCATATGGTTTTAAGATACGAAAACTTTGATGAATTGGAAGATTCGGACGACACTTGACCCTCCTTCATTGAAGCACTAAACAAAAGAAGTACTATAATGGAAGTGGCCTTTTAGTATATACCCCAAAAAAAAAAAAAAAAAAAAAAAACCATAGTATTTTGACGACACCATCTTTTACGGGTCCCACGTTGTGGTGCAACATAGCCAATGGCGATTATTAAAGTCAAATGCGGGGCCCATACTGCATCCCACTCCTTTTACTCGGATCTTCTTTCTCTTTCTTTTGTGTCTCTCTATTCTCTCTCTTTACCTGTTCATGATCCTCCTTTTTCCTTGCTGCCTTTTCCACCTATGTCCTCCGCTCCACCCTTGATCCATGATTAGCACTAGGGATCTGTCGTGGGTGACGGTGGCCACGACGGCCGTTGACCCCGTAACGTCGCGCTCGGGCAAGTGAAGCTCGCGCCTGCGCCTCTCATGCATCGCCACCACCATGCGCTCATCGCATGCGTTCGCCTTCCTGTCCATCCTGTGAAAAGCTTCCGTGTTAACCATCACCAGCTCCTTCCTTTTTCAGCTCGCGCATCATAATACCGCACCTCACGCCTAGGACCTCCCGGTCGAATAGGTAATAGAGAGAGAAGAAAAAAGAAAGAAGGACAAAGTAAAAACGAGAGAAATTGGGTCCCACATTCGACATTAATTATTACCCGTGCATATAATGTGCTAAAAAAGCGAGACCGTGAAGGATAATATAGGCAAAACACCGTTTTAGGGAGTGAATAAGTCAAAAGAGACGGTGGAAAAATCGTGTCCTGAAAAGAAATTATCATTTATTGAAGGTTGTGTTCGATTTGCCATAATAGCTGGCTTTGGCCGGTTGGTGCTAGAGGGACTTCATTAGGATTTGATTAGACAAATTACAAATAGAGAGACCGATTAGAATGATGTACTTATCCATATCTCAAACCACATAAATGATTATTAATATAGCCCATGGGTGCTAAAAGCAAAATCTATCAAGACTCGGGCTTTGTTTGTTCCATAGAAAATCGATAATTTAAAAAATATTTTCCTGAATATGATCATTTATATGTCCATATCAATAGATGAACAAAAAATATATCCATTGTCCATGAAAATGTTGAGACATAAATTATTAATAATAATGAAAACATTTTTCATCAACTAATTATTTCAAGAAATAGAAGCGATTATTTTTAAAATAATATTTTTCAAATTATTCATTTTTTTGTGAAATAAACGAACCCTCAATTTATTATTACCATATCTTAAGAACATCATAAAGGGAATGGCGAAATCTGGTTGAGAGCGCACAATCATGGGCCTGGGCTTTATGCTGTGAATTGTCCAAAAAGGGCCTGGGCTCGTTTCATCATTCGGTTACGATTTTGAGGTCCATTTAACGATTGAATGGGACGGGTTCGATCATTCCTACTTAGGCCGGCAACAGTAATTTGGCAAGCGAATGGGCCGTCCGGTCCAACCGGATTCTACCTTCACCGGATGTCGTGTACGGCATACGGATCCATCTCTCTCTCATTCTTCTCGATTCACCTCTCAAAGTCGCCATACGTTAGCCATAAAACAATCGAGCAATAGTAGTGGACTGTGTATTGATTACTCCCCAAACTTGATAACGACGAAATGCCGTAACATCGAAAGAAAAATCACTTTTTACAGCATTTTAAAATTAATTATGATGAAGAATTGTAAAATCATATAGGACAATATTTCAAACGTCCAATATTTTGAAAAAGTATTAGACTACATTGCTCTGCTATCCGTAATATCATTAGCCCAAAATTTCATATAATATCAGAATAAGGGGTCTTGAATTCGAATCTTTATGTACCTCTCTCTCCCCCACCATTTTGCGTTTCCCTATATTAATGTTTGGCCTGAAGCCCAACCTATTCGTGATGGTAGTCTAGAAAACTTCATGATAGCAAAATGATACAATGGCCGCGCAAACTTTGTATACTCATCTATGCAAATATTTTGTCTCTATCCTCCTTCAGCCTCTTGCCCGTTCAAATATAGAACTCTTAATCACGTGAAGAATACAGTCATGAAAATTCGGGATTCTTTTGTCGAGATTTGTCGAGACGCCAAAATCGAGAGAGCAGGACAAAACCCGGGCACAGTGCCACTTGAGTCTAGACAGTTTCTTTCTTTTGCTTTGCTTTGGCAACTCTTCGTTCCCCAATGCCATTCACGTACATTCAGCAAACGGTGCGAGATTGGGTGCACAACACAAGAATGAATATGTTGCGTGCATAATGACACTCGAGACCTCTTTCGTGCATCAATTAGCATCGGTTAGTCCCTCAAATGAATTGAATTATCACGAAGGCGGTCGAAATCCGAAGTTTGGTTATTCATTGTTTACTCCACGATTTTCTTGGGACATCCACAGACAAGTACCCAATTTGGTGGACTTCTTGAGCAACAACATCATCCACGTCTTCAACTTGATTGACTCTTTTCAGGTCATTGATATTAGCTTACCCACCAAAAGAACGGGGCAAATAAAAAATCCAGTCAATGCCATGGGGTTTTTTTAGATTGTCCGAAAGGCCAATGACCAGCCGCATGGCAAGGACTCGATTAGGGCAAATCTTTTGGTTGTTATGGCAAGAGATTTGTCCCTGCTTCTAGCACTCTGGAGAGAAGACAGGACCATACGTAATCATCGAACTTCAAGTTGCCTCCACCCTCAGGCAATTTTTATATTCCATGGTGCGAATTGAAAACCAGCCCTTGCTTTGGTTTGGTCAGTAGGAGACATTACCTCTTTCTAAGGGAAAACCGAGGTAGAAAACATCGATGTGGAAAAGTTATAAAATAGGCATTAGGTAGAAGAAAATTAACCATCCGCATTAAAATCCTGTAATCAATGTGAAATGACAGAATGAGAACCCCCTCTTCTTACGCGCAATTTTTCGACTGAAGTTAGTACAAGTGACACCAACGTCGTGGAGGATGTGAAATTTGACTTTCGTACCACGTTGAGAGCCTCATAAAATAAAATATAAACTGCATATTAGAGGGATTGAGACTATACATTTCGGATCCCTAGAAAAATATCATGAACACATGCGGCATTAAACGAAGTGTACTAGTTTGTTAGGATGACTCGTCCTTTCTAATTCTCCAAGAATGAGTGGAAGAAAAAAAAGAGGAATACAAAAGAGAAAAAAAAATTGAACATGCAAGAATTCGAATATTAGATTTATTGATGGGTTTGGATGATTAATAATCACCATTGTCGTTGTTATTAATATTAGGAATATTAAGAGCACCCTCATCACTTATATATGTTATCAAACACCAAAATTACATTTTCGCATCAATGTATATTTGCTTTTCTCCATCGTAACTCAAAAACATCCATGCCCCATAACGTCGATCGTTCTACAATAGACTCGAGCACAGTGTGAAGTGTTGCGCGACACATGCGCGCACAAGCGTGCACCCGTACACACAAACTTGTAGAGAGAGAGAGAGAGGTTGCGAATATCGGCAGCAGCGTTCGGGGGCTTAGGGTTTTGTGATTAGAGAATTAATAAACATCGTGTGGAAGCTTTGAAAGGAAGGGCAACGCGGTATTCGCTTACGTTCCGTGAGATGCAAAGTGGTAGTTTTGAAAATTAGAAGAGAGAAAGTGGTGAAGATGCAAAACTAGACAAGGCCGGTTTCATCAATTTTCCCCCTCTTATTACCTCACATTATCACTAATGGCATGGTGCGGCTTATAGGAAGTGATGATAGCAATTCTTTTGATTCTCAAAACGAAAAAAGAAAAGGAATCTGTTTAATAAAAATTTTGTTTCCAAGAACAAAATTCTATTTATTTCCGGAAATAAATTTGGAACAGAATTAATAAATAGAAAAAATTTGCTTATTATTCCCAGGAACAATTTCAAGAATCAAGCCTAACTTTATTTTATTTATTTCTTAATTTATTTTCTCGTTCTCTCTTCTTTTTCTTCTTCTTCCTTCCATAGCCAGTCATTATTCACTATTAGTCGTCCCCGCCGTTGCTGACAGTGGCCGACAACTGATTGGGCGAGGTCCGGTGAGCTTGTCGAAGACTCATCTAGCCACGGCGAGCCTCAACCTCACCATATCTAGGTGAGACCAAGCCTCATTGGATCGCCTAGGCTCAGTCTCGCCTAGCCACTGGCGAGACTCGGCCTCGCCACAATAGTCGGCGATCAAGAGGAAGAATAAGAGAAAAAAGAAAAGAAAAAAAATAGAGTAAAAATATTAAAATTAAAAGAAATAAAAAATTTTAAAAATTTTACCAAACACATTCATATTTCGAGAATAGAAATTTTTGTGTAATTACTAAATATATTATTTTGTTTATAAATTATTTTCAAGAATAGAATTAAAAAAATATTTTTTAATTAGAAATAAAATGATTATCAAATGAGTTCGTGATGGAAGCAAAAAAATTAGTTGAGTGCCATAATTTGAGTGCTCCCGATAGGTCGAGAACTAGCCAGAAAGGAGGAGAAAATTGGACCGGAGAGAGATCAAAGCAAATCTTTTGATCGGCATGGCAAGAGATTTGCCTTCGGCTTCTAGCGCTTTGGAGAGAAGACGGGAGACAGACTTAGGTCATCATGATATCTTGTCTCGATTTTTCAAGAATTTTTTGTCTATTTTATATTGTAATTAAAGTTGTCTACTCAGCCAGACCTTGCCCTTTGATTTTGGTCACAGGAGATATTACCTCTTAGAACGGGAAAATTATAGTAGAATACCGCTGATTCCGAGGGTTTTATAAAATAGCCATTAGTTGGAAGGAAATTCACTACCTGGGAATGTGAAATGATGTCATAGCATTCCTTCTCATGTGCAAATTGGATTGGAATAATATAGGTCACCCATCATCCCAAAGGATGTGAAAGTTGACTCTAATGCGATGTTTTAAGCACCATAAGAAAGACATAAATAATATATTAGGCGGACCGAGACTATGCATATTAGGGTCATGGAAATCCCATATTCAAATGATGTAGTGCACTAAATCTACCAATCTATTAGAAAGCTTCAATTGGGATCTTTATAATTTTCAAAAATTGAGTGAAAGATGAATACAGAAGAGAAAAAACCAAAGTTGTAGGAACTTCAATCCTTAGATTTGCTGATGGCCCTCAACGAATAACAATTGTCAATACTATAAGAGAGATTCTGAAAACCCTCCTCGCTTTTATTCTGGTTCTAGTTCCTCTCTTCTTTTTCTAGGAGCACGATTGTAAAACTTTGTTATCAAACACCAAATCACATCTTCACATCAATTTATATTTGCTTCCAATTACAAGATTTTCATTATGACCCAAAATACCCATGCCCGATAAAATAATCCAATCCTCAATCCTGTCCCTTTGCACGACCTCATATTAGAGAGAGAGAGAGAGAGAGAGAGAGAGAGAGAGAGAGAATGGCTAGGGGGGGCATAGAGGGTAGAAGTTGGTGAGGGAGATAGAGACGAGAGAGAGCAGTTATAGTTATCGGTAGTACTGTTTTGGATCTTAGGGTTTTTGTGTAATCGTGAACCTCTAAAAGGTTGGCAGGAATGGCAATTTTATCTTTTTTGCATGTGCTTTGTCAGATACAAAGTAGTATTTTCTAAAAGGGAAAAAGTCACCAAAAACTCCAAATTTTACCCAAAATAACAAATTTATCCCAATTTTTTTTTTTTTGTGACATGAAAAATCTTGAAGTTTCTTAGCGACACATTTCCCAAACTTTTATTTGTGACACAAAAACCCCGAACTTTTATTTGTGTGACACATTTACCCCAAATCATAGAAGCATTTTGGTCTTTTTTATTTTTTTTATTTGTTTTTTCTTCCCTCCGCCGGCGTCCGGCGAGGGCTTCGCCATGGCCGGTGGAGGGAAGAGAGAAGAAAAAAAATTAAAAGAAAAGAAAAATAAAAAACATAAAAAATAAGACGAAAATGTCCTTAATGGGTAAATGTGTGCGGTTTGTAAAGTTTTGGGTTTTTCATGTCAAAAAAAGTTTGGGGTAAATTTATCACTTTGGGCAAAGTTTGAAGTTTTTGATTACTTTTTTCCGAGTAAAATTAGGGAGAGGGGAAGTGGTAAAGATGCAAAACTAACCAAGGGCGGGTTTCCTCAATTTCCCCTAATCATCTTCATTATCATTGAAAGCAAGTTGCGACGTTTATGAAAAGATGGGGTGCTCGATCTCTTCAACCACTTTGACTCGTAAACTTATAATTAACGAGTTAATTTATGTGATTTTGCATGGATTATGACACCAGACAAATTATTTTTAATTACGAATATGGTGCCTTGCTTGGACGCAACATGCACATAAACAAAGGCGTGTTCGACTTAATTTTTTCTTCTCCTGATTTGTACATGTTTGATGGTGCCCCCCTAACCCCCCTACGCATTTTGATTTTTAATTCGGTTTCTCGGGCTATTTAAATTTCACGATTTCGGACGAAAAGACAATGCAAACGTTTCTAAGATGCTTCAACAGCCGACATATATCCGCCTGTCACAGCGAAATAATGTGGGATCTGACTAGGCATTAAATCAGCATGCCAAATTTCAGACCAACTTCTGAAACCCTTTGTTTGCCATCTTTTTTAGGTAAAGGTGAATGCATTGTATAACCAAACACAAGGACGAGTTTAGATTGACTTTTACTATTTTATTTTTTGACTCATTAGAGGTACTTTGATTTAATTGAAATATTCGAAATTTTCACAAGACATGAGTATTTGCACGTAAATCTGTATACAACCTTTTTGAAGATTTTCAGAAAACATTTCGAATTTTGATAGGAAAAAAAAATACTTAAATAAAATATGATTTATCTATTCTACGTTTGGTGCTCACTTAGAATAAGATAAAGTCGGATATAAGGGAGATATAGACATGATAAAATTATCCCATGAGGGAGGTGAGATAAAGGTGGATAAGATTTCTAATGTCCATAGTAAGAAAGTTATTTTTCTCGAATAACAAACTTATTAAATTAACAAAATCGAAATTATATTTCAATATAAATAGTATTTGAATTCTAATTTAAGAAATTAAAAATAAAAAAATAAAAATTTATTTTTAATTAATCATATTTTAATTTATATATTCAACTTTAATTCTATCTTATAATAAACATTCAATCTATAAATTAAATACTTATATTTATTATATATTCTAGGTATTTTTGTATTTTAGGTATGTTAGTATGGTTTACTATTTGATAAAATTTTATTAAAGAATGATGAAAGGGGAAAAAAGAAATAATAAATAAAATAATATAAAAAAGAGGAAAAATAAATTAAAAATAAATTAATGAATAGTGTTATGAGAGATTTTCACCATTTCCGTTTATGAATTTAGATTCATTTATAATGATATGTCGTTTATATAAAAAGAATGTACATTATATGATATGAACATATCCGACTTTAATATTGTGATTTACCAAACAATGGACATGATATAAAAAAATCGCAAAATTTCATATCCTATCCTATTCAATCCTATTTTGATTAGAAATCCGGACGACCAAACGTAGCCTTAATGTTTACAAATGGGCTTTTCTTGAACGGTATGCTAGACATGACTACAGGACCGTTTTCCTAACAACATTGTAAAAAGGCTTGAGCATGTTCCAAAGAAGATTCACATTTTGTGGTTCGATTGTTCCGTCCTCGTCATGTCAAAAAGTTTGAATTCCATCACCTCATCCTCTAATAAATTCTAACGCTACATGACATTTATCCGTGTGCCTTTTTTCTCTTATTCTAAGAATTACATTCGGAGTATATGTGAATCTAAAAAAAAAAAAAAATTCTTTTTTTCTTTTATTTTGAAAATTAATCCAATGGCATGTTTCATTTACTCTTCACCTGACCCAATACTGGAAATAGCAAATAATAAATTCGTTCGTACATCAAAGCTAGATGACCCTTTTTCGGCTATATCAATTGAATCATTGCAACCAATTTTCAGAAACATGGGCCCAACCCCAGCGAGCCATATAAATTCACTCTCCGCAGCAGCCCAAAGAATATTTCTGATTTTCATTTTTTCTACATATATATATTTATTTTAAATTTTTTTGGTAAAGTATAAATTTTAAATTAATATATAAAAATCATAAATTTATATATATATATATATATATGATAAATTTACCACAAATTAATTTTTTGACTAGTAAAAACTTTAAACAGGTACACCTATAATAAATTATTATAAATGAGTTCTTTTACTATTGAAAATCTTAAACTAGTATACTTACGACAAATCTACATTCCATTGGTTTTCGTTAAATTGGATAAATACTAGAAAAAAACCAAAAGTTGATACACCCATGAGAAACAGAGGGTAAAACTTCCAAATTGGTACACTCGTTAATTGTCACGTGTCATTTAACTCAACAATTTCATTGTAAAGTTTAACGGAAACTAGCTGAGGGTAAAACCCTAAACTGAGATATTCATTAACTATTACGTATCACTCAACTCAATAATTGAAATTTCTTATTTCGTATCTCAGAAAAAGGAATGATCCCTCAGGCTCAGGATTGATCTCAGATTTAGATAATGTGAAAAGAAGTTCACGACCGTGGGCCTTCTACCTCCACGTGGCATTGCTCCATCAAGGTTTCGCCCATTGCGGAAAATTCCCAACTGTTAATAATCCCACAGGTACTGAAACCATTAAAAGAACACCCAATAACTTATTAGGTACTGTATGAAGTATTTGAAATTCTTCCTCTGTTGAAGTAAGTACAGATGGTCTGATTCGAGATTTCCTAAGAACTGACTTAGTGAAATTCTAGAAACTGATGGAGGGTAAACTTATCTAAAATGTAACGGTTTGAGATTTTAATTCAGGATACATTCGTCAAATATTAACTTTGTGGTGGTTGCGTTGGATAAGAGCTTTCGTGAAGTCTGCTCAGGATGGAAGAGTTCAAAACCTAGCGTAAGCGCTTGAGGTCTTAAGTGTGATGTCGGGATGGTGGGTCTTCATAGCGTACCTCGCCTAAGATCTTGGTCTTAAATGTGATCTTAGGGGTAGTGAGTCCTCCCATTAGCGTCCGCCAGTTTGTCTCTACGGTATTTATCGTCTCAGTACGGAGCTCCGGGTCATCAAAAATAAATAAAAATAAATATATCTATATTAACTTTCTATTTTTGTATTTTTATTTTAAATTTGCTATCACAATGTTACGCTCGGTTCGGGTTGCGGCCCCCTCGCTGAGCAGCTCCGCAGAAGATATTTTCGTGGCAGAGAGGGACAGAGGGAGGGAGTAATGGTCGGAACTCCACGTCGGAGGCCGTCAAACAGAAGCTTCCCATCCATCTCTCTCTCTCTCCTCGTCTCCCGTGCCTTTGACGGCGAACGTTACGCAAATTTGAAAACGAGAACGAAGACCAGATCACACCTTCCCTTCCAAGAAAACGTGTAGAGAGTGACTGGAGAGACAGAGAGGGGGGGGAGAGAGAGAGGTTAGCCTGAGCAAGATGAATGGGAAGAAGAAAAAGAGAAGAGAAACAGGGGCAACGGGTCATAAATGCGAGTAGGTCGATGCGGTCGCTTTTGATTTTCCCTTAAGTACTAAGCTTTAGCCTTAGCCTCCACCTTTATATTTATATATAATATATAATATATATATATGTATGTATATATATATTCATGGGTCTCTCCTGTAATCTCGTAATTTGATTCAGGCTTTTCAATCTCTCCCTCCCTCTCTCTCCAAGAAGGAAGAAAGTGAGAATCTTGGCAGACGGAAGGTCGGGGCGAGGCGATGGAGTTCTGCCCGTGTCCTTCTGGGTTCCGCGCGCCTCTCGCGTCCGTGATCGGCGGCTCCCTCGAGAGGGTCCGGCGAATGTCCGGCGCCGCCGTCTCCGCCGTCGTGGGCAACGTCTTCTCCGCCATCTTCACCTTCTTCTTCGCTCTGGGTTCGTTTCTTGTTCCCCCTTCCTTGCCGTGTTCTTCGCGTGCGTTTCGTGCTGGTTCCGGGGGTCCTGTCGGGCGGTGATTGCTCGGGTTTTGGTTTCGTCGGGTTCGGGATCCTCAATGCCGCTTCTGAATCCACGTCGGTGCGCTGGGGTGGGAATTTCTTGGTAAATGACGCGTGACGTGTTAGGGTTGTGCAGAATTTTTTTGCTCATGATCTTGATGACTCGATGTTCCAAGAACTGTTCCGGGACATGCCCGAATGGCGTGATCTTTCCGCAAGATGAGATTTTGAGACTTTCTTATTGAGAGGAGTCCTCTGTTCGAGTATCTAATTTTTAGGCATCTTTTGGTTCTGCAGTTGGTACTCTGTTAGGAGCCATGACTGGGGCTCTGATAGGCCAGGAGACCGAGAGCGGTTTCGTTCGAGGGGCTGCTGTCGGAGCGATTTCAGGGGCGGTCTTCTCGATCGAAGTCTTCGAGTCGTCCCTCGTCCTCTGGCATTCAGATGAATCGGGGATCGAGTGTGTCCTCTACTTGGTGAGTTAGCGCCGCGCCTTTAATTGATCAATTGGGCCGGAATGTTGTTATCACGTCTGTGTTTCTAGGAAAGTAGATGTATTGAATTTCGCAGATATCCGTTTGCTTACGGATCGTGGCTTTGTTGTGGATCTGATCCTCAGCTCTCTAGCCAAGAAGTGTAATGCTAATCAACCGTTCTCCCAAATGACCATTTCCCCCTAAAATTACAGATTGATGTCATCGTCAGCCTCTTGAGCGGGAGACTTGTTCGTGAACGGATCGGGCCAGCAATGCTAAGTGCAGTGCAAAGTCAGGTACCGTCCCTCTGATTAGAATTCAACACGATGCCCCTAAATGTATTATGATCGGCATTGCTTGTGATCGGTTAGTTGCTTACGACATTGACGCTTTTTATTAGATGGGCGCTGTTGAACCAAGCTATGAGGAGGTTCACAACATCTTTGACACGAGCAGCGCCAAGGGCTTGCCTGGAGATTCGGTCGAGAAGATCCCAAAAGTAACCATCACTAGCAATGATATGGATGCTTCCGGAGAAAGAGTCTCTTGCTCAGTGTGTCTTCAGGTATGATCATCGCTTCCTTTGTCCACTCAACTCGCCTCTCACGGAAGTCATTGATCTGTGATCAATCTCTGGTATCGGTAGGAAACTAAGTCAAAACACCTTCCGCTTTGTGCATTCAGGACTTTCAGCTTGGAGAGACGGTGCGGAGCTTGCCTCACTGCAATCACATGTTCCATCTCCCGTGCATCGATAAGTGGCTCTTGCGGCACGCATCTTGCCCGTTATGCAGAAGGGATCTGTAATCAGTGGAAAAAAGAAAAGGTTTCTTCATTTAATATTCACAGAGGCGGTCACTTTTTCAGGAGGCTCTTCTCTTATACAGGATTTGTTGTAGACTTTGATACATTTTCTTTCTGTAGTTCTTAGTAAAGCCCCTGTTCCCTGAGATGGATCAGTGATGTACAAAAGTTTTGAGTGAAGAAAGAGTTATCTACATCGCATCTTTTTCTATCTTTCCGGATAAACTCACTCCATCGATCTTTTGTTAATCAATTATCACTTCGGAAACGGAAAGAGCCAAGGCGATCAAACCATTCATCTTTTCAATTTTCCGGGTCTTTTCAGGGTCTCCGATCCAGATCAAGAAATGTGGTCTGGGATATTATGCAGTTGAGTCTAGATATCTTGACTATGAGCTGTACAATAATGACGTTCCAGGCCACTTGTGGGTTCATTACATTGCGTGACACCCATACCCAGAGTCTCTAACCAGCTGAATTTACTGAATTCTACTTATTTTTTGTTGGGAACGAAACCGGTTTCTATATGGAGCCTGTGATAAATGGGCATGTGCAAGGTCTCTGCAATTCATTCGAGGGTAGAGATATTTCCGAAGAGTTTGGCAAGATGAGGGAAAAAATCTTAATTTAAAACCATATAGAAGAGGGACAAGGAGTTGGAGAAGATTGGATAGGTGGAAAGTAGGAAGTTTGGTGGTTATGGGGTTTCGCAGAAGATCAAAATTCAATTGCCATCTCGAGCAGATTTCATTGACAGAGACCGATGAAGCAGAGTTGGTGCATGAATCAGACTACTCTAGGTTAAAGTTCGATGCGATCTCTCCCCTTGAAAATATGTGTAATCATCCGAGCAGAGTGTTATGGACCGGTGTTTGCGAATTGGATCGCCACGGTCCACGCATTATTTGCAATCGCCATCTCGAATCAACGACTGCCAGAAGCAGAGGACACGGCTTCGAATGGTAAGGAAAATGCCCCGACCCTGTTCGAAGCACCGTCGGGTCCTCTCTGTTGCCGAAGCGACGGAAGAAGATCCAAGCGTTTCGCCGCGAGACAGCAGAGAACAGCAGTACCCGATTTTCTCCAAACGACAAGGTGCATTATAGGTTTGGAGCAAAGCTGATGCGAGGTCGATGAACTTCAGGAGCTAATGACGACACGAGTTCGAATGTGGATCTGGGGGGGGTGTAGGTTAGGGTATGGAATGCAATTGATGCCAAACCCCAGGGGCAAAATGGGGGCTCCCTCTGCTCCAAAATGCAGTGATAAAGGCTCCGGGGCCTGCCAATCTGGCTCTCTCAATAAATATTCTCATCCGTTCCTTCTCTCAAGGCACCAGAATCTGTACTTTGGCGGGACGACACTCTTTCTCACATCCAACTTTGCTGCTGCTAAATTTTCGTAAAATTTCACCCACGAAGTAATGCTTAAAAGAAAAAGGAAGGAAAGAAAGAGACAGGACGATCTAAATGCAAGACCCACATTATCTCCAATGTAAGAAACCGCATTGAATTTGGTCTGCTAAAAGATTTCATGACCTGCTTTTACAGAACAATTAGGGAACTAATTGAAACAATTCAAGAAAGAGAGAGAGAGGGAAATTCTCAAAAAAGGAAAGATCAGTCTCACCTACCTTTTTCCTTGTGTAATTATCTGAAATTTTCCCAAAGAAACTTAGACAGCCAGAGAGATTCAGGGGAGCCATTGACACCTTGACATCTGAATGGACCTCCAGGTTCTCAACTTGTTCCAGACCTGTTCGTCTTGATGGCGACGGCTGACTTTGCGCCCGGAAGAACTTGAGGCTTCACCACGCAGGAGGAGGAAGAAGCGTGAGTCATGTGATTCTCTCGCTATCATCACTTTGTGTCATGCCTCCTCCACTCTTTCAGCTTGTGGCGATCATCTCTTTTCCCTTTCCAAAATTCAATCCGGGCCTCTACTTTCTTGGGAAAAAGAATAACTATGAAAGCTTCCAAAAAATATTCAGTCTCACATTCAATGCGCATCACCGTATAATTTGGCAAGACCATAGCCAACTTTTTAAAAAGCTTACTAAATAATCTAACACTCGCCCTGGGCGTAGTTAGGCTATATATTGAACAGGAAAATTACTAAAAAAGTCCTAAACCTATTATAATTGTGACAATTCAATCATAAACTTATTTTTTTTTTTATCAATTGAATCCTAAATTTTTTACAATTATTCTCGATTAGTTCATCCAGCCTAAAATTAAAATTGGTGACGTGGATAATCGGTGCTCTTGGCGACCTTTTCTTAATAATATATTATTATTTTCTCTCTCTCTCTCTCTCTCTCTCTCTCGGTCAGCTAATGCTGACATGGCAGTCGATCAGTGCCGGCAACCTTTTCTTAATAATATATTATTATTCTCTCTCTCTCTCTCTCTCTTCCTTTGCAGGGCTGGCCGGGCCGATCGGGCTGGCTCGCCGGATCCGGCGAGGCAAGGCCTAGCCCGGTGAGGTGAGCCCTCGCCGAGATCGGCAAGGGGGCCTCGGCGGTTTGGTGAGGCGAGCCTCGCTCGCGAGGACTCGCCTCGCCAGTCGGTGAGCTCACGCCCAACGACAATGGGGCAAGCCCACGCCGAATCTGGCGAGGGCTCACCTCACGGTCCCCCTCGCTGGATCTAGCAAGGGTTGGCCTCACCCAGCGACCACAAGGCGAGCCCTCGCCAAATCCAACGGGGCTCACCCCGCCGTCGTTGGGTGCGAGCTTGCCAACTAGTGAGGCGAGCCTGGCCGATCGCCAGAGCCAAAGGAAGGAGAAGGGAGGAGGGAGGAAGAAGGAAGAGGGAGAAGGGAAAAAAGAAGAAGATAAAAATAAAATAAAATATCATTAAGAAAAAGGTCGCTGGCGTTGGCCAGCTAAGTTTGGCCGGATGGACTAATCAGGAATAATTTTAAAAGGTTTAGGATTCAATTGGTCAAAAAAATAAGTTTATGGCTAAACTAGCACAATTGCAATAAGTTTATGATTTTTTTGGTAATTTTCCCTATGTTGAACTTAAAACCTCATCTCATTCTATGTAAATTTTTATAGAATCATTGCCGACTATTTTAAAAGTTTAACTTAATAGGTTAAGGATACCATGTGCATACAATGAACCTTGCAGAGAAGTGACGGGATATACTTTAATACTCTTCTAACACGCAAGCCAAATAGGGAATAACACGTGGAAACGAGGCCTACACATGTGAAATAAATCAGAGCAGAATCCGCATTAATATCGTGTTTTGTGGATGTAGGCCTAACCATTCAATGAATCCATCTTATTCCCTTTCCTTCGATTCAACGCTGCTTTCCGATAACCTAGGACGATGTCGGTCGTAATTCGGTTAGCCATGGAGAGCACTTTATCATAACTCGCAAATTAGACAGAAAGGATTTCCCTTGTTTCCTTGTTGGTGTCTTGATTTTAGCATTATTCATTATCCGAATACATTGAATTCAAATTTTATGTCACTTGATACGACCAAATTTTTATTCTTATTTGAAATTATTGGTTAGCTTTTGTTGGGACCAAGCTGTCTTATGGTAACCATCTTTCTTCTCTTTCGGCTGCAAAAATTCATCATATACAACTAAGGTTCCGTTCGTTTCGCGGAAAATAATTTCCGGGAAAATGTTTTTCGAGTTTTTCGGCGTTCGTTTCACGGAAATGAATTCCTTGAGGAAAATGTTTTCCATCCAAAGAAAAAAGTCTTCAAAAGTCGGGAAAAATGTTTTCCACTTTTCAAAAGTGGAAAATATTTTCCTTATTTAATCTCTCTTATCTTGATCTTTCTTATCTCACACCTCTACAAATCCTCACTTCCTCTTCTCATTTCTTCTTCTTCTTTTCTTTTTTTATTTGAATTATTTTTTAATTTTCCTTTTCTTTTTAATTTGAATTATTTTTAATTTCCTTTTTCTTTTTTTTTTTTTTTCTTTTTCTTTTTTTCTTTTGTTTGTTTCCTATCTTTTCTTTCTTGGCATTTAGTCGTCGGGACTAGGTGAACCTCAAGCTTGTCGATCTCAAACTCGCACTCGTCGATCTGGCGAGCTTCAATTGACGCTCGCACTCGCCAATCTGGGAGCAAAAACTATTTTCCTTACCAAACACCAGGAAAATGCCCAAACATTTTTAGGTTTTAGCGAACACTGAGAAAATATTGTCATTTTTAGGAAAAATGAGCATGGGAAAATATTCCCCGTGCTTATTTCGGAGAATCTTCCGAGCAAAGACAATCCACAAGAAACATTTAAGAACCCGACAGGACGCCTGAACCCAAATCCTAAAAATTAAGTTGCAGATGGCTACTCCTCAAATTATTTCTTTTTTCTACCCCCTCTTTTTCTATCAACAAAGACGTTCTAGGAGCTTGGTGATGATGGAAACGACATGCAAATTGTATATTTATTCGAAAAATCATAAGAATAATTGTCGGGACATGTATACCGAGTCAACCTATCCATCACCGGATACTGTTGAAACCTACATACGTTGAGCACTGCAGATCCTTACTGAGAAGTGGGACAACGTCTCGCCCCCGACGGAGAAAGTGGTTCCTGATTAGGATGGGTTGTCTGGCCTGTTTTTGCCGTCCCAAGACACAGACCCGGTCTCGCGCCATGATGGAATAACGAGACAGCAAAGACAATCGACAACGATGGACACACAAACACACTCGTCTTGACCGTGTTGTTGCCCCTCTCTGCCGGCAGTCCATTTAAAATCCCACCCTCGAACCGAACTACTTGCTCTCGGTTTCGGTTTCGAGAAGTATAATTAGAATCCGAAGAAAGAGCAAAACTGGTGGCGCGACTGGCATTGGATGGGTGGATCACCAGGCCGTGCATCGGCCCCGATGCGGGCTCAGGACAAGTCTGGGCTGAGCAGCCGGATGAATGTCTTGGGAGTGATAATCATAGCCATGTCCATTCTGTTGACGGGCGTGACCTTTTGTATCTTCTTCAGGAGGAAGCTGCTCCCCGCCATCAGGCGGCGCCGCCGTCGCCGGATAAAGGGCAAAGGTCAGTGATTCCGTGTCATGGATAGCAATCATTTCCGAGAAGTAAAACCATGACGACAGATTGAACAGGAAAAATAAAGAAAGATAATGAAGGGCAGTGAAAAAAAGTATGGAACTCTGATTCAGAAACACGTCTATGCATCATGCTCGAAGGCTTAAAGCGTGCCTTGTCGGGTCTGGCTCCAACGCAAGTCCAAACATGCGATCATATTTGTCTTACCATGTCCATTTGTAAGTCTATTCCTAACACATGCATGCTGCAGGAAAACACTTTGAAGTGCTCATAGTGTTGTGACACTCGGACTACATGAATCCTAAAGCAAGAAGTTTAGTCTGTAGCATGGAAAGCTTAGCATGAACTGTCATAATGTAATTCATCCACAGCTTCTCCCATTAACTAGTTAACGGGACGAATTTTACAAGTCAAATGACAAGAGCCGATTTGTGATTCGTAAAGCTGAAATTCCCAAAAGTTCATCAATATGAGAAATCACTTCAGGATGCTTCTTTCTTGTTCGTAACATCCTCTCGTAAATAACAATGACAATATATTGCAGCTGGAAGTAATTTGGAAGACGAGAAAATGTTGCTGCGAAGGTTCCAGCTCGAGGAGCTCATAAGGGCGACCAACAACTTCAGTGAGGAGTGCTTGGTCGGATCCGGATCTTTCGGGAATGTCTACAGAGGGACGTTCCATGACGAAGGAACACTAGCCATCAAGAAACCTCATGCCGACTCCTACCAGAGCGTTGAAGAATTTAGGAATGGTAATTTAGGCTGTAGACGTATTGTGCCACATATATATAGAAGAATTATAGGTGTTTTGTCCCGATTTGAGGATTATATCTTCAGGTGGCTGATTTTTCTGCAGTATTTTCTTGAACAGAAGTGAGACTGCTTTCTAAAGTTAAGCACAGGAACCTTGTCAGCTTGGTGGGCTTTTGTGAAGAACCAGGTAAAAACATAGCGTCAGGTCTTCCTTTCTTTGACTCCTTATCTACAGGACCGCACTATATTTTTTGTTGGGGTAATACATCAAGATTTGATATTTCCGAATTTTAAAAAGAAATATTAAAATGTCCATACGTTGGCAATGGATTTTACCTGTTCTTTATATGCACGAAGTCAAACTTTTTGGATTAAACTTTCTAACAAAAGATAAAGATAAAAAAGAATTGATACCTAAAAATGATTATCGAATTTAAATTTCGATGTTTCAACAGGCTTAAGCTTCAGAACTGGAGAATCTAATTGAATTTGTGATTGCGCAGGAGCAACTGGTGCTAGGATACTGGTTTATGAGTACGTGCCCAACGGTTCATTGCTTGAGTACATCATAGGTAAGTTTGAACTGCTGTCCCAACATTCTTTTCTTCCTCTATAACTTGGGAATATATAATGAATGAAAACGAGAAAACTGAGGATCTTCTCGTTTCTCTTTTGGCCATTACTAGGGAGAAGAGGGAGGGTCTTGACATGGAGACAGAGGGTTAATTTAGCCATTGGAGCAGCTAAAGGTAGCTTCTGCTTACTCATTTTTCACTAAGGCATGTGAGGAAATAAAGGTTCTATTACTGAGATGCTCCAATTTTGCAGGCATTGCTCATTTGCATGAAGAGGTCAAGCCGAGCGTCATCCACCGCGATCTGAAACCGAGCAACATTCTCATAGGAGAAGGGTTTGAAGCCAAGGTGTCGGATTTCGGGCTAGTCAAGTCAGGGCCGGTCGAGGATCAGTCACATGTCAGCAGTCAGATCAAAGGGACGCCGGGATACCTTGACCCCGCATATTGTTCCAGCTTTCATTTAACTCCATTCAGCGACGTTTACAGTTTCGGTGTGATACTTCTGCAACTGGTTGCTGCCCGGCCTGCCATTGATACCGGAAGGAACAACTCTAGGTATCACATTATAGACTGGGTAAGAAAATTAATCTCTTCATATTCCATTGTCATAATATGTAATATATTAAGGTCTCCTATTCAGCGAGCCTAACAATTGGTACGCGGGAATGACGTTGCTCGCATTGTGTGCGTGTTGGTCACCTACAAGTCGAGCAAGATTAACAGTTCTCACACGTAAGAATCGACTTTCGGACCTTGAATAACCAGGGTAACCAAGAGAGTCCTGAGCTAACTAAGTTAGTTGCTCAGCATCCCAAGCCAGAAAGTCTCCATGCACATCAGTGTAGCTAGATCGGGACGGCCATTCAGATATCGTGCTTCCGTCGTGATTCAATTAGTCTTTTGGATGTGTGTAAAGTCTCGCTCCCAAATATACTGACCAATCAGTAGGACATCTTCGACATGGCATGAAGCGATTCTCAGAGATTTATATGGTGCCGGGTTCAGGCTAGCTAACTGAATACATTGTCACATAGGGCGTGTGAAAGTAGGTAATTGAAGATTTTACACATCGGCCACATCGTAATCGACATGGTACTAAGATCTCGGAACCAGCAATTCTGGAATACACAGATATATTATGCACTTTGCCTAATGCAATTTGAAGATAATGGGAATTTATACCTTGTCGTCATTTGATCACAGGCTAGACCAAGCTTAGAAAGAGAAGACGTGACAGGAATATTGGATGCCAATCTCCTTTCGCAACCATGCAACATGGAGGTGATGCTGAAGATGGGTCAGCTTGCTCTGAAGTGCGTGGTGAAATCGCCAAAGCAGCGCCCCACAATGACTCAGGTGTGGCAAGAACTAGAAGAAGCAATTCGCTTGGCCGATGGCAACTCTCCTAAACCGGCGGCTGGCGGTGGACCTCGCAGATCAATGGACTGCGACGCTTCTCAGATCTTCAGCATCGATGGAGTTGTGTATCAGAGATTCCATGTGGAAATGGACAGTCTCTCGTTCCAGTCCACGAGCTTGAGGTGTTTGGACGCCAACAACCCCAGCATCGACTTCGACAAAAGCAGTTTAAGTTAAGGGTTGCGGAATCTTGAGAACATCTAGCCTCTCGAATTCAAAGTTACCAGACTTTTCTTATGTAACAGATATAATGTAGGTGGTACGAAGTGTGAAATAGATGTTGACTTGGAAATTCATTCATTATACAACACCCCTTTCAAACTTTCCACCTTCACTCAAACAGCATTAATTAGACAAGCAGATAGGTAATTGCCTCACCAAGGCAACCGTTGTAAACGGGTCTATGTGACCAACAGCCTCAAGGAAATGTTGTCAAACTGGATTCCATCGACTTCCAAAGTGCTAGGACCAGGAAAATGAGTATGCTGGAAATTAGGCATGCCAAAAATGCAATCAGTCTGCATCAGAGGCCATGCAAGTGGGACTTTCTTTCGTCGACCCAATCCATCGTGACCAGATGGACATAACAGTCTGATCATGATGGATCCCTCTCGCGAGCCTAATGCCATTTGATGACTACGTTAGTATGAATACACAGACCCTGCTCACGAGAAAAAAATTTCCCAGGAAAGTATTGAGACATCAGCAGAATTTTTGCCTTTACGTCCAAATATAACTCTTAGCATCTGCACTGCAGAGTTCACCAACTACTCAACAGAAGATTCCCAACAAACATAATAGTTACAGATGCCTTTTTCTTTTGGACCCTGACAAGCATAACTTCATTTCACGATCAAAGTTCTATACTGATCTTTAGGCCGTTCTTTACTGTAAACTACTCCAAAAGAACTTGGATTAAGGGTGACCTTAATGTGATTGACAGAAATGCAAAAATTAGATCACTAAAGGGGAAAACAGATACAAGTAAAAAGAGTTGCCCACAAGAATCTTTACTGTCACTTTTGAAGCTTTCCCCCCATGATTCTTCCCATCACTGTGATCAAGTGAGCTGACATAAAATACAAGTCCCAGGTAAAATGTTACATTCTACATTAAAGAATTAATAATGAGCCGCACCTTCTCCATATCTCAGATTCAACAAGCTGATTGCTACAGTAAATCCTAGTAGCACCAGTTTAGCAGATTCATCAGGCAGCACTAAACTTCCACTGGTGTTGCACAGGGGGCCAGAGTTTTCGCCGGTAGGTTAATACCTCCCCCTCTCAAGGACACGGTGGGCCCTTTGGTTGAGCTGGCTCTGCTGACTAAATTTGAGTCGAGAAATACAATAATGACTGTGATGTCATCGTGGAAATGTCGGCGGACCCCACGGTCAATTTTCTTCAAGTCGGAGTACCTCATTTCTCTTTTCTTAGCCGCTTCCTGCAGGGCAGTTTTCACAAGCCTCCGAGCAATTCCCTGGATAGAAGCAAGTGGATGACTGTCACGTTAGATCTATAGCATTTCGATGTTAGAGCAATCCTAGGGGTTGAATCAAGCAACATTCAGGTATCCATACTAGTGGATGTCCCCCAAAACATCAAATAGGTTTTCTCCACCAATGATCAGACCACACTTATCAGTCTTAAAGTCAAAAAAACAAGAAGATGGATGGGCATGGAAATTATCAACTTCAAAAATAGCATGTACTGTGAAAACTGAAACTTCACACTTAGCAATTCAATGATCCCAATTACCACAGAAATAGAAAAAGAAAAAGAAAAAGCTCACAGGCAGAGGGTTCACATGAAATATGAATGCATAAGACTATAAATCAGCAAATTGAATTGATGTGAATATTTATACATACTAAAAAGACATCCAAAAATGAAACAGGCAAATGATTTTGTCAAATAGCAACATAAGGGAAATCTTATGACATCATCTCAAGCAGATAGGAAAAGGGCATGAACTCTTACTAATGACTGAAAATGAAAGAGAGACAGGGAATGAACAGGACTGGGGATCTCACTTAAAAATAGAAAATCTCTGCAGGAAAATCTTACATTACGAGGATGATTTTGAACCATATCAACTGCATCTTGGTTGGTAAGGTGCTCCCACAGTCCATCAGAAGCAAATATCACAAACTGATCATGAGGTTGGAGTTCATGCACTGATATAGATGGATCAGAACTTAAAATTGGCTTTCTAAAAGGTTCACGGAGGCGAAACTTGGCATATAAAGGCTCCCTGTTGAACTCAGCCTTCTTTAGATAGACATCACCAATGGATCTAGAAACCTGCAGAAAACAGTTTGTCAACCTAAAAACAAGACTAACTTTCAAGAAAAAAGAAAAAGAGTGACCAAGAAATATTAATTTTTGATAGTGAATTTTGGTGCCGTGGAACTTCACCTGCTTAAGCAAATCATCTTGAAGGAAAAAACAAATTATTTTTTTTTTTCACAATTCAAATAGAAAAGATCACAAAATTGGAATAGATTTAAAGCATAGATCTTGCTTAGAATGTCCCATCACTGTAGCACCTAGCTTACTCATCCCATGAATTCCTTCTGGTATCTTTCTAAAACTATAACCGAGTGCGATCTTAAATCAAGATTCTACATATTTTCTTTCACTTGATGTTGACTAGAAGAGAAAGGGGGCAAAAAAACAAAATGGCTAACCTCTGCAAACAACTCTAGAATTTACATCAGAGTACAGATAAAAACAATTATCATTCATGTTTCATGCTCCTGATGCCACTGATACAGCATTTTCCCAGTTCCCATTACAAAGGTAGTGCTTAGGACAAGAACGCTTCAACAGAAATTGTAAGGTCTCTCTCTTTAATAGCTCCTTTTGTCGCTTTAAGCTTTTATGTCCCCTCCAAAGTGAGGTATGCGACACAAAAGTAAATTTCATTTCACACCAATCTTCATGAAAAGCGAGGGAGCTAATTACATTTATTGAAGCATGTCAATAAATAAATAATTACAGTTATTAAAGGTGATAATATTCAGATGTATTATCATCAATCAGCAACAATTCACTTTCACTATTGCTCAATTTCAGTCACATCCAGAAGCTCACCAATGGGACAGTATAGATGTAACATCTAAACGGAAGCTATTTCTCCCATCCTACAGAGCTTAAATGACTGTCCACACTTAACTCCTCTTTCCTTTTGACCATCCCTGGATCCCAAGAGCACTAACCTAATGACTTTGCATCCCCATACAGCACCTTATCCGAAATAGAGAATCCAGAAATGGGAAAGGCAAAAATGAAAATAATTTTTTTTCGCTGCTTTGCAGGCAACAGACTTACCTGTATGAGGCCCTTTACACGCCATACATTATGCTTTAATACCACGATTTGAGAGTCATCTGGATGCAAAGAATGCATCTCCTGCCGAACAGACTCTATACAAACATTATGCTCTGACGAAAGCTGGATGGCAAAGACCTCGCCGGTCACCTTCACAGCCCTACCCAGAACAGCCCGAGAATCGCCCAAGTTGGCAATGTAAAGCATCCCCCCACAAATAACACCAACCAGGCAGCACGATCCAACAGCAGCAATCTGGGGTTTCATGGGCCATTGTTTAGTAACAAGAGAGAAGAATCCCTCTTCAGTTGCTTGGTAAGCCTTCCTAATAACTTCTACCGACATGGATTGTTGCTCAGTTGCAAACACTGCAAATCGTAGACAATGCAATTGATTAATGATGGACAAAAAACGTCGTCTGAATTGAACACTAAAGAACATAACGATCTTCAAGAAAGAAAAAACCAATCAAGATAATTCAGAACAGACTAGGCCTCGTTGGAAGATGCTTCTAACACTGAATAGAAAAAGATTGTTTATTATCTTACTCTTCAGATTCTGGAAAAGGTGATCATTAATGAAACGCGATGTCTCAGGTCCACCGTGGCCATCATACACTCCAATAAAGGTGCCATAAGGACCTGAGTCAAGAAAACTCAAGGAGCCAGACTCAATCTGGCTCTGATCTTCAAGCAAATTATTGGCCTGAACAACTGCCATCGAGAAGTCCCCGTTCAAGTGCTGCCCAGTGTCTTTGTACCAAAGAAGTCCATCTTGCCGGCCCCCTAAATCTGAACCCGAGTGCACATAAAGGTCCGAGGACGGCCGCCAGCAAGCCCTCAGAAAATTTATCAACCTCGATAACATCCCTCATCTCACCTAAGTGAGCCTCCAAGTGTGGCTCCACATTCAATTCAGGCGCACCACCAGCTCCAACCTGAAACCGACCACCTCCACTCACCTGCAAACTGCATAATCACTTACAAGTCATATCCACTGCTTCACAGACTCAAAATCAACTACCAAGAACACTGAATTATTCATCCTGCAGTTTTGTTAGTGTCAGAGGATGTCTACTCTATCTACAGCTGTCAATCGACACTTCTATACATATAGAGAGAGAGAAAGGGTTGTAGGTCTACCATCCATAACCAATAACTACTGCAGCTCAAACAGAGAGAACCCACGAAAAGCCCCCATGAAACAGAGAGACTCGCATCATAAGAGTTAACGAAAAACCCAACCGAAACCCATCTACAACTGATCGGGTCAAATCCAACCGTCCACATTCTAACTCTCGAGCTACAGCAACTCGGCGGCGGCCCACCAAAAAAATTCAGTAACCAGACCACCCGAAAGATCAGCACCTAGACAAAGACCAGGAAAACGACCGCTCCAAGGACACCGATCGCTCGAATTTCGCGACGACACGAGACCAGAACGAGAACCCAAAAGAAAGAAGGGGGAGGGGGGAGGACACAGAGAAGGATAGCAACTCACAGCAGATTTTAGGTTTGCGGCCGAACCGAAGCGGACGACAGAGACGGAGATCTAAAAGACCGGGGAACGGCGACAGAGCACGTGGGGGCGACTGGTCGAGGGCCGCTTAGATCCGCAGATCCGCCCAATCAAAGCGCAATCGCTTTCCGCGAGCGAATTCGATCGCCCCCTTTTCCGGAAAATTCTCTCTCTCTACCCCGCCGCTCCCTCTACTTTCCGCGGACGGCGGCGGCGGCGGCGGCGGCGGCGGACGGCGGAAGGACGAGGAGGAGGAGAAGATGGAGGCTAAGCGAGAAAACGAAGAGAAAGCGGGAGGGGTCTCTCGATCAGTGCGATGGAACCAGCTGATGAAGCTCTCTCTCTCTCTCTCTCTAGTTTCTCTCTCTAGAGGTCGAAGGTATTCGTCTATGCGAGGCAGTGGGACATCTCGACCTTCGGCTATAAAAGAAAAAGCTGAAAGCCAGCAATGCATACGGGCAGCGGGCGGGGCCCACGTATAAGAAAACACCACCCTACCAAAAGAAAAAATTGAAAAAAATTGAAAAAAAAAAAAGAAAAAAGAAGGGGAAAGTGCATGGATATGGTTGAGAGAAAAAAAATATTTATATAATAATGAGATTTTACAACTGTAATATTTACTGGGGCCCCGATTTTCTTTTCTCTTTTTCCCATGCCATCGACGACTTCCTTCTTTCTCTCTCTCTCTCTTTTTCTTTTTTTTTTTATAAAAAAAAAGAGTTAAGAACGCCGGATCTCGAAACATTAAATCAAATGGAAGAAGGGAAACCATAATAATATAAAAAGGATGTGGAGATATTTCAACGCTCGTGTTTTCCAATTGAAATGCCTACAATTATTATAGGACGAACCATGAAGGAAAATGAAGAGATCACATCGTTCGAGAGTACATAACCATCCATAGATATTATTACACATCGGTAATAAGTGATTTCTCAGATCATGTAATCGTGCGTCTCAATGACTCATTGTGCTTGAAAATTTAAAGTTGAAGATCGAGTTTTTCATCGTTGTTCTCGGCATCAATGTTATCCCAATCATGGAAATAGACCAACGATCTCATCTCGAGAGATAATATAATCTCGTGAACGCGCTTATTTTTATTTTTTTCCCCAAAAAATCCGGTGCATTTATTAGTTACTAAAGGAAAGAGTGCTTCACACTAAGGTGAGCCTCCACTGCAGTGCACAGACGATCCCATAAATCATGGAGGATCTTTCCCCAAAAATAGTCTGAGAAAGAGGAAATGAACCAAGCTTTATCAGGACTTTTCACATTCTTTTGTTATTTTATTATTTAATTTTAACACATTTATATCTGAGAAATATTTGTCATTTTGGCATAATAACATAATATAGAGTTCTTCATATATTAGTTAGTGGACAAAAATTTCGTTTATGTTCATGATATGCAATATTTTGTATCATGTTTAGGGATTCCTTTTTTTTTATACCAATTACTTATTTTGTCGTTTCGACAAGTTAGTTTTATGAATACCTTTTACATCTAATCAAAAGTTCAAATAATGATACAAATATACCATAAGGTTTCGCGAGTTGTTTAAGTCATACTTTTACAGTTTTACTCAATAGTCGGAGCAAAATGCGCAAATAAACATCTAGAAAAATCCATGATAGGCTATTTTTAGCTAAATTTATCATGGTAATCCGTTAATTTGAATGTTCCACATTCACTTTTGACACGAGAAATCTTAAATTTTTCCAAGTTGCCTTTGTCGTCATCGTTCATATTTGCCTTCAATAAAAATTGGCTCCTCAAATATAACCCCATCCACAAAATGATATTTACATTTCATGCAATGCTATGGACCTTGAAGATTGGTTTATATGGTTGACTTGCTTAGTGAGGTGTTAGACTCCAAAAAAAAAAAGGGTCACATTCAATTATCAATACAATACAACTCATCACTAAAATAAATCAAATTTATAAATTAATTTTAATAAAGGTTGAATCTTTCCTTACTTTTCTCCGGGATATAAAATGGATAGCGAAGCGGATCATCAGTCCCTATCGATTAAAAAGCTAACAAACTATACGCTGATGTCATTAATCTCTTACGTGAATGAGCAATTCTATTCAGAGTAACCTAAGCTTAAGGAGCGTCTTGCTTCTCTTTGATTATTCTTATTTTTTAGCTAAAGGCAAAAATATGTTGCCGCTACTTAGGTCAATGCCCCTATGTGTTGCGTGCACAATTGACGTTGTGTATATCTTAACGAGATCTTGAAAGTAAATTTAAAATAAAAAGGTGATGTGACCATTATCTTAAAGAAAAATAGGGATTTAAATAGCTTTTTTAAAAAAAAAAATTCAATTTTAACCATTTTAATTTGCCCAAGGTAATTTGCATTACCCAACTTAAAACATAAACAGCACGAGTGAAGTAAAATTATTCTTCCAACCATTTGAAATTGGTTTAAATTCGAATCAAATGCATTGGTGTTTTAGTCCTTTTTTTTCCCTTCCAAAAAAAAAAAAAAACCATATTTTGTAGAATAATTGCGCAAGGATGTAAAAGTGGTAACAAGCACGAAAACAAAACTGTAGTCTTCGATGGATGGGATACGTGGACAATATCTAAATTTGATATCCACCAATCAAAATATTGATAGTATCAAGTTTCATCTAGCAACGATAGAGAATACAACAATTCTTCTTTTCCATTTGAACGGGAAATAAATCTTATTGACGAGTATGCTAAACGATGAACAACCATGATGGGAAGTGTTCGATTTTTAAATTAAAATATTGGCCACGCATATCGACAGAAACAAAAATCTCTCAAAGGCACATCTTATAGCCCTTATAAGATAAAAATGAATGTCTCGTTTTGTCTATGGCGGCACACTTCAAACTATTCATCTACTTGGTTTGATTGTGACTGCGCCGCATTCTAACAGTATTATAAAGTGCTATAATTTATATGCTTGACAGCACAAATTTAGAAGTCATGGCACCTCAAAAACTAGGCGATTAAGGTAGTTTCTTGCTAGTTGTTGCTTAAATATGTCGACATACCAAAAGATGAATAGTGATTTACCTATTTTCCGATTTAGAATCTCAATCATATTTTAGATTTATCAAACATTGTATTTGACGTACCTAAGTTTTAATCATATGTTTTATGTGGAGTAGTGATTGTAATTTCCAATTCATGAGAATGTTTTATTCCGTGCAATTCCAAAGATAGAATTATAACATTGACTTCCCCCCAAAAAAAAAAAAATTGTGGTAAAAAGGGATTTAGAGGGATTGCGTGCCAATTCCGGTACTAAACCGCCTTCCTTTTTTTCTTTTTTTTTTTACGGGTAATACCTATTTTGAATTAGGAGGGGGGTGGCGAGAACTCATTTAATGTCACCCCATAGGTGTCAAATCCGGAAGCCACGTTGGACACGTGTCCGCGAATTCCGTTAACCAAGTGGCGACAAGGCTGTGGATCTGGTGCGTGTCTGATCAAATACTGAAAGAAATTTCGTGATCCCACGTGTGACAGCAATTTCTTGCATGGTCATCCTCCCGCCCAAGGGAAAAGAAATTAAATTATTAAAGACGAAAATTATTCGCATGTTGTTACAAATTAGATAAAATAAACAAGGGGATTTTCATTCACTTCCGCTCAGAGAAATAACTAGTTTTTTTCCTTCTTTTTTTTACAAAAAAATAAGATTAAAATGGATTTTGTGACGTTTTTGTAAATTTTTTAATTAGACCCACATTATTTTATTGGTCTGATATTGTAATATTTATTTAGCTTTAAAGAGAGATAAAGTAAAATCAAAACCCTCCTTTCATTTATTTCTATTAACCGATTAGGACGTTGCATGAGGAATGTAAAATAAAACTAGAACGTGTAAACACATTTTATAATTTTTATTATCCACTTAGACGAGTCACCTCGTTCGCAATAAAATCAATTTGATGGGGTTGATTTGATTTGCTACGTCCCAAATGATTTTTCTTTTTCTTTTGTTGTTGTTTATGGAATCAAATATCCCACTTGCGACAGATGTTCGACTTTGCTTTCTGTACATGTCAACTTGCGGGGGCTTTATATCTATACGCACGCGTTCTTATCATATTGCCGATGGAATGCTAACTTAAAATAGGCGTACAAATTTAGTTTGCTTTCTAGTGAAGCTAAGAACTTATAGAGTAAACCCCAAATATATATATATATATATATATATATATATATATATATATATAAGAATTGAGATATCTAGAAATCGGTCGGTACATGATCTATCATGTCGCATGCTTACATTTGATTTGCCCGTTACATCGAGACAAACGCCCATTTATATCGCAATATACATGGAAAACATTAAGTCTCAAATTTGGTAACAAAGAAGCTTGATTGACTATCATAACCGAAAAGGACCATAAAAAAAGGATTATTAATACCAGAAAATCTCCAAATTCGTATGTATGAGAAAAATTATTTGAAATTAATCTTTTGACAATAAAAAATCCTAAATTGATACAACAAATTTCCCATAAATTAATTTTGTAACAATCAAAAATTCCAAACAGATTCATTTGTGATAAATTTATCCTTAACTCCACAAATTATCACACGTCATCAAAATCAGCAACGGTAAAAATTAACGGAAACTAGCGGGAGATAAATTTATCATAAGTATATTAATTTAGAGTTTTTGAAGATTAAAAATTAATTTTGGATAATTTGTTGTTGATGTATCAATTCAGGTTTCCGTTGTATTAATTCTAATATTTTATGGGAAAGAGGAGGGAGGCAAAAGTCATGCTCTCCAATTTCCCAAAAAAAAAAAATTCTTTGATTTTTTTTTAATTATAAAATAGCTAATTTATTTATTTATTTATTTGCATTGAGGTGGGGTTCTAAGTCGTAAAATCCGGTCACTTTGGGATCCGCATTTGTTAAGACCAAAAGAGGGCGGCCGCTCTTGTTTTTAAATTCATCAGCCGACCGGCGGAGGAAGGTCCCTCGCACCTTCGTCACCACCACGACCACGACCACCTCCACCACACCTTGTCGTGTCAATCTTGTATTGACTCGATTCGGCTTACGTGCGAAACTCTCTAGAAGACCCATTTTGAAAAAAAATTTTCCAATTTTATTTTATACATAAATATTCGTAATGTGCATGTCGCCAGCCTTCTTTGGGAAGGTCAAATTTGCATGTGTCCGTATTTTATTTTATTTTATTTTTATCAAAAAGAAAAGGAACGAGCTATTTCGGATTTCTCCCATCTCTGGCGCGTTGAATTATGGAAGCCCCACGTTTCATGTCCATGTCTCGTTACAACGACATGACATCGTTCGAATTATATTTTCATTTCTTGGTTTATTAAAAAGAAAAACACTTCCTCCACCTTATCCAGGGAGGGTGTCCAATGGCTGAGTCACATGGTTATTTCCTTTAATTGTGAAATTACTTGTTCTTTCCAAAAATCCGGCATGGCCAAATGAATTCGACTCTCGAGAATAAGACGGCATTGGAATTTTGTGGTGCCACTTGATCTCTTCCGCTTTTTCCCCGGTCAACAACATGCCGAAATCGTATGTATGTATAGTAAAAACAAAAGGTAGAAACAAGAAAGTCAAAACGCGTTGACTTTTCTAGAAATATATATACAAGCACGTGTAATTTTTAGGCACTTGCACACCCGACACTTTCATTTCTTGCCTCCTTTTGCTGCCACCTAACTCTTCAGGGATGATTAAGCGATGGTCAAATTTTGCACATAGAGAGCATAGATGGCGTCGGGGTGGGGATTGATGATGCCGGCACCTCGCTCATCTTACCTAAGATCTCGACTTCAAGGTATTCCACAAACAACTGATATGACTCAAATCGGCTATTCAGTATTCGCAATGGGTACGTGCCTCTCACAAATCACGGCACGTGCTTCATAAAGGTTGTTAGGACGGGCCGCCCCGCAAATTACGTAGACATTGCGATTGAGGTGGGGAGAGAGAGAGGGAGGAAAAGAAGGCGGCCCCAAGTGGGCACCTTTTTAATTTTCTAGGCGTTAATCAAAGCGGGGGGCGCTTTGTAATCTGTCAATTCGCTCCATATTTAATTGTCTATGGTCCCTGCCGAAGCTTCTTGGGCGTTGGTGCTTGCTTAGTGTGCAAGTAGAAAGGAGAGCGTGTGTACGAGCATCGATTGCACGAGAAGGAAAACTGACGAAGAGAGATATGCACGAAAGCGATGGGCGACGGATCGGCGTGGTTCGGTTCGTGCTGACCTAGTCGTAGTGAACGTGTGAGCAGAGCAAGTTCATTAAAGAATGATGAACGGGAAAAAAGTGGAGGTGAAGGAAATTTTTGCATGTGTTTTTTTTTGACTTTTTGCTTAACCACAAAGCTACCACGTTGGGAGGGTCGGCAAGTCAACGATGAGCGGGCAACCTCAGCAAAGATGTTCAAAAGGTTTGGTTAATTTCTTTGTTAGAAGTGTGTTTCACGAATGCTAATGTGAAGCGAGGTTTCGGAAGAAACTCTCCATCATGAAGAAAGACTTACATTGATGGTTGGGAACAAACTTGAGTGATTGAATCGATGAGAGGCGTGTCCCCACTATATTTGCAACTTTTTTTAAAATGGCCATGCTATTAAAAAAATTGAGGTTGAAAGCCCTCTCTTTTCGAACCAAGACTTGATCTTTCGATCATATGACCGAATCATCTTGTAGATGTGAGTTTTGTTGAAAGGGGTATTATAAACTATGAACAAAATAAATGAGCAATGGAGGCCCCCTCTTTGCCGATTTTGGTTAGGATTTTTTTTTCCCTTAGCATGTGGGATCCTTGGTTGTTGACATGAAAGTTTATGGGTCCGATCGAGTTTGCGGACGTCCAAAGGATTAGACCTAATTGTGCACCGCAAAGCAAAGGAAGCCTCTTGAGCTTGGCCTCGGGAGGACCAAGAGGACCTTTTGATGCTTAGGTCGGTGAATGATGGATGGGGAGATGAGTGAGAGATTGGCTTGAGAAGAAAGAATCCTTCTTGAAAAATGTATAGGGGGAGAAATTTTCTTACCTTTTAGGTAAATGATTCTACTCCTTTTAATCACGTTGGTCTTTTGAGGGCTAAAGTCACTGAGTAGGTGGGCCAAGACAACTCACGCACATTAAGCAGGGGTTTGGCCTCCTAAACGTTTGAGGCCATGTTTGTGTGTGTTTAGGCACCATGGGCAACTCCTATTGGCCAAACCTTTTGGATGCCATCTTTTCTCTTGGGATTGACGCCCCCGTGGGTTAACCACTTCTGAACCGCTTTCGTAGGGCTTGAGCTATGAGCGGAAGATTGAAAATTATTTGCTATAGTAGTGTTTTATAATACTTTTCCATAGGGGTGAGTGTGAGTTAAGGGTAGAATGAAAATCAGACTGAATTGGCTATAGGGATTGTTAGGGCTAGATTTATTACTTGGAGGAGGTGAATAAGTGACAATGTGGAGACAATGTTTGGGGATGAACCATGGACTATTCAGATCTTACCGATGTGCCATAAACTATCACAAGATATAAATAGGAGTTTAGGGATAGAGAAATTGCACACAGTAAAATTATAATAGTTCAACTTTGACAAGTTTACGTCTATTCTCCCGTACCGACAGCCTATCGATTGGATTCTACCCTGATGAATTAATTAGAGATTACAAGGACTAAGTATTTACTACTCAAGCTCGTGTGAAAGATTAACTAATCTCACACTTACAACCTATAAGAGATTACAATGAATAGCTTGTATAGGATGTAAGTATTTAGGATAAGATTTTTGTGAATTTTAGAATTCAAAACTCAAGTATTCTCTTCTTGTGTCCTCCAGCGGTTCGGCTTCCTTTAATACTTCTCAATGTCCAAGTTAATCGTTAGACGCATTCTCTAAGGATGAACCATCCAATCAATCCATTAGACTTGAGTCTGTAAGAAGATCTGATCACTTTTGGATTGTCAAGAATGAAGTTCCCCTTAAGATTTGCCACTCATACATCAGATGGGGTTTCCACAGGTTGAATCATTCCTTTGGAGAACATTTTGTCTTTGGTTGATTATTCCGTTGATGGATTGAGACAATTCCTAAACAATAAGATTGTTTTCAATAATTTACTTTCAAACAATCAATATATATATATATAAGGTAGGAATTCACACCAATCTTCTAGCTGTTAGTACAAGGTTAGATCAATATCCTTATTCCGTTGAGATTGAATATTGAGGATAAGATTTTCACTATGTTCTTGAATTTTACAAGTAACATATGATGATAAGTTTATACTTGGTAAAGCTTACCATCAGAATCAAAGAACCATTAAGGGAAGTTTTGTCAATCTTCAAAATCAATTGGAGAATTTTCCTCAACAGGAATCGGTCTAGTTCAAATAAATAGTAGAATTAATTTGGTTCTAGTACAATGTGGTTCAGTTCTCGATATCTAGGCAAGAATCGAATCGAAGAATTGGACTAGAAATTGGAAACCAATGAAGTGCAGATACGCGTTTTAAATTTTTTATTGTTTATTTATTTTACATGGTCATATTTTATGGATTGTTGCTATTGACAAAAATGGATTTTTATTACTCTCATTCACTTTCATTTTGCTTAACTAAAAATGAAACAAAAAAGAAAGAAAAATATGAAAAAATAGGAATTGATGAGTAAAACTTGAAATTGATTGATAAGATATGTTATAAGTTTTGGAGTATGTATGATAAGTCCTAGATTCCATAAGTTAATGAACTGATTCCAACATAGTAGGTTAGATCAACCTTGAAACCATTCACCGTCACCCCTAGTTTTTGGGAGAATTAACAAAAAAAGTTATAAACTTATTATAATTGTGCTAATTCAATCTTAATATTATTGGCCAACTAAGTCTTAAATCTTTTATAATTGTCTCAATTCAGTCAATCGACCAAATTTGGCTGACCGGGCGATATGGCACGACCGATGTTGCGTGAATAATTTTTAATAATTTTTAATAATTTTTCTTTTCTTTTTCTTTATTATTTTCCACTTTCTCCTTTGGTCATTTGCTGGCCACTAAAAGAAAATTTGTAAAATTAAAAAAATATTAAAATATCAATAAAAATTGTCAATGTAATGCCACCCATGTCACGTCACCGCCAACCAATCAAATTTGGTAGGATAAACCGAATTGGCACAATTATAAAATGTTTAAGACTCAATTGGCCAAAAATATAAATTTAAGATTGAATTGATATAATTATAATAATTTTATGACTTTTTTAGTAATTTTTCCAATACCAAGCTAAGTATGTTTGTCTCTTAGGTCTGCTTAAGACGGATCATGCATGTTGCGATTAAAAGATGCACACGAAGTTGTTTCCTCGTGACATGATCGTAACATGACCAATATCGGTCGAGTGGAAATGAAATCGACACCAAGGGCAAACTCCTAATTGTTCTTCACTTTCAACCTCTCCGAGTGGACAAATCCATTGTTTCGTTAAATGGATTGTTGTTGCGTTGTTGATATATTTCTCAAAGACTACGAGGTTACAAGGCGGGGAGGGGTGGCCAGGGCTGGCCGATCGCGACGCGGTGGTGGCTCGGTTGGGCGGTGGGGTGGGAAGGATGCAGCGGCGGCGGACCATGCCGAGGACGATGGACTGAGCTTGGGAAATGAGGATAATAGTCTTTGCAGGTTTGGAAAATCGGAGATAATGTTCGATATGTGTGCACGAAAGTGAGGGTGATATTTTAAAATTTTCCCCTTACTAAATGATCCGTTGTTGTTCCATTATAGCCGGAAAGGGTCCAATTTGACGGTCGAGCTCACCAATTGTAATATTTCGGATGGATAAGGTGCTACAGAATATGCCTGAGATACTTGTGCTATCCTGCAACTATGGCGCTAAGATTTGATTGAAGAGTTAATATTACGAAAAATCTTAAATTGATATGTTTACGACAAATTTATCTTAAATTAATTTTTTAACCATAAAAAATTAAATTGATATTAGCCAAAATTAATTTTTTGATCATAAAAAATCACATATTTGTATATTTGTGATAAATTTATCTTATATTAGTTTCCGCTAAATTATAATATTTAGCAGCGCGAAATGGTCGCCTGTTACACGGCTCACTAACTCTGTCCGAGGTGGGGGTACCTACTATTTGTCCATGGTCCGACACACCCCTACTCACTTAAAGGATGTTGCTTAATTATGAGGGAATTCCATTCAACATCTAGAGACATCAAGCTAGGAGTGGACATCATCATCACCCACGGCTAAAAAGGAAAAGGCTTTAAATACACCTTTGAAGGGTCAGTTTTCTTTTGGATTTGACATCTTGTATTGCGTGTGCCGTCTTCTTAATGAAAAGTTACAAATTAACACACTTATAATAAATAAAACGCAAAGTCCTAAATCGATATCCCTGTCAATTTTCACATATCTTCCAATTTGGCAATTTTTTAATAATAAAATTTAACCGAAATTAACGGAAGATAAATTTATCATAGGTATATTGATTTTAGATTAATCTGTTAAAGAGTTTAGGATTTTTTATGAGATTAACCCTTGATTAAGATTGGAACACCCCCAACGAATTCATATGGGCTTTATTTTTTGGGTCGAAAATTTGGGCTTCTAACTTGTCATGTTTTGACCCAAAAAAGAAGAAGAAGAAACGTGGAAGAATGGGGTTCACTTGCCCCGTGCACGACACGACGACGACCGTGCTTCGAGGCCAGGGGCGTAAATGCAAACTTCCTCCAAACTCCGTCCCCAAATCGTAATTTAGCCGAATCTCCCCGACCTGTTCCTTCCTTCTCCGTCGTCTCCTTTGTCGCGCAGGCCGACACCGCACGCAAGCTCTCCCCAATCCCCTCGTCGGAATCTCCGCCGCCGCCGCCTTCTTCTTCCAATCTCCCAATCCATGCCCAGCTCCCTCGACCCGTCGCATGATCCGAAGGCCTCGCCATCTCCGGCGCCGCTCCTTCCGAGAAAGCCCTAGACTCGCCGGACCCGCCTCCCGCTCCGAGCCCTAATTCGCGCCGGAAGTCGCCAGGACCGCCCCCGATGCCGGCGCCAGCGGCCGACGCCCTGGCCCCCCGCCGTCCCCCCCGCCCCCGGCGACGGCGAGGGGTGGCCGGACGCGTGGTACGGGAGCATCCAGTACCTGCTCAACATCTCCGCCATCGGCGCCTCCTGTTGCGTGCTCATCTTCCTCTTCGTCAAGCTCCGCAGCGACCACCGCCGCATGCCGGGGCCCGCCGGGCTCGCCGCGAAGCTCCTGGCGGTGTGGCACGCCACGGGCCGCGAGATCGCGCGGCACTGCGGGGCCGACGCGGCGCAGTTCCTGATCATCGAGGGCGGGAGCTGCAGCCTGCTGCTGCTGATCGCCGTCCTGTCGGTCTTCGTACTGTTGCCGGTTAATCTCTACTGCGGGGACGCGGTGTTGAATGATCAGTTCTCGAAGACGACGATCAGCCACATCACGAAAGGTTCGGGATTGCTTTGGGTGCACTTCTTATTTGTGGTCATTGTTGTTGTTTTGGTGCATTTCGGTATTAATGCAATTGAGGGTAGATTGAGGGTTACTAGATTTAGGGATGGAAATGGGAACCCAAGTTATCCGGGCGCAAGTTCGACTGCGATATTTACTGTTATGGTGCAAGGTTTGCCAAAGACCCTGGATAGCCAAGAATTGCTGGAATACTTTCAGCACAAGTATCCAGGGAAGCTTTATAAGGTAATTTTACCTATGGATTTGTGTGCATTGGATGATTTGGCCTTGGAACTGGTTAGAGTGAGGGACGATATTTCTTGGTTGGTTGCGAGGATGGACTCGAGGCTTTTACCCGGAGATGGTGAAGATTTGGAATGTGGGGGTGGTTTTTGGGAGGGAATGAGGGTTAGGGCTGTTCATATGTGGAAGCAAGTAAAGCATGTTTGGGATCAGGTGGCTGATAGATTAGGTTACACGGACGAGGATAAGTTGAGAAGGTTGCAGGAATTGAGAGCTGAACTGGAGACTGAACTTGCCACTTATAAAGAAGGGCGTGCACCTGGTGCTGGCGTTGCATTTGTGATGTTTAAGGATGTGTACACAGCAAATAAAGCTCTTCAGGACTTTAGAAGCGAGAAGAAGAGGAGAATTGGGAAGTTCTTTTCAGTCATGGAGTTGCGCCTTCAGAGGAACCAGTGGAAAGTTGAGCGAGCACCATTGGCTACAGACATATATTGGAATCACTTGGGGTTGACAAAGTTTTCTATGAGACTGCGGAAGGTACTTGTAAACACGTGCTTGCTCTTGATGTTAGTGTTCTTCAGTTCTCCTCTCGCTGTCATCAGTGCCATAAACAGTGCTGGGCGAATCATTAATGCGGAAGCCATGGATAATGCTCAGTCATGGTTGGCCTGGGTGCAGAGCTCGAGCTGGCTTGCTTCAGTTGTTTTTCAGTTCTTGCCAAATGTCATCATCTTTGTGAGTATGTACATAATTATTCCATCTGTACTGTCTCATCTCTCCAAGTTTGAGAGGCATCTCACCATGTCTGGAGAGCAGAAAGCAGCCCTTCTGAAGATGGTGTGTTTCTTCCTTGTTAATCTTATCCTCTTGAGGGGTCTGGTGGAGTCGTCACTAGAAAGTGCTCTCCTTCGCATGGGCAGGTGCTATTTGGACGGAGAAGATTGTAAGAGGATAGAGCAGTACCTTAGCGCATCTTTTTTATCAAGATCATGCCTATCCTCTCTAGCGTTTCTTATCACCTGCACATTCTTGGGAATATCTTATGATTTATTGGCTCCTATCCCTTGGATCAAAAAGAAGATTCAGAAGCTTCGGAAGAATGACATGCTACAGCTGGTTCCTGAGCAAAGCGAAGATCGTCCCCTCGAACAGCAGGAAACAAATAGTCTTCGGAGGCCCCTGATATCCGAGACTGTTTACGACACCCCTAGATTCAGTGCTGTTGACCTACCCGGCCAGGATCTTACTGAATATCCGACCAATAGAGCCTCACCTGTGCCGAAGCAGACGTTCGACTTTGCTCAGTATTATGCATTTAATTTGACGATATTTGCCCTGACCATGATATATTCCTCATTTGCTCCTCTTGTGGTCCCCGTTGGCGCAGTCTATTTTGGGTATAGATATGTGGTCGACAAGTACAACTTTCTATTTGTTTATCGAGTTCGGGGGTTTCCTGCTGGCAATGATGGGAGGCTAATGGACTCCGTGTTGAGCATCATGCGTTTTTGTGTCGATCTCTTTCTCCTTTCAATGCTCTTGTACTTTTCAGTCCAAGGCGACTCGACAAAGCTGCAGGCCATATTTACGCTTGGACTGTTAGTGATGTATAAGCTGTTGCCGTCCGATGGCGATAAATTTCAGCCAGCCCTGTTGGAAGGCATGCAATCTATCGACAGTGTGATAGATGGACCTATCGATTACGAGGTGTTCTCACGCCCCAAATTTGATTGGGATACTTATTATACATAATGGTATTCTCCAGTGCTGTTTATGAGCTCTCATTAACTTGTTTCCGCGCTCTCTCTTTTTGCAATCTCTAACTTGCACTTGTATATACATATCTTGTTGATCTCATGCTCAGCTAGGTTTGTTCCACACCATTATAAAAGGCTCACATGGTGTGGTTCATTTTGTCTACTACTAATTTGTCTAACATGTACGTTTTGATTTGGTGGGGAGTGAGCTGTCTGTCTGGTTCCTTTTCATCATTTGGAGCAGTGGGTAGGAATAGCATACCAAACTGCATGGCTGTACATTGCTTGGGAGTTCCAGTTATCAAGGTGGACCAACTCTCGATGTTTGATCAAGACCAGTTCGGTCCGCAATCGACCCTTGTCTTCATGTTAGGGAACAAGCAAACTCATGTTTTACTTTCCTTGCTTGATTGAGATATCAGATGGTATTATTACCTATGAAAGGAACGACATGCTGCAGATGCTATACAATCTGGCATTTCGTTCTTTACGAAAATTCCAACGGGCCCGACAGCTCTTATCTCACGAGACGGGCAGTATTAGTATGGATGGTAATTTCAAGGCGCTAACAGCTCTCATTAATTTGCGGTGAAGAATAAAAAGATGCGTCATCTCCTCTTGAACAGAGAGTGTCTTGGCTTTGAAGTTTCTCCCCCATCAACTAAAGACGACCTTTTTCTTTTCACCCATCGAAAAGCAGAAAGGACTCAGTTAACTTTCTGTTTTTACCTGAACTTCCTTCAAATTTACTCTCGGGAACACATTCCGAGCATGGGAATTGCTGGGACCAAATCGAAAGTAGGCAAACACGAGGCGGGGAGGATTTTTAGGATCTCACGTTCAACCGGGTCAAAAGTGAAAAAAAGGACCCAATCCCTACGTTGGCTCGTAGCCAAGCAGACTGCCTCTTCTTCACTTGAACTGGGTCTAACCTCCAATGTGGCTTCACCATAATCTCTTCCCCCTCTCTCTCTCTCTCTCTCTCTCTCTCTCTCTCTCTCTCGGGGTTGTGACATGTGATTCATATTAATAAATAGGGAGCCAAGTTCCTAATCTCCCCGCACACCCACACACACACACGTACCCACAAGTCCTGATAAAAACTTGGTTCCAGGTTTCAATTTCGAGACAACAATGCACCATCTAGCATTGGAGGTCGGCCTGGTCGATCCTGCCATGGAGACTACAGCTCGCGAATGCGAGAGCGCCACTAAGCGGCCCATCTGTCCGAAGCCCCGACGGCTCCGGCCAGGTGCGCCAGACCTGCTCAAGCCCCTGAGGTGCAGCCAGCACTGGTTCGGCCTTCCTCGCACTTTTTCTCTAGGACGTGAAAAGTTCATGAGTGGTTTGATTTCGCCATTCAAATGCAACCTCGTTCACTTCCCTTTTTCGGTTTTCTCCTGCAGCCTGCAGAATGGCGATGGAAGAAGTGGGATAGGGAGCCTGATCGTGGACAAGGTTGGCCTCGTTATCCAGGCGGCGGGCGATGAGGACGAGAGCCCGGGTACCGAGTGGTCACCGCCGTGCGGCGGCATGGGGTCGCCTCCCACGAGGACAGATAATCCGCTGGTTCACGACGTCCGCTTCATTCGCCAGATGGAGCTTCTCTCGCCATTCCCACCCGCCAAGCTCCCCGACAATTTCAATTTTCCCTCCGCCTATCCAGCTTGAGACGCCAACGTATTTACCATGGCTCTAGCCCCATTTTTCATTATTATTATTACTGTTGTTGTTGTTGTTTTGGACAATTCATGAGAATTTTTCTTATTTTTGGCTTGTTTTTCTTTTGTAAATATATGGAGATACTTGTAAGCTGGACAATTTTTATTGGACACATATATATATATATATGAAACTAGATATTCTGAGCTCGTGGACTTGTGGAATTGCTTAAAATTTTATGTTGGATTATTGAGCTAGGAAATAGTAAGAAAAAGAAAAAGTAGTCTGCTTATGGAGTTCGATAATAACTATTTGGGGAAAAGACCAAAAAAAAAAAAAAAAAAAAAAAAAGAGGAAAAGTTTTGTTTTGCCCGAAAAAACAAAAACTTTGATACTTCAAGCCCATTAAATATGAAAGAGGCGGATAACCTCAATCTGGGCCTTGTGGGCCTCGATATCTTGTCCATGATGCTTTTGCAAGCACCGATGCCATGTTACCGCCTTCATAATTCACACCCATTGGCACCAGCTCCAAAATTTAGGGCCCAAGCACGAAGAATTTAGTGGGCCGAAAGAAGGCCACGACTCACAAACAATTGATGATGCCCATCCACGGGATGTCTGATGAGCTTATTGTTCCCGAAGGTGCGAACAACATGATCGTCATAGACCACCGGAAGCACAGCCTAAGTAAAAACTATTGAAGGCCGTAATGATACATTCCACCAACACCGTCGTCGGAGCAGCTAATGAGCTCTTCCATCATGAGCTTCCATAAACATCGCCGTTGGAAATGTAAAAGGATTTCAGTTTAAAGGATTTCTCCAAATGTAAATGTTTGGTAATGTGTAATTTAAAACTGCATGGGAAGAAGAAACTTTGGTTTAGATGGATTTTACTTTTGTTATTTTAAAAAGAGAGAGAGAGAACTCAGACCTCGATCGACCTCGAGTGACTTGTGGCGAGGCCGCCATGGCCTTGCATACAATCTATAGGAATTCTAGGGCATCCAATATGAAGGTGATTCGACAACGTTAGAGTTTTGCTAAATGGCTATAATTTTTTTTTTTGCCAAATAAACCAATTATTTCTCGAGGGCTTTTAAAATCCCTAGAACTCCTTTAAAAAGTAATTCCCAAACGCATTGAAACACCTATAAAATTCTATTCTAGCAAAAGCGTTCACTCGAAATTTGCCGTATAAGCCAATTTTCCATCGATCTTAGCATGTAGGATCTCATCATGTCATTCAAGCATGACGCGTATAGAAGTCAAATTAGGTTGATCAACAAGAGTCTACTCGTTAAGTCACACCATACGATTTGATCTAAGACGAATGACCAATAAATCGATGCCCCCGTTTGACCGTCGTCACGCATTTCGCCTCTTAGACCAGCACATCGCGTGAGGTGGAAATTTTACCTGTTTTACTTCGACTCGAGTCTTCGTCAATTTTTCCAATTGATGAACGATCTAACTACGAAAAATCTAAAGGCGAAAATTTAAAATCGTGCATATAAATAAATGCTCGGTACAATGATCCGTAGCAACCAAGGAATGATTTTTTTTTCTTTTTTATGGTAACCGAGGACTCCACCACAGGTCCCGTGCCCGAACGGCTCCTAAGGGCCGGGTCCCCATATCTCGGGGGAGATTAGCCCAACAACCCACCACCAAAGCCCCTATTTAAATCGCAAGAATCGAGTTTTGGTCTCGACTTCGACGATGAAGGAGGGACTCTCAACCAACACAACTATCCACGGATGGATACCAAGTAATGAATTTGTGTGTGACATAGATTATAAATGCCGGATACCATCGAATACCGATCACATATATAGACCAAAAAGCTGATAAGAGTATTTTGTGAATTTAAAAATTATTTACTCGAGATTTCTCGCTACCTTTTAAAAACTAGTCCTGCATTGTAAGAAATAAGAAGGGGTCGGTCGCTTTCGAGGATGGTGACTGCCACGAATAGAATGTCTTTTCAGATTTAGAAAATGCGATTGAACTTTGTCGTGGTCTTTATTTATTGCCATTGACCGAATTTATTTATTTCTTTTGTACGTGTATGGAAACGAGGGACACGAAGAATTCTGAAACACGGAGCATAATTAATTAATTAGTCAATGAATGAATTGACTAGTTAAATAATGGGGTCGAGAACAAGCACGATTCACGTGTAGACCTCGTCTTGTTTTCCCGTCCCATATGCCGTGGACGTGTCGGTTTGGGTCTTTTCCCCTTTAATTGCGGAAGTGGGGAGATTCGAATCATCGCGTGCGCATTGACCCGACTTAAGTGGAGCACCGTGAGAGGTGAATCCCCGTGCCAGTTGTGAGGCGGTTCCTCCGATCCAAAAAAAGAAAAATAACAAAAGGTAGAACATTCGACGAGTAAATGCTACACGTAGTAAGATCTTACTGAGAAAATCTCGCTAGGCGACGTAACGTCTAGTGATGTTTTCTTGATTAAGTTTAGGTATGTAATGCTCTGACATAAGCACAAGCCACGGTCGTTTTCATAGCATGTGTTAATTATTTCTAAGGGGGTGTTCATTTTTTTTTTTTTTCCCATAAAGCATGCTTTTTTAATCTCGAGAAAGTGAATCCCCCCCAACTGCTTTTCTACTTTCCTTTTCCTTTTTGACTTTAAATCGATGAAAGCATGGAAAAAAAAATAAAATTTGCGAGGCCTTTTTCCATGTTTCTTCCGGAAATTGCGCTATGGCAAAAGGTGAATCATTGCTTCTCCACCTCGGAAAGTCGTGGGCGAAGAACTCATGTCATATTTCGGGTTGACCAAATTATGCATGGCCACAATCTTCTGTAGTTTGCAAAGGCGAGAGATCCCTAGATTTTTGTACGTGTCATCCATCTCGTATTATCTGAATACAAATTATTTGAAGCGGACAATTCCAAAATCGATTCCATAATTTTTGGAACATTAAACCTACTATACATATCATCGAACCTGTAACTAGAAGCATACATTACCATAGGTTCTATGGTCTATTCAAAATCTACCTACATTTTTAATTGAATGGTTGCAATGAATCATCATCGCCTTTAATTACCACAATTTGCAACTGTAATCCATTGCCCATAGCTCGTATTTGACACATGAAAAATATGGTATATTAATAAAGTAAAAGTTTCGATCATGGATATCATGAGAGATGGAATTTCAAATTAATAGCTTTAGATTATATACTCATAATTGGACATCATGAAATACCGTAGGATTGCTCATAAATATATAACAAAAAAAAAAAAAAAACACAGATTTATTCCAAGGTCCAAGGTCCAAGTTCCACCTAAAACCTAAAATCTATTTATTGGAATCATTTTTCTTGATTCTACCTTCAATCCGTACTCACCCCTACAAACTATTGCTCTAATAAAGAAGTTTTTTGCGACCTTTAAACTAGCACGGTGCATTTTAAGATAGTGCGATGGCGAGCGAGTTGCAACCAAAGCGAACGATATTGTGCTATCGTAACCAAAGTGAGGTTGCCTACGGATGTGTCGAGGCCAATGTGGGGATATCGGATTTCAGATTAGTCGCTGATCCGATATTGCCCACAAATCGATTGTTGTTTTAGTAGATAAGTATTGCACAACCTTAATTGGAGCGCAACTTTTCTCAAAGCAGTGCAAGCACGAGCACGCTGCAATAAGAACATATAAAATTGTTGTGGTGCTAGGTGGGGCTACCTTTAGGTCTCTAGATCTCCCCCGTGCCCCTCACGAACATGATGATTTTGGTGCAGACAATTTATGTTAAACATAATATACTTTGTTTCGCCGCTCATCACCGATGTCCTGCTACACAGTCTTTCTAAGATATTTTCACGATTTACCAAAAAAGAAACGTCAAATATATTTTACTTAGTGTGATTGAGTTAATAAAACAATAAAGAAAGAGAAATTTTTCACTGAGAGCATATAAAGATAATCCACGAAACATTTTCCTAATCTCTTAACATAAGTTGCTGAAAACACTTGTACTGAATTAATTATTTAAAGCGACGAAATCAATTTTAATGAAAATAATTTTCAAACCATCTATCTTTCCACGAAGCAAAGTGGAATCTTAATTACGAAATAAGCAAATAAAATTATATGAACAACCATTGGGGGTTCGCCCCAGTGGCTACCTTTCCATTTTGGAAGGGGGAGCAAATCCCCACATTCTCAGGGGGATTGGGATGGGGACGATTTCATTTCAGGAGTGGGTTTCGACTCCCACGCCCTACAATGAGGCAAGACGTGAGTGTTAGAGTAGAACTAGCGTAGGACCAACGTAGGACCAACAAAAATAAAATAAAAAAATTATTCGAACAGGTGTCACGATTGCAACTAATAGCATTACAAGGTAAAGCGACGGTCACGTAACTCCGGATCATTCATATACGAGGTGGGGCCCCACAATTCCCGTCGCTCCAGCCCGTCGCCGTTAATGCGGGGATCGAAGCCCCCTCCGCCCGGGCATCCCATCTTCCGCTCTCGTCGCCCGCGAATCAGAAACCGACACGAGTACCGCCACCCCGCCTGCCCGAAGATTGGCATTGCCTTCACTGGAAACCGTCAGTCCCAAAAAACGCTCGCCGTCTAGAATATGCAAACGCGTCATTTTAATTCCTCCTCGTACTCTCTCCTCCTCCCACTCACGAATTCCTTCCCCCCCCAAGAATCTCTCTCTCTCTCTCTAGCCTCGCGGCAGCTGCTCGGAATCCATGGCTTCCGCCGCCGCCGCCGCCGCCCGCGGCCGCCGCCTGTCCTCCTCCTCCTCCTCCTTCTTCGTCCTGGTCGACTTGGCCTTCTGCTGCTGCCTGATCGCGGCCTGCCTCTGCGTGGGCGGCTGCGACGGCGGCGGCCCCGCCGCCGCGACCTTCGGCTTCGACATCCACCACCGGTCCTCCGACCCGGTCAGGGCGATGCTGGGCGGCGCCGGCGAGGACGAGCTACCCGAGAGGGGGAGCCCCGGGTATTACGCCGCCATGGCCCACCGCGACCGGCTGGTCCACGGCCGCCGCCTCGCCGCGGCGGACGACCGGGCGCCGATCACTTTCGACGCCGGGAACGCGACCTACCGGCTCAAAGCGTTTGGCTTGTACGTGTTTTCGTTCCTCTCTCTCTCTTTTTTGTTCTTGTTATTGTAGTCTGGCGCTATATTAGTTGTAGCTCCGTAGTACGTGAGTGAGAAGCGATGAGGTTGTAGCTCATGAACTGAGTGTGCAAACGATTCCTTTTTTAACTTACAACCGTCCAAGAATAGTATGGTGGGATTTTCAGTTTATTTTGCTCTTCTTTTACATCTGAAGCTTGCCGTTTTTGTGGTGAATTTCGTGGGGAATCATACACCAGTGGCTGTCTTCGATATCAAGTTATCAATCGAGTGCGTGGCTTAACGACTGCTAAACGGCAGCACCGACCAGAAATATCTTTTACTTCGAGCGAGTTCTTCCGTGGGATCCGTGAATGATAACCATGGTCTGGAATTTTATGCTTAGATTGGTTGCTGATGATGAGTAGTCTGGATGGGAAGAAGGAAGGGGTGGAGATTACCTTCTCTTTGTCTGGGTGCTTTGCTGTTGAGTTTGAGTGTGCGGGAAATTGGATCATACCTTTGATAATCAGCTCGAATTTTTCTCTCTTCAGATAAATTGCCTTTTAGGTGCGGGGCGGGGCGGGGCGGGGCGGGGCAAAATTCTGTACACTTTTTTGGTTAAACACATGTCCTCTCGTTTTGTTTCCTTATAATGCGAGGATTCTCTCTTTTTTGGTCGAGATTTTCCACTTGCCTTCTAAAGTGGATTTTTCCCGATTCCTCCGCGGGAAGGTTTTCCTTGTTCTGTTTTTATAGCTACCAGCCTAAGTAGGGGATGCTGATGTTTAATGTCTTTGAATTTTGGATATTAGCTGAGAATTGTTACTTACGGTGCTTTCTGCATTTTCAGTTTGCACTACGCAAATGTCTCTATTGGGACGCCGAGTTTATCATTTTTGGTGGCATTAGACACTGGGAGTGACCTGTTCTGGATACCCTGTGATTGTATTAGCTGCGTGCAGGGAGTGAGGATAGGCGGACAGGTATATGCTGTTGTGTCCTGTTCATTTTGTTGCTTCGAATTTCTGTGGGAAGTTTCTTTTTCTTTTCTTCTCTGAAAAAGCAGTTCTTCCTGTCTTCTAGGATGATCTTTGTGGATTCTAATGTTACTTTATTTTAGTTTTTGAACTTGCTATCATTTTGCTGTTTGTGTCAATTTGTTCTATATGTCCTTTTCAAAAGATTGCCATTCTTGATTTCGAGCAATTATGTATAACGAATCTTTCCTGGGTGAAAATCATGTCGAACATCATTCCATAGGAGGTCTTTGAATGCTATATGAAGCAAAGCTTTCTGAAGGTACTATTATATTGATTTGAGCAAGACTTGCTTACAAAATATTTTTTTGTCAAGCAGGAAATAGATTTTAATATCTACAGCCCTGATGCATCATCATCGAGTATAGTAGTTCCCTGTAGTGCCAGTTGCAGGAAACAATTCAAATGCTCTGCCACTCTCAACCAATGTCCTTATCAAGTTGTTTATGTCTCTAATGGTACTTCATCTACTGGGATTTTGGTTGAAGATGTATTGCATATGACAACAGACAGCAATCAATCAAAAGTAGTCACTGCTCAGATAACGTTTGGGTAGGTATTTGCTAGCTCTTTGGTATAACATGGCGGTCTTTTATAACTCGATCACGCAATTTCAACATTCGAAGGTTAAGAGTGAAGTCACAGTTACCAACTTCTATTGCTACTCAAACTTTTCAAATGAACGAGGTAGCGTGAACTTTTAACGAAAATAAGAGATGGGAAGTCGAGTATTTGCTGGTTTCTAAGTGCTAATACGGTTTATGAATGCTGCACTAACGTGAATTTATCAATATTTACTTGTCAAATGGCCTTTCTATCTCTTTCTTCAGACTTTTTGTGCATATGTGTGTCCGAGGTTCTTTGGCTGGTTATATTCTATACAACATCGCTGATCAAGTAAGGCTGTCCCTTGCAGATGTGGTCGTATTCAAACTGGTTCCTTTTTGGAAGGTGGTGCACCGAATGGTCTATTTGGTCTTGGCATGAACAACATATCAGTTCCTAGCATTTTAGCTAAAGATGGGTTTGCCGCGAATTCATTTTCTATGTGCTTTGGGCATGACGGCATTGGGAGAATTAGTTTTGGAGACAAAGGCAGCTCAAACCAAGGGGAAACACCATTTATTGTTAATCAGTCACAGTAAGAATCATGCTTTTCACTGTATAAAGCTAGTGGCACAATTGCTACATTTTGCAGGGGGAGTTTATATATTCTGTTTTCTTGACTGTGACTTTAACTATTTTGCTTTTATGTTTTGCCAGTCCAAGTTACAATATTACTGTCACACAAGTCATCGTGGGAGAAGAAATTCATGATCTTGAATTTAGTGCTATTTTTGACTCTGGAACCTCATTTACGTACTTGAATGACCCAGCTTACACCCTCATTTCCAAGACTGTAAGTTAATGGAGACATTACCTGATGGTTAATTCTTGTTTTTTTTTGGTTGAAATATCTGATGTTTAATTCGAACATCTAATTTCTTTGCCTTAATGCTTGAATTATCTGCAGTTTGACTCCAGTGTCCAAGAGAAAAGGCATCCATCAGATTCCACTCTTCCTTTTGAATATTGTTACAACATAAGGTTATCCTCTCCAGGAGCTTGAAGTTATATTTTTCCAGTTCTTTCTAGATAAACGACAGACCTTTATTACCGAAACATCAAAGCAGGAGACCTCTACCTCTCCATTAGATTATGGTATTTTCAATTACTTCTCTTAAATGTGCTGATTCTTGATATATATTGTCTTTATACAGCACAAATCGAAGCCTGTCTCATGTTCCTGTGTTGAACCTGACCATGAAAGGTGGAGATAGCTTTCATGTTACTGAACCTGTAGAGTTGATCCCTGTGCTGGTAAGACTTTTTGTCATTGCCCATTGCCAGCAGCACGATGCTAATAATGTCCTGTTTTACAGGGTGGATATGTCTATTGCCTGGCTGTGGTGAAAAGCGGCAATGAAAATATAATTGGACGTGAGTATTCCTGACATAAATAATACTGATAATGCTATTTAGGGAAGCTGCATTTACAAAACATTTTATTAGCATTCTCTTTCAGCGATATTATTCACCTATTATTAATAGGGGTTATCGGTTCCTGGTCCAGTCCGGTTCCAAACCAGTCACTATTTTTTTCATGTTAAATGATGATAAAAAAAAAAAAAAGTATATGTAGCTAGTCCGGTCCGGTTCCCCTTTCAAATTGGGAACCGGATTGCCCAGACATTGGTACCACTTTTAAGAACTAGGAACCAAACCGACACTCCCGAGAAACGGACGAACCGGCCAGTTCAGTCTAGCCCAGGTGGTTCCCGATTCTAGTGGTCCATTTTGCACATCCCTAGTTGTTAAGAGCTGAGAGTTCTGGAAATTCAATGCCATATAAGGAAAATTCTGCATGTATGATAAAAAAATTGATACTTCTGACTTTTGTTTACTAAGTAGGCCGTCATATTGAAACATACATCGAGACGAAATTATACCAAACACTGATTAATCACTCTCTCAAAAATCTATTCTTGCTTTTGAGACTTAGGACTTGACAAATAAAGCGTGAAGTTCAAGGCGGTTTTTGGCCCCATCTGTTCATTACTTACTGTATTACCATGAACCTTAGTCTTTTACTTTTCCCGTTTTATTGGAAGTTTGACCATGTTAGAACTTAACCCCAATGCCGTGTAAGGCTGTGGGAAAGCAAGGATATGATAGTAAAATATCTACTGTGAGAGTCAGCTACACGATGGACCATGTTCATATGGATGACAACATTAATGAAAGTTTTCACTCAGATATTTCCTGGATGAATAAGTGAATAAGCAGCCTGTGTGCATGCACGCAGACAACCTTTTGTGCGTCTACCTTTTCAGTAAGAACTGTAAGGTTGTGGAGTGATTGGTTAAAGAAACCACAATGTTTGCAGTTCCAATGCTTTTAATAGCTGTTACGAGAGATTGTCGTTTCCACATTTAGCTATTCTGGCGCTGACAATTCAGTTTACTTCTCAGAAAACTTCATGACTGGCTATCGTGTAGTTTTTGATCGTGAAAGGATGGTACTTGGTTGGAAGCCTTCCAACTGTGAGTAACTCTGCTCGACCTATGAAAACATTCAATCACATATCTTGTTGACATTTTGGAGTTTTAACAATTTTGTTTCCAGGCTATGAAGTGAATGACGCATCGACATTGCCTGTTGACCCGAAAAACACCACCCCTATTGCTCCTGTTGCCTTCAATCCAGAAGCCACTTCAAGTAGCGGCAGTGGTAACAACAATTCAGCGGTGCCACCGCCTGTGTCAAGTTATTCATGGCATTTGCATCCTTCTACATGCGTATTAATCACTCTTGTTTATCCATTTTTGGCCATTTTTTGATTCTTTTCCATGCTGAGAGGCCTTACTCGATTCCTAGAGGTTACTTATTCAGGGGCATACTGTCTTAGGTAGAAACAACAATTCGGGTAAACTATATTAACTTCCACTTCTAGGATCCAGTAGCAGAGCTGTTGTGTGTATATATATATATGTATTCATCTGTTAGTTATAAGCAAGATAAGATTGTCACAGCGTTTTGTGATTGAGGCTTGCCGTTGTTAATTCAGGTTTTTGGACGAGTTGTTTTGTTATCTCAATGATATGATGCTCAGAAATGTGACTGAGACATGGTTTTCTTGCGTCATCCTGTTCTGTTGTGGCTTAAAACCGCACAGATCCGCAGCCCAGCAGTTCACTAGCTGTAGTCGATACTTAGTCATTTCTCTCAGAACAGTCGTGGCAATCATCCGAAAGTTACCAAACGCTGTTGTTAATCATGCCCAGATGTCACCAATTTCAGATATTTCAACAGCGTTGTTCTGTTAAACCTTGCAGTTGCATAAATTTCTAGCTGCTTGAAGAGATTCATTTTCATAACAAAAAAGTTGCTAATCACGTGGCAAAATTACTAACTAACAAAAAGTATGCGTATTTGATGCGCGAGATGTTTCTAACCTCAGTAAAAGTAATGCTATGTGGTATATCAAGAAGGCGTTGGTCGAATGACAAGAGAGTTGGCTTGCGGATCTCCTCGTGGTTCATCCTGTTCAAGTCTTGTTAGAAGTAATGTTTTTAAATTCGGATCGAGCAATGAGCAGCTTGGCTTCCAGTTCCCGGTTTAACCGGTTCGACTAGGGGTGAGCGGTTCCAGGTTCCGGTTCGATTCCGTCTAGAACCTGGAACTTACCCTCGGGTACAGGTTCCTCAAAATGAGGAACCTGGAACCTACCCGTCGAATCGAGAACTGGAACATACCCCGTCACAGGTTCCAGGGGTCGGTTCCAGGGTTCCAACAGTTCTTTTTTTTTTTTTTATTTTTTGTTATTTTCAGATTTGAACTATAACATACGTGCACGTTACCAAAAAAAACTATAACATACGCGCACGTTACCGATAATGGGTGTTAGGTAAAACTAGCATAACTTAATCTCCAAACGAGAAATATGTGATTTATAAAGAAAGGCAATCTCTAGCGTCTTACTCGCCCCCTTAATTGACCTAGAATATGATAGAGGCGACTTGGCAGAGTGTGTGCAAGGCGTAAGCATCACCTTGTAAGAGGGTTATTCACTCATGTATACTAAACCATTAGCCCTTGAGATTCACTTGTGACATGCCAATAGAAAGTGAACTGATGAGGATATTAGAAGAAACAAATAACATTTGGGAGTATATTGATAATTAAAAAAAAAAAAAGTGAGATGATTCTTATTCTATCTTAATTGTGATGTATAAGTTCACCACATCATTTTTTCGTACCATACATTTACGGGAGAGGTTCACTCCCATGGATAACAATCAGTGAAGTCTCCAGTGTTTTGATCAAGCCTACAAGGATCACTGGGCGTGATCTTCCAAACACAAATGTCACAATTTTTTTCGTTCCTCTTTTGCACATATATATCAAATTTGTAAATATGATGACTATTCGGCCATTGAAAACTACAAAAAAACAGTTTTGTCCCCAAGAAATTGGGTCTAAATGAGAATCCTAATCGGTTCTGGTTCCGGTTCCTGGAAAAATGGAACCGGGAACTGGAACCGGTCCTTTAAGAACTGGGAACCGAACCGGAACCTCCGGTTCGGTTCTCCGGTTCCCGGTAGCGCTCACCCCTAGACCGTTCGACCACTTAGAGAGACAATTTCCAAAAAATATACACTCTATTTCCGGCCTCTCTCCTTTTGTTATTCTACAAGGAAAGTTTCAAAAATCAACCTCAAGTTCCTTCCTCATATCAGTTTACTGTTGGAAGATATGATGCTGATCTTGTGATATATCTTAGAAGATGTAGATCATTTATTTTAGTCAGTTTAAGATTAGATCAGATGCACATAGATCAAAGGAATATAATCTTTCTTTCTTTATTATTCGATATTTTGTATTATATAGGGATCGGTTTTGTACATGAGATTTAGAGAAGTGAATACAAAGAAAATTTTTCCACATCTTCTTCTTCTTACAATTCCAGTATTCATCTTCTTCCTCAGATTCTGACATGGTATCAGAGCAGCCTTGATTCTGAACCGTTTTTTGCTTCCGCTCCGATTACCTCGTAAGCGAACTCCAAATTCCAGACGAGTGTTGCCAAAGGAATCACAGTGTTTGATTGCCTAAAAGCAAGGAACCTCATCTACGAAAAAGAGTCAACAGAGGAATCATTTTTTCTTTTCAATATGACAAGACCAGAGGATCTTACCTCAACTACTGCCGATCCTTCTGCAACAGAGGCACCGATGCAAACCAATGTCATCCCCGCACTAGATCAACAAGAAAGACAAACCCAACAATCGCACGTGCAATGGCAACATCAGACTCAGGCGAATCCCGGGCAACCCTTCACGGGCTACCCATATCAATGGATGCCATATCCATGGTATCCTGGGTCAATTCCCACTACATCATCGTCTGGCTACCAAAGCAGCGTGCAAGCCGATGGCGGTCTACCAACCAGTGATGGGGCAAATCCTGCCACCGGCCCGAACCAGACGGGTGGTTCGATTGGACCGGGTATGGGAACGAATCCCTACCCGGGTTTTCAAAATGCGGGTCATTTTTTCGGCTTGGGTGGTTCGGGTCAGGGTGCACCGAACCCCTTCCCATATCCGATCTTCGCCACCAGTGGCCGGCCAGAACCCGGCGATCCACTTTACACCACGACAGCCGACAGGCCAGAACTACGGCTCATCACTCAGCAACTGACTGGAGCCGAAAATTATTCCAGCTGGTCGCGGGAATTCCGACGGGCGTTGGTGACCAAAGAAAAAGATGGGTTTATCGATGGAACGATTCCAATTCCATCCGACGAGCGGCAGGCACGACTATGGAGGAAGTGTAACCAGTTAGTCCGAACATGGATCGGCAACTGTGTTACTTCCGAAGTCGCGGCCGGATTACCGCCGACGGAAGATCCCAAACAGATGTGGGATAATGTAAAAGAAATGTACGGAAAATTGGATCGTGTTCGTGTTTTTTCACTAACCCAGCAACTTTTTGAGTTGAAACAGGGAAATATGAGCGTTGCCACCATTTACAACAAGATCTCAGCATTGTGGAATGAATTGGAAGCGGTGGAAGAAAAATTAGAAGGACCCGAATCGACTCTACAACAATACAGAGCGATTCGGGAACGAGAAAAGGTCACAAGATTCCTACTTGCCCTAAATGAATCGTACATTTCGTTCCGAACTCATATACTCAAAGGCAAAGGTAAATTATATTGTGATTATTGCAAGCGTCCACATCACACAATCGATAATTGTTGGAAACTACATGGCAAGCCTGGAGAAAAGGGAAAGAAGGATTTTTCAATCGATAATTGTTGGCTTTACAGGTCACAGGACAACATCAGCCAATTAATCAAGAGCAATATCAAGATCTTATGAAGGCTTTCAAAAAATTAGACACGTCTGACAAGGCTGGAAGCTTTACAGGTACTTCATATTGCTTGGCAAATTCAATTTCCAATGAAAAGTGGATAATTGATTCTGGGGCTAGTGATCATATTGCTTGTGATAAAAAATTCTTTTCAAAAATCCAAAAATTGCCTACTCCAGCTTCAGTACAGCTTCCAAATGGTAATTCCACACTTGTGATGATGATTGGCAACATAAATCTTAGCCCACTCATAACTCTCAAGAACGTATTATACGTTCCTGATTTCAATTTCAATCTAATATCAATGTCTCGAGTTTTTGAAGAAAATTCTTGCCGAGTCCTATTTGATTCTGATAAATGTATATTTCAGGCCCTTTCGACTGGCAAACTGATGGGCTTGGGTAGTATCTCTCAAGGGCTATATTTCTGGATCAATTTTCCTAGCAGTTCACATTTATCATGTATTGACTTGAATAATTTGTCATTGTGTAATTCTGCTACCAATGATAAAAATCTTATTAGTCATCAAAGATTGGGCCATAGTGCTTCTATTCCTTGTTCTCATTGCCCAATTTGTCCACTAGCAAAACAAACTCGTGCACCTTTTCCAAATAGTGTTTCTCGTGCGAAAAGTCCCTCTCTCTAATCCATGTTGATATTTGGGGACCCTACCACACACCAAATCGTGATGGTTCTCGATTTTTTCTCACAATTGTGGATGATTTTTGAAGAGCCACATGGATATTTCTGATGCAGTCCAAAGGCCAAGTCTTTCATTATCTGAAAACTTTCTTCTCCTTGTCCAAAAATCAATTTGGGAAGTCTATTCAGCGCATCCGCACTGATAATGGAAAGGAATTCTTCAGTAGTGAATGTGAGATTTTTTTCTCATCAAATGGAATATTGCATGAAAGCTCATGTGTCTACACTCCACAACAGAATGGCATTGTTGAGCGTAAGCACCGGCAATTATTAGAGGTATCCCGTGCTCTGAAATTTCAAGCCTCGATTCCCGAAAATTTTTGGGGAGATTGTATAATTACAGCTGCTTATCTAATTAATCGTATGCCGAGTCGGGTGCTTGCTGGAAAAACTCCATATGAAATGCTTTATAGAAGGAAACCGAAACTTCATCATTTAAGAGTTCTTGGTTGTCTATGCTATGTAACTACGGTAGGAGCTCGAGACAAGATGAGTCCTCGAGCCCGCCAGTGCATTTTTATGGGATATGCAACTCTGCAGAAGGGATATAGAATTTTTTAGCCATCTACTGGAGCTTTTTTTTTATAAGCATGGATGTTGTCTTTCATGAGGAAATGTTTCCTTTCCACGACAAGTCGGAACCTTCTACAAATTCTGACAGGGACACCAACCATACTTCATTTAAATCAGACGAAGAATCATCCCCTGGCCAAACCTATATTCTCACACATCCAGAACGTACATCAAGCATTCCATTCCCAATTTATGAAGCATCTTTTATGGATAACTCTATTGGAAATACAGAAGAAGCTGATGTAACGTCTCCTGGAGATGTCAACAATGAAGAAGTGCCACCGAATGAAGAGATTGCATCTTCTAGCCAACAGTCTCCAATGCCCAGGAGATCAGGACGCTCTATCCGCCCGCCTACATGGACAAAGGATTATATTTGTACAGCTTCAAAGTCATCAGGTACACATTATCCTATCTCCGCATATGTGTCTTTCCAAAGATTATCTTCCGACCATATGTGTTGTATTAGTCGAGTATCTGAGAAACAAGAACCATCTCATTATAATGAGGCTGTCAAAGATCCTCGTTGGCAAGAAGCCATGGAAAAGGAATTGCATGCCTTATTAGAAAATCATACATGGGATATTGTCTCATTACCACCAAATCGCAAGCCAATTGGTTGCAAGTGGGTCTACAAGATCAAATATAAGGCAGATGGATCCATCGAAAGATACAAGGCTCGCTTAGTGGCTAAAGGGTTTACTCAGAAAGAAGGACTTGATTATCATGAAACTTTCTCTCCAGTCGCAAAGGATGTTACAGTTCGTACTTTCTTATCCATTGCTGCATTTCGTGATTGGTCATTACATCAGATGGATGTTCATAATGCATTTCTTCATGGAGATTTAGATGAAGAAATTTATATGGACCTTCCACCAGGTTTACGGAGACAGGGGGAGTCCAATGTATGTCGTCTCCGTAAATCCCTTTATGGTCTCAAGCAGGCTTCGCGACAGTGGTATGCCAAGTTCACCAGTGCATTTACAGCTGTTGGATTCAAGCAATCCAAGCATGATTATGCACTTTTCTCTTGGACAAAAGGTACGTCGTCCATCTACTTAATGATATACGTTGATGACATACTTATCATGGGCAATGATGAGCTTGCTGTGAAGAACCTTAAAGAAAATCTCCATTCCAAGTTTCATATCAAAGATTTGGGATCACCAAAATATTTTCTTGGAATTGAGATAGCCCGTTCAAAAGAAGGTATCTCTCTTAGTCAGAGAAAATATGTACTGGAAATTATATCAGAAGCGGGACTATCAGGTTGCAAGCCAGCAGTCATTCCTATCGAGCAAAATGTCAAGTTAACCATTGCAGAATATGATGCGGGCATTCAGTCCACAGAAAATGATTTGCTACTCAAGGATCCGTCAAGCTATCAGAGACTAGTTGGGAAACTCATATATCTCACTATGACGAGACCTGACATTTGTTATGCTGTTCGACACTCAGTCAATTCATGCACAGCCCAAAACAGTCTCACATGAATGCTGCCTTGAAAGTGGTAAAGTATTTGAAGAAATGTCCGGGATTAGGGATCCTCCTTTCCCGCAATTGCAACATGAAAATGACAGCTTATTGTGATGCGGATTATGCGACTTGTCCTATGAGTCGGAGATCCATCACCGGTTTTTGTATCAAACTCGGCGAATCCTTGCTTTCATGGAAGACGAAGAAGCAAAGTCTACCATATCTCGTCATCGCCAGGCGTAGTATCGATCAATGGCAAAGGCTGTTTGTGAAGTAGTTTGGCTACGAGGCTTACTTCTAGACCTTGGAGTGAAGGTCGAGGGATCAACTTTGTTATTTTGTGACAATGATTCAGCACTTAAGCTTGCTGCAAATCCTGTGTTACATGAAAGGACGAAGCACATAGAAGTCGATTGTCACTTCATTCGAGAGAAGATTCAAGAAGGAATAATCGAAGCAAGAGGAATCGGAACCACAGAACAACCTGCCGATATATTTACCAAGCCTTTATGTCAAAGACAACATTCATATCTTCTAGACAAGCTTGGTGTCTTAGATATATACAAGCCACCAGCTTGAGGGGGAGTGTTGGAAGATATGATGCTGATCTTGTGATATATCTTAGAAGATGTAGATCATTTATTTTAGTCAGTTTAAGATTAGATCAGATGCACATAGATCAAAGGAATATAATCTTTCTTTCTTTATTATTCGATATTTTGTATTATATAGGGATCGGTTTTGTACATGAGATTTAGAGAAGTGAATACAAAGAAAATTTTTCCACATCTTCTTCTTCTTACAATTCCAGTATTCATCTTCTTCCTCAGATTCTGACATTTACATCCTCACTTTTTGCTAAACTTCAGAATGCATGTGCTATTAGTTGAAGTTGGCTGAGTGCGGTTGTCGTGGTTGTGAAATTTGCTGAAATGAGAATTCTACTCCAACAATGCCCCTATGTCGTATTTTCTCAAAGCAGGCCCCCATTAAATCAGAATGAAAATATTTTTTTTCTTTTTTTTTTTTGTTAATCGAGGACTCCACCACGGGCCCCCGTGCTCGGACAGCACCGAAGGGCTGGGCCCGTATACCTCGGGGGAGACTAGCACAGGACCCCACCACCATAGCCCCCACTTAAGACTCTAGCCCCTGGAGATTCGAACTTGCAACCTCGGCGATGAGGAGCAAGCCTTGAATCATCACAGTTGCCTATCGATGGGTATCAGAATGAAAATGTTGTCTACTAGTCAATACAACTTCGATCGCGTTTTTTTCTTTTTTCTCCTCTACTTTAGCAACCTTCTTGGGCAATTTCCGCCACGTAAATTCTGGTTATTTGGCAAAATATATCAGATCTAGGAGTATTTTCTCCACTAAAAAGGAATGTAAAATCAAGTAAAACATTGCCCGATATAGAAAAATTCGTAACATTTATCGAGAAAGTCGAATAGGACCGTGCTTTGAATCCCGGTCCATCCATTTGAAGTGGTCGGTTCGGGGTTGTGTTTAAAAACGGCGAGCTTCAGATGTAAAAGAAGAGCAAAATAAACTGAAAATCCCACCATACTATTCTCGGACGGTTGTAAGTTAAAAAAGGAGTCGGTTGCACACTCAGTTCATCAGCTACAACCTCATCGCTTCTCACTCACGTACTACGGAGCTACAACTAATGCAGCGCCTGCCTACAACGACAAGAACATCAAAGAGAGAGAGGAACGAAAACACGTACAAGTTAAACGCGTTCCCGGCGTCGAAAGTGATCGGCCCCCGGTCGTCCGCCGCGGCGAGGCGGCGGCCGTGGACCAGCCAGTCGCGGTGGGCCATGGCGGCGTAGTACCCGGGGCTCCCCTCTCGGGCAGCTCGTCCTCGCCGGCGCCGCCCAGCACCGCCCTGACCGGGTCGGAGGACCGGTGGTGGATGTCGAAGCCGAAGTTCGCGGCGGTGGCGGCGCCGTCGCAGCCGCCCACGCAGAGGCAGGCCGCGATCAGGCAGCAGCAGAAGGCCAAGTCGGCCAGGACGAAGAAGGAGGAGGAGGAGGAGGAGGAGCGGCGGAAGCCATGGATTCCGAGCAGCTGCCGCGAGGCTAGAGAGAGAGAGAGATTCTTGGGGGGGAATTCGTCGGTGGGAGGAGGAGAGAGTTCGAGGAGGAATTAAAATGACGCGTTTCCATGATCTAGACGACGACCGTTTTTGGGACTGACAGTTTCCAAGTGAGAGAGAGAGAGAGAGAGAGAGAGGACGAGAGGGAAGTCAAGGTCAATTTTCGGGCAGGCGGGTTGGTCCAGCTGAAATGAGAATTCTACTCGGACGGTGCCCCTATGTCTTATTTTCTCGAAGCAGGCCCCCATTAAATCAGAATATTCCCGGAAAATGTTGTCTACCAGTTAATACAACTTCAATCATGTTTTCTTTTCTCCTCTACTTTAGCAACCTTCTTGGTCAATTTTTCGCCACGTAAATTCTGGTTATTTGGCAAAATATATCTGATCTAGGAGCATTTTCTCCACTAAAAAGGAATGTAAAATCAAGTAAAACATTGCCTGATATAGAAAAAATCGTAACATTTATTGAGAAAAGTCAAATAGGACCGCGCTTTGAATCCCGGTCCATCCGTTTGAAGTGGTCAGTTCGGGGTTGTGTTTAAAAAAACTGATTAGGAGCATTTTATGAGTAAAAACTGCTAATGTACCAGGTCAAGAGGAGAAATGCACCTTTGAAATTGCTAGGGCAGTTAGACAAGTCGAAATACGTGAAAGCTAGCTTGAATATCGCAACCGAAAAAGATAAGGCTATATAATATCATACTAGCGGGTTCAATTTTTTTAATACAAATAACAAGTGAATAAATTATAAACTAATACCAAGTCGAAAGTTATTATTTCTCTAACAATGTTACTAACAGTTTTTCTTCAAACAAACAAATGGAGTCTAAAAAGTGCGAAGTCTAAAGTAAAGTTATAGAGAAGACGTCCTACTAAAATCAAGACTGCGGATGCCGATTCTCTTATTAATTGATAGGGGATTGTCAAAGAAAAAGAAAAGTAAGAACAGAAGAAGAGACAACTTGTAACACGAAACAATGGACTACGACGTCATTTCAATGATGGCCCTCTAGTCTGGCAAAAAGAACAAAAAATGAGATGACCCTGTTGGCTTGACTTGAGGAAGTACATTGATGAAGCTGAGAATGATACAAGAATGTGTAGCCAGAGACGGCATGGAAGCCAGAAATAACACAAGCCTTCCGATCTTTCTGCACATTTACCGCACAAGATTATTGGAAGGTTCTCCAAAACTCGAGAAGCAGCGCATAGAACCATATTTCTATGTAGCGGAGGTTACCACAGACTCTGTCGTTTAAAAAACTCTTATATGTTAATTTCTATCAAAAACTCATTTTTCTATGTCGACTGCAGTAATCTTGATACTCAGTGTTTCCCTTTTCTTTCATGTCTTCTAGACTGAACTTTGTCTACTTTCTTCGAGGACTTGCCATTGAAAGGTAAATGAACTTGCTTGGATTTCATCTTGAGTGATCTCACTAATGAAGACAACTCGTGCTTCTCTTTCCTTGGGGGCAACACATCCGACTTTGGAAGCTCACCTTTCTCACCGTGCAGGTCATCAGGTGGTAAGTCAATGTTGGCCACATCTTTCTTAGAATCTTTCTTCACAGACTCTGGACGATCGCCCTTCTGCTGTCTCTGTGCTACCTGCCGAGCATAAGCCGCGCTCCTGCAACAAGCAAAACAGCAACTATGAGCACCTACAGAAGCTATTAATGAATCAAGCAGATCATACCGGTCGAAGATAAAACTCACTTGCTAAGACTCAATGTAAGATGGAACTACACTATCATCAAGATTTAACTGCATCAATCATGAATAGTCCTGCCTGCATTAATTTACTATCCCCAAGGAATGACAACTAGCGAGATATGACTTCAAATTAAGCCTATCCTACACAACTGAATCCTGTTCAATGTATTTATGAGGGAAATACCTCTTGAATTGTGGATCAGTGGGGTCCAAAGCAAAGAGTGGTGAAGAGAAAAGAGCAGAAAACCGAGAATCGCTATAATCAACGGTTGGTATTTTGTCTTCGTCTGCCATTTGATTTCCCTTCTTCCCTTTGGCCTTTTTAGTTTTGATTTTATACCCCTTGGGTCCAGTATCAGCCCCATTCTCATCAGCGAGCAACAGCTCAAGCTCAGCTCTGCTTGCTTCTCCCTTCCCATCTACATCTTGGCACTCGTTCTCTGCCTTATTATTCTTCCCATGAGTTCCCTTTTTACTTTTCTTAGCTGAAGGCTCTTCAACAAAAAAGTCATCCACTTGATCAACTCCATCCTCATCAGTGTCGCTGCTCTCATCATCGGATGAATTCTTGGCCTTGTTCTTCCTAGTGTTCTTCTTCTCACGGCTTTTTCTGAGGTGCGCCTCCCAAACTGTTTCAGATTTCTTATCTTTCTTCTCTAAAAGGCGTTTGCTTAAATCTTCTAAGCCAGTATTAAAAGTTATTTCCATATCCTTGTTCTCGTCCTCCCCATCTCCATCAGAGCCATCACTTCCCTCGAGTAAAGCACGGTACTTATCACGTTTCCTCCCTTCCTTATCAGTTTGCTCATCCAAAACACCCTCGTCCCAATCGTCATCAGATTCACTCTCATCGGAAGCCAAAAACTCTTTCAGTTCAAGATCAGCTAGCTGGATGAAATAGAAATCGGCAATGCAAGGATTACATTCACATGCAACAGTTATCAATTAGAAGGATGCAAGAAAAGAAATTAAAACGCATAAACTGCATAGGCAGGAACAATAGATATGGAGTACCAATAAAACTAAAAGCAAACTGTCGTAATTGCAGACAGGTAGATTTTCCTCAAATGGCAAGAACCACTGTTGCCTCTCTGTACATGTACAATCACAATGATGCAAATTGCAAGGCCTCTCCAAAATCAAACATTCCCATGATGCATGCATATGCTCAAACCAACTGACACAATCCGTTTGTGAGTAAATCTATGTTCATGTTGAATATATTATAAGCATATCTATTGGATGCACAATCAGATTCATGAATGAAAAGAGAGAAAATCTCGTGGCGATGATCTCCCCACACAGTCTGTACTGATTTGATGCATGATGAGACAAGAAAGCATCTTCTGATGAAAACAGTTCTACTAGACACTTCAGCTTAGAAGTCCAAAAAAAAGGAAAAAAGGAATGTTCTTCCACAATGTATAACCTCAGTAAGAAGAAAATAGCAACAGACAGCAGATACTTCCTACACATTTATCCCTTCACCACCAACTACGAAGAGAGAACATGCCCATTCACAGAAATGCCTCTTCAATCATCAAAGGCCAAAATAATATCAAAAGGGAAAAGACATATTGCATACACAACAAGATACATAACAAGGAATATATACCTGATCAGCATTGAATTTTCGTTTCAGGGTCTTCACACGATCAGGCTCATCTTCATCCCATGTTAGATGGATTTTACTTTGCTGCAGAGCTCGAGTTTGGAAATCTACAACCTCATAGTTTACAGGTGCCTGCAGTCAACCATGCTATTTTAGAATTTAAGACATGACATGTCAGAATCTATCACCTAACTAGTACCTCTGATTGTTGAAAAAGAATGACTATCGGTCACAGAATAATAGCAATCAATCCCTTCCTAATTCTACAGCTTGGTTGATGAAGAGCAACGACTTAATCCGACTCCCATTTAATTGTCAGAGTTCTCAGCCACCACCACTACACGACTGAGGAACATACCTCTGTTGCTACATCACGAGGTGGATGCTTAAACTCCATTGTGTCAGGAATGAATCTCAAATCAAGCACATTCGACGATCTTTCAACTTCAAGCCCATCACAAGCATTGTAAAGGTAATCAGCCGTAGCACTTGAATCACATTCCACTACACCATAATAGTACCTGAATAGACAATAAGCACTCAGCATCTGATAAGGGGAAAGGAAGAAGAGTAAAAAGTAACATAGGTATAATTTCCCTCCAACATGCTCAAAAGACAGAGCTCAGCTTATTTGACATCCATACAAGTAGGAATATTCAGAAAAAATATTAACATGGGAACAGCCTTTGGCACAATATACATGCCAGGGTTCCTGCTCTCAAAATCACAAAAAGAGACTGCAGGAAACTTTGCAAGTAAAGTCACCTGAACATCCAATCACTGCTAAGGAGAAAAGGGTCATGCAGGCGAGCGCCCTAGGATTCAAATTATCAGAAAAACGTCTCTATATACTAAAAGCCATATATACAAGCTAGCAAGAGAGATTCTTCATCTCTAGAGATAACCTTAGAGAGATTCCCAAATGGACAATCTTATTTGTGCATTCAACTTTAAAGCAAAATAAGCTCATTGGACAAGAATATAGAAACCAGCAACAGAGTCTGTAGGAAAAGGTACTAAAGCGATATATGATTGTGAACATATGCACTCCAATGAGCAATAAAGTCCCTTGACTTGAAAGAAAAACTAAACACCCAGTCAGTTTGAGGCGCCTCTCTTATTCCTCTCTAATTTCAAGCACCATTCACAGTGAAAATTCGTGTATTACATTTCCAGGATGACAAAGACAGGAAGAAACAAAAACCCATCTTTTCCATTGGCATCAGCACGGACTTCTTGGCCCTGATACACAGTGGCATACCACTGGATATTCCAATATCAACTATGCCGATTTCTTTCTTTTATGTACAACTTACCGTGTTGACTTTCAGACATTCATTCCAATGAATAGGACAGGAATAGAAGATTTCAGTAGCATAGGATATTAAGGACTGTCAAATCCTCCAAATCAGCATTTACCAACAAAAAAAAAATCCTCACAATCAGCATACTCAAGTCTAAAAGAGAAGGCAATCGAACTAATTCATCAAGCAACAAGTGAAACAACGTTTTGCATCCAAGAGGACCTTTTTTCCTTCTATTTTTAGAGAAACACGCTTGGCTATTCAATATTATCTCCTATGAGTATGGAGAACGGTTGATTACAACACACGGTACCTAAGTTGTGGGCAACCAAAGAAAAAGACACATGAATGAGCTCAATGTCAATGCAAGAAACAAAGAATTTATAGGAAAGATATGCAAAGTGCAATAAAATTATCACCTCAGTCTACTTTTCTCATATGCACGCAGTTTCTCATCATCAATCTCACCCTCATCGTCATCTTCATTCCCACCATCCTCATCATCAAAGAGCCCAACAGGGCCATGAATTTCTTCCTCTTTCATGCGTTGGATCCCGAACTCAGATGGGTAGACAGCCACAGACAAGATTTGACCACCTTTGGGAAGGAAAGAGCTTAGAAGGACAAACAAGTCAACAGACTGCAGTGGAGAAAAATCACACAATGTAAAGGCAATTCCAGGGCATTTCAAAGACATGTAAATGACCATTACTAAAAAAGTAATCCAACTATTTGAGGACAACAATGACCAAACCTTTGATTGTCAGGCCATTGCTTTTGCTACCAAACCAATTAAAGGCTTTATTTGTTCCCATATGTAGGAAATTTAACTCACATAAGCCACAGTATTCAATGATTACCCATGTAACCTGCTTCCCTTTTAACAAGGATAATTCTGATTCTTGAGTCAAACACTTCAAAAGGGTCAAAATTGTGCTAAACTATCATTCCATTAAAGAGGTAACCTTCTTTTCTTTTCATGAGGATCGTTCTCGTATGTGAATCAAATACTTCAAAAGGGTAAAAAAATGTCTGAAACAATCATCTGATTACAGAATACTCCCTTTATTTACAAAATTAGTTCTCATTCGTGAATCAATGCTTCAAAAGAGTAAAAAGTGTCTAAAACAGTCATTTGCATTTAAAATAGAAAAGTACAATCAGGTATCACTGATTGGAGGATACCAAACTCGAACACAATACCTTGACATGTCTCCAGTCCATATTAAGAACAGCAAGTCTCCGAGTTTCCTTGTCAATAGTTGGTATGTTTTCCTCCTGTTCCGCAAAAGGATTACACTTCGATGTGAAAAGGTAATCCACAAATAAACCATAAAACAATTGAAAACATAGAGGAGAAAAAGGATTAAGTTTTGCACACTATTATCTGTCATACTACTGGGAATCCCGAATAAACTAATTCTTCATTCCTCTCTCCTTTGGCAGTAAAGCGACTATTTCCCATTGAAGTGACCACAAAAAGCATTTCTTTTGTGCTTATAAATAGTGTCAGACGTTGCAAAACCCGTTTTCCCTTTCCTTCTATTGTCTGTTTGAGTAGATTTTACTATAAAAACGTCCATCGATATCAATCTCATCCTTAGTGTATAAACCATCAATTTGAAAAGCATTAGGAAAAGAAACTTCGTAAAGGCATGCAATAGGCTCTACAATCCTTCACGAACTAAAGTGAAAATAAATCAGTTGTCCTAATCCGGACAACCAGCACCATCAGAATATAGTCTGCTCTTCTTGAGAAGATAGCACTGCGTCCTAACTTTTCTCATTTAACTGTTTATTCAAGAAACTGGATTTCCGGAAGTTGCAATCTTGGAGTTGCAAATTTCATCGTGAGCTGCCACCGCAACCTCTCGACACCATCGACATCGTTATCCCAATGACATCAAAGTGCTTCTTTTTCGCATAGTGGGAGAATACCAGAACACGGGTCCAAGAACGAAGCTATTCAAAATTCAGCTAGCAAGGAAGAACACAACGTTACCTGTATTTCAGCGCCTTCTTCATCGTAAACCTCCTCATCACCTTCTTCATCAGTATCAGTGGTCGACTCCGACTCATCACCGCTCTCCAGCTCAGCCTCCGATACCGATTCTGATTCATCCTCCGAACCCGACTCCTCCGAGCCTTCGCTCAGCTCAACTCTCTTTGCCACGCTCACTCTCTGCTCCCGCCCCGCCGCCTCCTCTTCCTCCTCTTCATCCGTCTCCTCTTCCTCTCTGTCCCCCTTGTCTTCCTCGATCCGGTAGTAATGGCGAAGCGAGCTCTGCGAGCTCTGCTTCTTAGGCCGGCCTCTCTTATCCAACGGAGCAGCGGACGAGGAGAAGCTCTTGTCCGAGAACATGCGGTTGAACCGCGAGTCGATGGCGACCTTGGCTTTGTGCTTCGGGACTCTCTGGAACCTCGGGTCCGAGTGCACGGAGGCGAACCTCGAGTCGGTGATGATTTTGGCGCCGCCGCCGCCGCCGTCGCCGGCGGATTCATGGCCGCCGTCCTTCGGCTCGAGATTGGAAGGCCTGGCTTTCTGCTTGCCGAGCTTGTTCTTGCCTTTGGAGCCCATCTCTTCGCTTGTGGAGAGGATGCTTCTCAGAGACTGAATTAGGGTTTAAGCGCGGAGGCGGCGAGGATTTAGGAAAGAGACGAAAGAGACGACGGAGTTCTTGTCGGGCCCATGTGCGCTGCCCGCTTGGCAACGGTTCGACCCGAAAGAGGGAACGAGCTGTAATTACCGCGCGAACGGGTTCTTTATTGCAAATTGAAAAAAAGTAAATTATATTAATATTTACTATTTTTAAATTACTTTTCATGAATTTTAGGGGCCCCTTTTTTTTTTTCCTCATCCAGCACAAAACCCCGTGATCCTCTCTAAATTATGTATGACCTGTGGAGTATTGTGAAATTTTTACATAATTTTTTCAAAAGTCAAATTGTTTTGATTTTTCAACATAACTTAAACAATGAAAGAAGGTCTTTTGTCATAAATTACTTCATATATGTAGGAAGATACTATCATTGTGAACTTGTCCCATAAATATTATCAAGGTAAAAATGATAAGGGTAAAAACCACCAAAAACCTAAACTATGTTTATTGTTATACATTTACCACAAACATTAAACTTTTACCTATGTTACATATTTATCGCAAATTTATTTAGTGTGATGCATTTACTCCAAACATTTATTTTGTGACATTAAAAATCCCAAAATTTTCTTTTGTGACACAAAAAAAAAAACCCTAAACTTTTTCTATACTACCAAATTTTTGGGTGAATGTGTTGCGTGAATATAAATCTTGGGTTCGTGGAGTTACAAAACAAAAAAAATAGTTTTTTAGTCACATAAGTATAAGTTTGAGTTTTTTCGTATCACAGAAAAATTTAGGATAAATGTGTCACACAAATACAAATTCGATGTTTTTGATGCCACAAAAAAATGTGTTACGATTGGTGAATTTGAAGTTTTTTTTTTACTTTTTCCCAAATGATAATAAGTACAAAATTATTCTAGTTGATTTTTATATACGATTTCTTTTGACCAAACTAAAATGTAAAAGTTACTAAATAGATGTGCTATTATATAGACATTTGGTTTTTACAACAAGGATTTTCTTATACACCCAATGCATGTGTCACGTGTTGATCATTTGGGATTGAAACTGTGTAGTAACTTCGGCTATCTTGAATTGTTTGGGATCGTTGGAGTGTATAAGCCAAGTTTTTTTTGGATCAATCGCTCACTCGCTTGCTAACTAGGATCGATCGCTCACTACTTACTCGCTCGTTAACTAGAATTAGTCGTTGACTCACTTGCTAATTGAAATGATCGATCACTCACTCACTAACCCAAATTGATTGCTCACTTGCTCACTAACTCGGATCTAGAGAGAAGCTTTGAATGAGATAATGGAATTTTGATTATGAAATCATTATATAGATACAATGAGGGAGGGGACCCTCAGATTAAAATTTTACAATTAGAATCCCTCTTTTTTCTAATCCAGTTACTCCACCACCACTCCCTAGTTAGATTCAAGCATGATACACTTTTTTGTTATTGGGAGAACCTAAGTACGGATCCAAAAATAGCTCTTAGAGATCTTTTTTCCTTTTGGAAGATGGAGGAGCGAAACAATCAAACTATTGATATTGGAAGACCCAAAATATTCTACCAATGTATCATTTCTGGGTCCAACGGAATTCATAGGAATAGGAAGAAGCCCTGTCAAATAGAAATTTTTTCTTTCGACCATACAACCATTGATTACCTTTCAATTCGGCGGACAAAATCGTGCCTTCTAACCTACCACCTATCGACATTTATGCCAAGTTGCAGGAACCTTGTGACCGTGACACATGCTTGTGCATTTCATGGAATAATACGTTTCACAGCCACAATTATCAAAAAGTGTAAGAAGGTCGTACTAAAGTTACTTGTCATTTGTTTATCCTCATTTCATATTTCAAAGAGTGAAGTATCAGATTGTCCAATACGGTATAAAATCATAAGAAAACACGGCATCATATGCTGTACGAGCAGCAAATATGACAAGAAAATCCAGGAGTGGGAGCCTCTTGACAAAGCATTAGAAGCTAAAGAAGCACAGCAGCTCTGCAGAGTTAAGTACAAATCAATCCGCCCGGCAGAGAACATACAGGGTTAGTCCCATGTTTCGGCCTTCAACCTTGTTCCGCCATGCAAGGCAAATTCACGTCAACTGTTGCAGGAGATCACACTGAAGAAGCCGCCTGAGATGATTTTTGGTCTATTGGAGCTTCACACAACCTATTAATAGTCACCTGACTCACCATCAGAGCAAGATGGTGCCCTGGAATCCCGGCTATATTTAAGTTCATGCCAGCACTTTCTGCGGCATCTGATGTCAACAGAGGCTCCCTGCAATAACGGTATTAACAGCTGTGTCTGAAGAACGATGCAATTTAACTGTCAAATGGTTTTACAAATAAGCAGTAATCAAGTCTCGACAAAAAGAAATCAGTCTGCCGTAGTTACAATATAAGGCCATGGTCTAGACCATTAAATAAACTAAGAGCCCAGCACAGACTGGGGTTGGCTTACATTATGAGAATAGAAACTCACTGCAAATGAGCCTCAAACCAGTTGCAGGAGAGGGGACAAAACATATCTTAAAGACAACATAAGAGAAAGAATGCTCAAGAGATAACTCCTGGAAAAGGTTTATAAAAACTGGGGAAAATTGCACCAAGTGGGCTACTAAACATTTAGACCAATGTGCAATTATGTCCTAATTGATTTGCAATTGGTACAATCAAGTCCTTTTGGCGACCGTGCAGCCAATTTTGCTATAGTGGCAGGCCGGTCTCCACTGCGGCATTTAATTTCTCCACCTTGATAGCACATTGGACCAATAGAACAGCTGTTTGGGACTTTTTCGATCTTTTTTACAGCTGCATGCTTTTTTTGGAAGTTGCATTCTAAATCTCTCCTCTTAGATACCACGTCAAGCTCCATATGTTCTCACTTACTCTTTTCAACCATTAGAGAGAGGTGACATCAAGGAAAGAATTTCACAAGGCTACTTAACACACTCCAATCATAAGCCTACTAAAGTTCTTTGCTAGAATCAATGGCTTACAGGAACTTTCTGGGGAAATGAATGAGAAGCAATTTCTCATGGCAATAAGTCAACCATATCAAGAGACCAATAGCTCCTGCCATGGTCATGTTGCAAGAGAGGATGGAAGCCAGAGCAGCTCTATGTAAATAAATCCAGAAACACATGAGATGCCATCAGGAAACTCATTCTGCTTATTCTCCAGTCTCTTCCAAGTATCACGTTGCCTAAGCCTTATCAACATTCAACACTATCTCTGCCAACTGGATGTTGCCGCTTATTTTGGATGCCTTGCCGGATGGCATGATTGAAAAGCCATCAAGAAGTTTTCTGCACTTCAACCCCCACTTTACCATCAAGAACTCAATGAGATGATGCCCACTGAAGATCATGGAAACACAAACATTACTTTTTTCTTCATTTTCCTTCCGTTTTTTTTTTTTTTTTTTTTTGGGGGGGGGGGTGGGGGGGTTCTAAAAGTGAATGGAACTGGATAATAGAGCATGAATGAAAAGATTAGTACCTTCGATTATGGTAAGTAGTAATGAAGACTGATCCAGGAGAATTTTGGAGAAGGAATGACACCGTAGCAAAGAGATTATCGAAAGCTTGGGCAAAAATAATACACACAGGCCAAAAACAAAAAGCAGATAACAAAATTGTTAATTGACTTGTCTATTCTCTTTAGAAAGGAAACAAGATGAAAGATGATCAAAGCACCAGTACCTACCACTTGTCTCATACAAAACATCTGCTCCAAGTATAAATTGAGGGAATAAACTGAAGATGGATTCATCCCAAACTCCCCAACTGAGCCCCACCACCTGCAGAGATATGGAAACTACTTAAAACTAATTGAGACGGAACTAAGAGATAAATTGTTGCAGGACTTGAACTTTATACTCACAAGAGCTGCACCAAAAAGGCTACTCATAATCACAACCAAGCATTCAAGCCAACCACAAACTAAGTCCTAGTTTCTTCTTGAACAGCAGTATAGAATAGCAGGAACTCACCTTACAACTTAAGTTATTCAATTGAGATACTCGTTTCATGTTGTCCAGCACCTGAAAGTTTAAAGAAGAGGACAACAGATGATAAGCCACTGAACTCCTATTGAGACCAACAGTAAGCTATCTTGTGAAGCAAGTCAGCCATCTAGAATGCTCAAAGGAAAGATAAGATGAAACTCAATTTCGAGTGGGGCAAACCCACGATTCGTGAGGCATCCTAATACAACTTATAACTCACAGAATACCATTTCATGAACATATTCTCCTGTGTTTGGCAACAAAGTTCACATTTTAAACATTCCCTTTTCAAATCAGCATCTTGAGGGGACCCAATTTTAGATGATGAAGCTATCAATTAGCATTTTCTAATTTTGTTTACTTTGACAGATCACCAAGACTTTGGTTGAGAGTAATCCCTATAAGGACCACCATCCTCCTTTAGAACAATGCCGCCCGCATGCATTCAAGCGTGTGTTGATGTGTGCATGGGTGAGAGCAAAGGGCAAGTTGAAACAATCTTATAGACAAATCTGAAAAGCACAGGACGTATGAAATTGAGCACACTATTAAAAAAATGCAGGTCCATCTATTATCTGGCAGAACTTGGGGTATCTGAATGACATTTTCACCTCAACAGCCCTCCCTCAATCTTCCAACTGGTTTGGGTGTTTCACCTTGTTTGAGAATCTCTCCCCATTCCCACTAATTCACAATTAGTTGCTTCTATCTCATCCAAAAGAAGAGTAGCATAGACGAGTTCTAATTATTCTCGACGGAGAAAATTCTTCTTCCTTACAAACATCTGTGGGTACAGTCATAATTTCACCTTTTTCTAGACACGCGATTGCTTTGGACTGGTGTGACATAAAACAGCAACTGAACTGTACCGCGTAGACAAAAATCAAACCACAAAATAAACACAACGGAACAACCAAAACAATAGCTAATCATGCATGTTACCTCCAATCTGCCGGCATCATCTGTAAGCGTGACATCGCAGCCCAATCTCGCAGCAACCAATCCAGGCAGAGAAGTTCCGGCACCAAGCTAAAAAACAGGAATCACAGAGACAAGACGACATGCACGGAGCAATCAATCCGCATCCCGCATTACCCAATCCAGCTTCTTCTGCACAAACACAGGCAAATACAAAAGAAGAAAATTGACTATGGAGGCGTACCTCGAGAACGTTTGCTCCAGCCAATCGCGATCTCTGTTGCCAGACGTACTCGGCGAGGACGACGCTGCACGGCCATACGAACAGTCCGTACTCCTCTTTCATGTTCTAATACAATCGGCAAAGAAGAAGAAGAAGAAGAACGTCAGTGATCGGCCTGAGTGAGTGTTCATTACGGTTCTCCGTTGAACGGGTGAAGAGAGCGGAGGAACCTCGATGATCGAGATGGAGAAGGCCGGTCCGTCGGGCCCGTCGCCGAAGAAGTGCCGCGACACGGTCGTCATGGACGCGGTTCTGCCCACCGGCTCGCCGTCACCGTCGCCCTCCGCCATGTCGATTCGGCGAGTCTGAAGATTCGTTTGCGAGCGAACCGATGAAGCGCGCAGTATTTTCCCCGCGGGGAAGGTCGGGCTTGATCCACCGGTTCAATCCGACCCGAACCCGAACAGTGAAGAGAGCTCTTCAATTTTTTTTGTTATTTTTTCTGCTTTTATTTACAATAGTGTTTTCTATCTAATATTTACAAATGTGTTTGATAGGTGGAAATTATGTTTGTGTCCAACGCCTAATCTAATATATAACTGGAAAAATTAAATTTGATCTTATTTTTGAACTTTTCAGAATGAACTCCAGATAAAATTATTAAAATTTTTAAAAGATATAATTAGCAAATATTTTTATAAGTTCCCATTTCTTTTGCCTTTTCATTTAATGTTATAGTTACCTATTTTCTTGTCTCAATGATCAAATCACTTTCTCCACCCAACCCTATGGGTACACTTATTATCACCAATTAAATGCATAACGTGAGGTCAAATAGCAGCCCTATTTTTTCTTTGATTTTTTTTTAATTACTTGCAAAACGGTTCTGCTGCTGTTGATGCCTTGATGGGATTCCACATTTGATTTAATGAAGTTAGCTCAGAAAATATGTGATGTAAAAAACATAATAAATGTTCAATAGACAAATTAAAATGTGAATTCAACGTAGAACAAGAATATGAAGTTGACTGCTTTCATTACAAAGCAATGAAATAACGCAAAAAAACGTTTTAAAATGTTATCGGAATTCATTTGTTCTAAACTCAAAAGACAGCAATTTTTTTTTTTAATTTCTAATTTTTGAAATGATCTCACGGGAATATTAAATGACTCATCATGCTAATATTTGACAAATCGAAATGTTTTGATTAAGGCTTTTGTTCATAAATATTTGGGAATATTTTTAAGCAACAAGACGAGAGAATAATACAACTTCTAATGTATTAATTTGTCTCACAATCCATAAAATAGATTTTCAAAAGCTGGATGCAAGCTTTTATTAAATATATTCAACAAATGTTTTTCGGGACACGTGTAGACATTATCCTTTCGATAAACCGAAAGGAAAAAGGATTTATTAAAACTTCAAAATTCCGAATCCATCGCCGTTTATCTTTTCTTTCGCCGCTTGCCCTCTCTCACCACTCTCACCATCGGATAATAATCGACGCCCGGCTTGTCCTCATCTGGCACGTGTAACGATCAAGAGACGCCCAGCTCCCACCAGACATCGATCAACGGTCCACGGCGCGGAACCCAGCAGGCCCCACGCCTAGACCGAGCCCATGCAATCATCATCCCTTCACTTCACGTTTGTCCGGGGCCCACCGGGTTCATCGTTCGGTTCTCACTCTCTCTCTCTGTTTCTCTTGAACTCTCTCGAGACGGGCGCCTCCTCCATCGAAGCTCAAGCTCAATCTCGCCCTCGACTTCGATCGGTCGCGCGTTTTCCCCATGGCCCTCGCCAGCCACTTCCTCGCAGCTCCGGCCGAGACCTCGTTCTTCCCCAGGGTCTCGGCGCCCTCGCAGCCTCCTTCGTGCTCCGGCGCGGATTCTCCGTCGTCGGCTCGCGATTCGTCGGCTCGCTCGTCCCCGATGAATCGGCGGATTGCTCTGCGTCGGAGCTCCGGTCCTCGCAGACTTGAACACACAGGTATATCACAGGGTTCGTTCGCCCCGAAAAATCCTGCGTTTCTATTCGTCCGTTGTTACTATTGTTGTCGTGGAGTGATGAATTGGGCATGTTACGGTAGAATCTTCCGCCGCCTCGGCAGTGGTTCTCTCGAGTCCTTCGTTTGCGAGTTGATGATGCAGCGACATTGCATTCTGCAAGACGTAGGATGATGGGTTGGGGGTGTTTTGTGAAGTGCCTGCCTGTTGAATTCATGCGGTTTTCTCCACGGACGGCAGCGGCTCTTCTTCTTGTTCTCGCGATTGAGATGAATGAGTTGAATCGTCGCTTGATACGAATGCAACATGATGTATCGTGGCCATTATATCTCCTCCAGATATATGACACAACTCATGATTAGCAAAATGAGAATTAGCATTGACCTATATGATAGTTATACATGGTTAATGATACAAATAAATGCTTCGGATAGTACTGCATCTGAAATTGTGGAACCAGCTAAGTGTGCCATTCATAACCCACTTAGTTGACTAGAGGCGTATTGCATTCGGGTCCAATTTGTACAAGCCATAGCATGCTGTGTTATGAATCTAGTTATCTTTGATATCTTACGTTGCAAACTAGTTCTCATTGCTTTTTGGCATTTCAGGCGTTGTTTAGGTTGCTTCGATGCATTGTCTGATGAGTGTGAAGTAACCTCATTTGCATTTTGCATTGATATCAGTTAAGGCTGCGCCTCAACAATCTGAAGTTAATACAGCTGCAGAAGCCTTCAACAATTTCAAGCACCTACTTCTGCCAATCACAGATCGAAATCCTTACCTTTCTGAAGGAACGAGACAGGTGACCATACTTCAAGGCGCCTACTTATTGCGACTGTACTTAGATAATTCTGTTAAATGGGTGTTTTCCTGTTGAGCATCAATCAAGATAAGTATTGCTCCTGTTCAAGCCATGTTATTTATGGAGTTGATAAATTTTTGTACGACTGGAATACATGATTGATTCTGCATGATGAAATTTCTCCATGAGAATCAAAGTCAATGCATCCTGGACCTGCTCATAGTGTCTTGTTTCATGTTTTCTGAAATTTCCATGATGCATGAAGCATTAATCCATGTGGGCAGCCCAAGATTTTGAATTTTTACGAAGGGAAGGATCTTCAGTGGCGTTCTGTTGACTCCTTTTTAATTGTCCTTATGACCTGCAATCACTGTGCATCCCATTCTGTTTCATGTGAATATTCACTCTTGTTCTGTATTCACAGGCTGTAGCAACTACTGCAGCTTTGGCAAAGAAGTATGGAGCTGATATCACTGTTGTGGGTGCGGAGACTTGCTCTTTTTTCTTCTTTTAGCACCGTACCAATGGATTTTGGTTCTTAAAACGTGAGCTTCTAATGCAAGGTTGAAGAAATTTAGACTTTATTGTGCAGTTATTGATGAAAAGCAGAAGGAAACATTGCCGGAGCATGAGACCCAACTATCTAGCATCCGTTGGCATCTGTCAGAAGGTCTGCTGCGTCTGCCTACATTTCTCAACTTAGATTTTGTACGGTTTCAGTTTGTTCCTGCATCAATCTATTTCCTGGATATTAGTAATCCGGCATTGATATTATAACATCTTGGAAAGAAATACAAAAAATGGGACTTGTAGAATGTTAGGCCTTCTCTAGGTTTCGAATGAACGTGGAAGGAATTGAAGATGCAACGAGTTTTATTTGAGGATTTTGCGATGAAAAATTTGTGCTCTTTCGTCTGCTTAGATCATTACATTACATGGGTATAAGACTAAGAAAATTTTTGTCAACTTGGTACCATGAAAGGAAGTAGCTTAGGAAGATGAGAGGAGATTGAAGATATGAATGGTCAAGCTTGGAATGATGAATTGACTTTTGCTTGGTCTCTTGTTTGTTAAGAAGACCGAGTGAGGGGTTAGAAGTTCATGGACACTTCAATTTCAATCCAAGCCGAAGAAAGTTCAATAAATTGGAATTCTGGCAGTTTTGACCATTTTGAAATTCCACATCCACCAATTAAAAATGTCTTGTTTTCAGTTTGTTGATGACTGTTCCTCATCATCCATGAGCTTTTGCAGGTGGGTTCCAAGAATATAAGTTGCTAGAACGTCTTGGAGAAGGGAACAAACCAACTGCTATTATTGGTGAGGTCGCCGATGATCTAAACTTGGATTTGGTCATTGTCAGCATGGAAGCCATCCATTCTAAGCACGTGGATGCAAACTTGTTAGCTGAGTTTATTCCATGTCCTGTCATTCTTCTACCATTGTAAATGTCACTTTGCAAATAACAGTGAGATAGTAGTGTAACTTAATCCTCGAATGACACTTTTGATCGGACAAGGGGTGTCTCGATAATTTTTCTTCTGCTCTTTTGTATCGTTACAGGTTTATTGCCTTTTCTCCACCGGAGCCCTTTTCACTGTGAGTTTTCCTGAGAGTATAACCAATTGTTCTAAGGTCAGTATTACACCCTTTTTCCCAGAGGCGACTAGTATTTTCGGTTGTATTGGGAATTTCGGGTTGCTAGTTTGTTTAGCTTGTCAAGCCTTGTGATGGTGGTTGGGGGTACCTTAGATTTTGTTAAGTAAATTGGAGGACTCGGGGACAGACGATGGAGTCCGGGGTCGCTCGTCGGGCTTTCTAAAGCATGGTATAGCACGCTAGTGTCCCTGTCCCCATGCTAACCTCTCTAAGATAGGGAGTTTTGTGAAGCCCTCGCGTTTAGATTGAATACAGGACCACTTCTTGGCTTTATTCGTGAAAGTACGAGGTGGTCCATGATATTGAGATGGGGGGAAACATAGGGCGTTGCCACCCACCCACTTCCAAGCAGAAACGGGATCTGAAGTACGCGAGACGGCTTCTCGCGCTTCCGACATCCCACGTCCTCGGTGTCCGCGCGCGGTTCCCATGTCGACGATACGTGAAAACCGGCTCCGTCGTGCCATTGGCACTTCCCTTCTATTACAGACCCTACATGCCCATAGATTCGTGTTGACCGGTCGAGTTTTTCCGGGCAAAGCGTTCCGATTGGAGTTGGAAACACGCGAGGAGCAGCGGGCCCTCCGTTTCTCTACCACGAACGCCCGCTTTTGGGCTGAAGATTCCAAGGCTTGTACCTTTTGTTTCTCCGCCAGGACTCGGACTTCGTCCTCGGGGAACGTGGGTTCTACGTCAACGACTCGATTCATCGTCTGAAATTTGTCAAATGGAGTCGCCTATGCCTGTGCTGGTCAGAATTGACACATTGATACGCGGCGGCGACTGAGTTACGAGAAAAGAGGCCGTGGGCAAGGACACCTTTTTGTAGTTTTCTAGCTCTGCCGTGACCCATCCCCAAGAGAGAGAGATAAAATTACATGATTCGCTCTAGGACACGCACTTCGCACGCGGCTAGCTTTCTAAATAGCCTTGTAAGCACCGTGTTGATTGTCGATCGAACCATGCATTCGACCGTATCGAATCGAGATTTTGGCTACGTGAACTGGGTAAATGAACATTGACTTTGTTGATTTTTCCAAAGAGGGCACTAAGGTAGGAAGAACAGGGCATGTGTATGATGTGCATAGATACTACAATTTTTTTTTTCAACTCATTGAGTAATTTTACATGTAAGTATATTTGAGGATGAATATAGAATCTTGAAATATCAGTGTATGGATGGATATAGATGTGAATTTGAAAGCCGGCCATTGGAACATCTGATATTGAACCGTGCTTTCATTCATTGGCTTGAAAATTGAGAAAATTTGGCAATAATTCTACGAAATGTGGCATGGTATATGAGCAAAGAGATTCCAAGTTTAGATTGGTCCCCACGGAAGATATAGTGTTTCTTGGATTTCTTCTGATAATTCAATAGGACGGTATTGTATCTTTATAGCACGACACCAAATTTAAGAGCTTTTATTTTGTAGCTATGCCAGACTAGCGTCCCCTAGATAGTTCGGTGCTGACAAGAGAGGAGCATTTGTATAAGCGACCATACAAAATGTTTATTTATTTATTTATTTTCCTGCAGCTAATTGACAAAATTACTATTTATTTTTTCCTTAGGAGTTCCAACGTAGTACCGACAACAGATGGGTCACGCACGCGTACAGATAGATACGTGTGCAAGGAACGTGAAAAAGAAAAAAATCAAAATGGGAAGGAAATGCGTGGCTTGCGTCATTTTAGGACTTTTATTTAAATTGCCTTGGAAAATTCATTCTTTATTTAGGAAGAAAACTTAAATAATTGCAAGAAGAGAGATTTGCATCAATTTCCGAAAGGAAAGGTGCTTATGAAAACAGTTCATAATTATGTCGACTCTTTTCCATTACACTTGAGTTTTTTTTTTTTTTTTTTGGTCATATATTACACTTGAGTTTATCTAGAAGAAATTCGAATAATTTTAAAGATGTTGAGATTTGCGTTCAATTTTGGAAGGTGATATCCTCACTAGACTAATTAGAGATTATCTTGGCTATTTAAATTATGAATTTTCATTCGTGTACTGTATCATCTCGATCTATAGTATTGACTAAACAAACCCGACGATTACTTCAATATTAAGAAATTATGAAAATATTCCGATAAAAGATTTGTGCCGTATCGAAATAACGTCTGCCGTTATTTTTATAATCAAACGATTAGCAGATAATTAATAAATCTCTTACTTTTTATAGTATTTTCCTACGATTGTCATGATAAATTTCATCAAAGTTTTGGACTAAAGTTCATACTTAAAATCCTAATTAGTTTCGCTTTCTTTGTGTAGGAATTAGATTATCATGGGAGGGCATAAAAAATGTATTACAAAAAAAAATCACTTTAATCACTTATAATGATAAATAAATGGAAAATATTATTTAGACATAAATTATTATCGATAATAAAAATATTATTCATTAATTAATATTTTTAAGTGATACAAGTAATTACTTTTTTATTTTTCGTGAAACAAATGGAGTCTAGATAGAAAAGAGATAATAGAGAAATAATTATATATTAGTTATATCTATATCTGGACGGAATTACATCAAGGGGGGCCCTACCGGGGGAGGGCAATTCTGTAAACACGCACAGTCCCCGTCAAACAAAACCTTCTCGCCGAAGAATTTCCAATTAGCTAAAGCCAGAGAAGCTCCCCAGCCAGAGCAGAGAGAGAGAGAGACCAGAGACCAGGAAGAGGGCGGAAACACACGAAAAACACACCGAGACTCGCCACACCCTCGGACTCAGTGAGTCGCCGACGAGTGGAGCTCGATTCCGCAGCCCCGCCCCGCCCCGCCCGGATTTTTGCCGCCGCCGGCGATCGGAACTCCCCGAGAATCCCCGATCGTCCCGGGTCTCTCCCGATCAGTCGCACTCCCCTCGCTCCCCGTCGATACCATCCGTTCGACGGATTTTCCCCGAGAGAGGCGCGCGCGCGCACTGCCGGAGGGGAAGGATCGAGCCCCTAAACTCGCGTCGGCCGATCGCTCCTCGCGTCCGCCGCCGATTATCGCCGTCCGTCGATTCTCCTTTCGATTTCGCTTCGTCGTTGATCAGCCGATCGGCGAAATTCTTTTTTTTTTTTTTTTTCTGTCCCCTGAGAAGCACGCGCACTTCGGAGGCAGGTTCGAAACCCTAATCTATCGATCGAGCAAGCGCTCTCTGTTTTCCGCAAATTTTGCCTCATCCTCCGTTGATTTTATTTTTTTTCCTTCGCTTCGATTCCTCGTCGATGAGCCGATTCTAAGGAGTGTCCGGAATCAAACCCTAGATCATTTTTCAATCGATCGGCACTCTGTTTCATCTATTTTTTCCGGCATCTGTTCTCCGATTTCTCTCCTTTTTTCCTCGTCTATCCTCGTCGGCGAACGCTGTTTTACCTGAGAAGATAACCACAGTCTCCTCTGCCTCTCTCTCTCTCTCTCTCTCTCTCTCTCTCATGGCTATCGTTACGGACACGACTAACGCTAACTCCATAGAAGCTAACAATCACTCTCCTCGCAATTCTGCTGGTGCTGTTAATAGTCCTCGAGTCGGCAGACAGGCCAGGACGATGGCCTCGCCGCAGCAGTGGAATGAGATCGTCCGTGGGGGAGAATCGGATGTGACCGAGTCTGTTGACATGTTGAGCAAGATGAACATTGCAGTCGCTCCGGAGGTTGTTCCGTCTTCATCCTCTTCGTCTCTGTCTTCGATTGCGGAGGAGGGGAATTCCGAGAATGGCAATGTGGGCAAGAAGACTCCATGGAAGCTGCCCTCGGAGAGCCCCGGGCCCCCTGCTGCCGAGTTCGGCCCAGTCATGGGGGCTGAATCGTGGCCTGCTTTGTCCGAGTCGACTAGGTCATCAATGAAATCGACTTCAGTGCCTGTGAAAGGTTTATCTGATGGATCACCACCCGTGCCTGTGACAGAGGTATAGCTTTTGCTTTCTGGATGTTGCTTTTGTAAGAATGCGATTATATAATTTTCTCGTGGTTTGGCTTGGTTTGGTTGTGGATTAAATGTAGAGCGTGGAGAAAAAACAGTTTGTGCTATTCGATTTTTGCTTATTTGGTCATACGAGAAGAGATGTTGGAACTTAAGATAAGTTATTATGCTTTCAGGCCGTTACTTGTTCTGTGTGATGGAATTTCTGAAGACTTTGGAATGCACAAGAAAGTTACATTTACTAGCGAGTTTTTAGAATTGGAGTGCTGGAGCACATCTGAAGTAGCTCAGTTAGCTTTTAGAGGGGAGTTCAATTTTTGAACTCCTTTTTTAAATGTTTGATGAACTAAAAGGCTTTAGATTCGAGAAATATCATCTAAATGCTCTACTACATATGAAAAAAACACGTTAAAAAAAATGGTGCAATAGCCAGGTCGATTAAGAGGTTTTTTACCCCCATTGGGAAAATATCCTTATACATGACATTTTCATGTTTCCCAGGCTTCATTAGCTGAAAATATATACAAAAAGAAAGGGCCCCTTCTGCCTTTAGGTCTTTCCCTAAGGGGTCTAATTCAGTGCTTCCTAGGATGTGGCCTCAGTCAAGCTAAGAGAGCATGAGAATTAAGCCTTCTAGCTTATTACTTTGTGTAATTTTTGTTCTCTTACCAGCTAGCTGTCTATGGAAATTAAATTTGAAGGAATGAACGTTGCCTGATGTCAAGAACATATATAGCTCCTTAATGTGGGTTTTCCTTTTGATATTGTGATGGACTTGAAATGAAAAAAGAAAAAAAACTATACCTATAACAAATATGAGCACTTCACACATGATACTCAGTTGCAAGTAGAACTGGACAGTTCCCTTTCTTTCTTATAAACAAGATGAGTGGCTTTGTTTTGGGTAGAATAGTTGGTGCTTTTAAGTTGCTTCTACTTGAGACATGGGATGGTGCAGTCATTGGTGCTTCTATTTGTTGATAATTGGAGACCTTGAAATGACTAAATGCCTTCGAAACCCAAAGACTCAGATTTAATTGATTTGGGTGTTTATGATGTACAGAGAATAGACAGCTAACTCTGTATTCTCACATATACAATTTTTCCTTCTTTGCACACTTTACTCTTCTGGCTGTTTCTGTATTTTTTCTGAAAGGAACAATGGAACAACGACCAAAAAGAAATGGGATTTTTCTTCCTGCCCCATCTTTTGATTTTTCTGTTGGGCAAATACGTTTTGCTAGGTGTTGCAAATGAAAGAGAGTCTTTTATCATTCCGTAACTTGGGGACTTTGCATCGAGCTGTGTCTGTGTCATTTCATCCTTCCATTGCATACATAATGCTCTGAACCTTGAGAAATTGTTCATGTTGAAGGGAAACGGAAATGCCTCGTCTGTTTCACAGAAGCAACTCACTGATAATAGGGATGCAAATATAGCAACAAGCTCCTCCATGCCTGCACGTCCGAGATCAAAGAAGCAAAGTGGATCTACATCTTCCGGTGGCGGAGTTGCTCAGACATCAGCAGTTGTAGCCCCTTCAGTTGACCTGAGATCAAATAATCCTTCTGCCAGGGACCATAACCACAGGAGTGGGCCTGTTTCGCATTCACAAAATGGCAATGAGCACCCTCAACAGCAGCGCAGCTCCTTCAGGCGAGGTGGGGGTAATTATTCACGTGGGGATGGTTCTTACCACCACAGCTATGGGGTTAGGCGTGATCATGAACGTGGTAATCAAGAACTAAGTGGTCACCGAAATTTTAACAATAACAGAGATTCTCACATGCCACAGCAAAGAGGTATGCCGAGGATTGGCAGGCCTGCACCACCGCCGCCCATCTCACCTTCTACTGCTCCATATATTGGACCTGCTTCAGTTCGGCCTCTTGGCGGCCCTGTAGTTTTTCCTGGTAAGGCAGATTATGTTAACTGTCGAAACTTACCATCTGAAAGATTTTCTTTGATGTCCTTTATTTTTTCCAGAGACTCCAGTGTATTATTTCCAAATTCCGTTGGATTTTCGGAATTATTATCCGCCAATGCAGCCTCCTATGGTTTATTATCCACCTCCTAATCAACTCTTGCATGCTCAAATAGTTAGTCAGATAGACTATTATTTCAGGTAATTTTACTGTTCCCCCCCCCTCTCAAAATAAGTCACTCTTTGTTTCTCAAAACATGTTGCGAGTTTTCATAAGTTAACTGAAATCATCCTCTATATTTGGCTGGTGCAGTAATGAGAATCTTGCGAAGGATCCATATTTGCGGCGGCAAATGGATAAACAGGGCTGGGTTTCTATAGCTGTTATTGCAGGGTTTAAAAGAGTAAGTTTTCTTGAATATATCAGAAGTTTGCACTCTTGAACTTAATTGTACCTTTTAGTTCCATCTAGTATCAAGTCATGTTTTGTTGGCTTATTGATTAAAGATATAATTTCACCTGGATTCAAAATGACGTTAATTCTATAGTACGATACTTCCAGAAGAAGACATCTGGGGTGTTAATTTATACTATACTTGCCAACAATTGAACTCCATTCATTCTTTTATTCTTTTGATGTATTACTTCTTAAAATGAATGTGGGATCCCTTAGCAGCCAATTATTTGGCCTCAAAAGTGTTGGGTTCCTGGTTCCGTGCTTGTAATTAAGCTAATTGCTTTCTTGTTGTCTTTTTGGTGAGTTCCATTGTAGCATTTACATCTAGCTACCTTAATTGATTGTGTTATAGGGAATGCATTCAAGTTTCGTGATTGATTTAGCTCTTATTTGGCTTTGAGATTGATAATCCCTTTTGTCTTGAGCTATTCATAGAAAGGTGTCTTTAACTATCAAGGATCTCCTGTGACTTTTGCTATGCGCTTGGATGTTATTATTTTGAATGAAGTTGGTGTATTTGTAAAAAAGTGCAGTACCAGATTACTCGATTTGTATATAATTATAATATACCACTTGTGAAGGCAATGCACTTTGAGGTTTGGAAGTCAACCACCCAACATTGCTTTTGACAAGTTATGTGTTTTCAGCCTAAATGAATTTGCAAGCAAATTCACTGGAGATGGAAGTCCTCTTTCATTTCTGGATGGATTTTCTATTATGGCAAAGATTGGCTCCTCCAATCTTTTAACTTCCACACATGTAGTTTTGAAGATGATGAGACTTTGCAAGTAATATCATTTTTCCCCAAATCTTGTTTATTGCATATTACTTTAACTGGGTATACTTCATTGGTATCGCTAAATTCGGGTGCTATTTCAATAGATTAATGAGCTATGATTTAAATCACCAAATGGGTCAAACATTCATTTCATGAAATTGTCGTCTTCGATAAGAATTTGAACAAGTTTTTGGTGAAGTACTAACATAGTGGTGTGGCTCTATGGAGTCGGTGGACAGTGTCATCTTTGAGTGATTTTTTTTTTTTTTCCTGAAAATACAAAGAATTTAAGAAGAGAACAAGAAGAAAAAAGGAATAAAGGCTTGAGGGCCTGTGACCCTCCTGCATCCCCAGTGAGTGTTGCAGGCCTTCTGCCAGCAGTGGAGGGAAATGACCCTCTTTGATTGTGGTAGAGTGCTGCACTGTCCTTTCTGAAAATTGATGGTCAACGACCCTCCAAAGAGGGGCAGAGGGTTAGTTGCTTCATTGCTCTTTTACTTCAATTTTTTTATGAAATTTTAAACTATTTTCACTTCCTGCTGACATAAGCGTGCAACTGAACTCCATGTTTTATTGGCAAGTGGCAAGGGTATGTTAGCACCAAGCTTACAATTTTTCGGATTTTGGTTAAAATTCATTAACTGCAAAGATACAGAGGTTTCATGTATGTGGTGATCAAATGAAAGTTCACTAATCTGATTACAAAGTGCACCAAAGTTCAGTAACCAACGGTGAAATTTACCATCTTAATTTTTAATTCTGATGAAAGCGCTTCGGTAGGCCTTATAGTTTCAAATTGCTTTGCCATTATTCATTCTCATGGTTTCAATAAATCATCAACCTATCTTGTCTTAATGTCATGATTAATGATAAACTGGTATCAGCAATGATTTGAATTATCATGGTTGTATCCATTATCTTGGTGGCCTTGTTGCTTTGCCTTGATCTGTTTAATTTCAAATGGACAACTTGCATGAGGCAACTAGAATTTGACTTTTGTGTCAACTTATGACTTACTAGTTGGACACTTAGATATATTCACAATGGATTGTAGGTGACTGCAGTATTGTTGAATTGAGGTCCAAACCCTGAATTGTAAATCTCATTTTTTGGGAAGATTTGGTAGAAAGGATTGGCATTTCTTACTAGAACATAGCTATTAGTTGCGAAAGCACATAAAAAGCATATTATGATAAATATTGTTGAGAAAATTTAACTCTTTCGTTTTGGGACCTGATTGACATAGTATAAACTTCAATTTGCATTCTGTGGGAAACTGTATGCAAAGAGGAAGTCACAGACTCATAACAGATTGACATACTACTCTATTTGTTCCATACCCAAAGGCCTCAAACTTGTAAAAGAAACTTCATGACACTTCAACAAGAACCTTAAATACACAAAAACAATGGAAACTATTTGCCAAGGTAGTTAAAATCACTTTTTTAACTAGGAAGTTGGAGGGGCCTCCACAAAACTAAATCGTAAGATCAAATCATTGTATAGAAAGGTTTCTCAAAGCTTATAAAATAACCCAAAGAACATAATGAGTTTGATACATACTATAACAAAAAGTTCCATACCATTAAGGAAGAAATTGGAGCATGTCAAATGATAGTATTGAGCAAATTGATCAAATACATTATACTGACCGGACGAAATCTAGAAATATGGGTACAATTTAGGATTATTTAGGAAAAATTCTCATACAACAAAAGACTTCGAAGCTTCATTATGTTCTGTTACTGAATGGCAAAAGATGATGGGGGTGGTGATGGAGGTTTTTGATGGTTAAAGTGGATTTTTATGGCTGCTTCTTGGAATCGAGAGGGCCCACTTCACTGTTGTGAATTGGGCATGAGGAAATTATTTTTCTTTATGTTATTTAGTTCTTTTCTTTCCTTTTCAATTTGTGCTGTTGAAACAAACCATTTCATTGAAACGTTGATATGGCCTGCATTGTTTCATTTGCTATTCGGCTGAAAATAAGCCCAGATTTCCCAAGAAAGTGGGCTTGGGCTAATAAAGTCAGTCCAATGATTCTCACCTAGTTGACTCGCAATTTTGGCAATTTTGCTGAGTCAACTCTTGATTTTACTCCGACTTCACTCGGTACAAGATTTTGCAGCAAGTTAACTCAATATTCATGATTTGGCTGGTCACTATTCTACAGGCCAAATCTCTATTTTGACTACATTTGTAATTGCTTTCTCATGAAGCATGCAAAAGAGACGAGTCTATTTATTCTTACACATGCAACCCTGACTTTGTCTATGCTTGCGATCTAAACAAGCTAAAGAGGTTGGTCAAAGGTGCAGAAAAGAGGAGGGTCAGAGGACTGTTGACCCAATTCAGAGGTGTTGAGAAGCCGTGCCTTCTCAGAGGGCATGCACCTCGAATTCATCAGTCCTCAGAGGCGCAACAGCTGGAGTTAGAGGCATCGACAGCTGGTTGAATCTTTTGAAAGATGAATTGAAATGAATCATATGATTTGGACCATGAATCGGACAATTTCTACAACATTGGCTGGTCTGTATAGTTATCTGCTATTATATAAATTTTGGCCAAAAAGTGCCACTCCCCTTCCCCTAAAACCCTTTTCTGAGGGAAGATGCAGACTCTGCCTTTGACTGTGTGTTGGCTGCTTGACTGAACAAAGTTAATCAAAAGATTTTCTTACTTTATTTGTTGCTTTTTTTTCTGATTTGATATCTTTGCATGCACCTTCTTTGTGGAACTCTTTTTGATATTTTCTGTACCAGTGGCTGATGACTTCACCTATAATGATTTATTATTGTTGGCATCTTTGGTATTTAGGACACCCCAAGCTTTGATTATAGATATTGCACTATTTTTTTGAGGTGAGAAAAACTAGTCAATTAGGAAATTATACTATTTGTCCTGGTCCTCCTTTGTTAGTTCAGGTCTTCCACACAGACCCTGGCTTTTTGCCAGGATTATGTATACCATGCAAGGCAAACATATTGCAGCTTATATTGGATGCGATTCATTATTTATTTATTTCAAACCTTTGTGTTCACTGCAAATGTTGTTTTGGATCCAGGTCAAGGAGTTGACTAATGATGTACAGCTCATATTGGATGCTGTGCGAACTTCAGCTGTTGTGGAAGTGCAGGTATCTTTTCTGGGCGCCAGATCCACTCCACTTGTCTGCTAGTGTGGTGCTACAGAATGTTCTGTATAATTTGCATAACTGGATTCGATTCTCATCTTTTCTGACTTATGATCATTCTCGTGCCTTCTGTTGTGAGCCACAGGGCGACAAAGTCAGGAAGCGCACTGATTGGATGAAATGGGTCTTTCTACTTCTGCTCATTCTTCGGGCAACACAAGCCCTCGGGTCCCCACCTCTCTGAATCACAACACTCTTGCATCTGGAATCGAATCGGTCTCTCCCAATGTCAGGGATACGAGATTTGACAATATGGTTGGTCAGGCTGATGCTAATGTGGTTATATCAAGGAGGTTAGAGGAGCCCAACCGTTTGGGCGAAACAGGCCAGACTAGCACTGCAGCTACAGGAACAAGCACATGAAGTACATGCTTTCGCATGTTTTACCAAGAAGGGATCATGGAGGATTTGTTATGACTAATATAATGCTTGCTTAGTAGTCTTACCGTGGCTTACAAATCCAGTATAAAAGAAAGAAAAAGGAGCAGAAGATACAATATCGTGAAAGGGTAGAAGAGCGTGCGGTTGAAGTACTTGAGTCGAGCTGATTGCATGAGTATACTGGTTGATTCATGTGGTTTTGTGGAAATTTTCTATAGATATTTATGGTCTATGTGCTGATGACATCATGAGGGGATTTTTGTTGCGTGTCCCTTTACTGCCCCTTAGTTCATTTTTTCAATCTTTGGGGTCAGATTACATTGTCTTTCAGTGAAAAGATGATTCTGAACGGCAGGAAGATACCGATGGTGGACGACACATTGCATGCGCCGACAACGGAGGGGGTTTGGCATACCGGTTGTGGAAAGTGCGGCGAAAGTCCTGGTCCTTACTCATGCGCGACTTTCAAAGTTGAAGCGCTCATCTCATTTGTTAAATACGAAAATTTTTTTTTTTTTTTCTAATTGCACTTTCTTTGGGACCTCGAAGATTTTTTTTTGCATGAACTACTTCTGGACCATGGTGTGGATGATATTCCTGAAAGTTGCTGGTCTGATCTGATGTGATCCGATGCTTTCGGTGGTATGTGGATCAGAGAGATCGGAAACTCTAGAAACTATTCTTTTTTTCATGTAACCATTTGTGAATGTTATTGTTTTGTACTCTACATTGTGGAAGCAACTGACAGGGGACCTTTGTTTTCATTACCAAAGAAGAGACATGGACGTTTTTCTTTCCTGGTATTTGCGCATTTATTTACGTACGAAACGGCATGGCCTTTTCTGTTCCTCATGAAATTCCGAGTAGGGCACCAGGTGGTGTTTCCCCTTGTGCTGAAAGAGAATGGGGATGGAAAAATTTATTGGGAAGCTCTTTCTTGTACCCTGATTCGAGTACATCCGTTTCAAAATGCCAGTGGTAGCGAACTTGCCGATCCATTGGGAAGTTGCCCGAGTTATAGCCTGTGGTATTGAGTTCATGTACTTCCTGATTCTTGAATCGTGTTCTTGTGTGTAGGGTTGGACAGCTTAATTGTTATATAAAACATGCAAAAAAAGAGAGAATCATCGACGAATTGGATTGCAAATCAGTTGGCTCTCTGGTTGTGCAAACTAGGGGTTAGCGCGGTTCCCACTAGAGGGTCTGGTTTAGTTCCGATTTAGTTCTTGGTTCTAAAGGGACCGGGACCAGTTCCCAGTTCCTTTTTTCTGGGAACCAGAACCGGTTAGACTTAGGGCTCCAAAGTTCAAAAGCCCCAAAATCTCTCGAGTCTCGATGCTTTCACAGTTTCACTCACAATTTCACACTTTCATTGACGCCGCTCGCCCTCGACACCGCCGTCGGATGCCGTTTGCCCTCGTCGGATGCCACTGGACGCGAGTTCACCCTCGCTGTTCGCCCTTGCATGATCAACAAAGTCTATCAAGAGAACTTGGAGAAGTGCTTTGTTCAGCAATACTCAATGATTCACCGTCTGGAAACAAACAAGCTAAGAAATGTGGCAAAGTTGTGAATTCTCTAAAGAAGACTATTTGTTATTTACTTGCTTTGGTGGGGAGAAATTACTGATGGTCAGGTCTCACCTCTTTGATGTTGGCAAAATATGTATATGACCCATGAAATAAGTTCATGTGGCATGTTTCCTTTTAGTCTGCTTGAACTTGTTAGTAGAATCTGCTTGGGAGGAATTTTTGTAACTCAAATCTTCAATAATATGTTCTATATTTCATATTAAAAGTTGCAATATTCACTCTTGAGATATTTTCTAGATGTAGCCATCCCGTGCCACTGTGGCTAGGTAATGTGATATGGCGGACAATTACCGCATTCTGTAATTCATGTATCGTGGTGGCAAAGTTCGGTTGATGAGACATACTTTTGAAATGTCTTAATAAATATTTTCCAGAAAGCAGTTAACAGATTCCTATCTATGTCTATGCCTCATTTTGATGGACTCTAACAAGAATGTGGATGCAGATGCACATAAGAGAGGAAAGAAGCTGACTTTAATCTTCTTTCTTTGTCTTTCCTTTTTCTTGTAAGGAGTCAATTGGTACTACTTCAGTGGACGATGCTGGTTATGGAGATCCTATGCAAAAGCCACAAGCTATGGCTTTTCGTCAAGCTTGTGCGCGTTTTGGCCTTGGGCTACATTTGTATCATGAAGATATGTTGTGATGAGCTTGGTTCTGTGGTAAGCATGACTTTCTTGCTCTTTTGATGCGTTTGCTCCCAAGGAACTATTTTTGGCAATTTATGGACATAGAAGCTTTGGTTTATCTCTTTTCTTCTTCGTTATAGTTCAAATCTAAAAAAAAAAAAAAAAAAAAAAAAAAAAAAAAAAAACCTGTTGGAACTTGGAACCGACCCTGGAACCTATGACAGAGTAGATTTTAGGTTCTTAGTTCTAATGGGTATGTTCCAGGTTCTAAAAATTAAGGAACCTATACCTAAAGGTAGGTTCCAAGTTCCAGGCAGAACCGAACCAAACCGGAACTGGGAACCGCTCACCCCTACTGCAAACTACGTTAGTTTGGCAGTGAATTTTTGGATCGGAATGGTGAATTTGCTCGGGTGTTGTTTTAGAACTTCATACAACATGCTGCGTTTTTATCATCAAGAATTAGGTTAAATTACACAAATGATTCCTATAAATAAGCTAAATGTGTAAAATGATTTCTAAACTTTAGTCTAATATGCAATGTCGTCATTGGACTTTTAATTTATTTTAATGCAGTTCATAAACTTATGGTAAATGTTCAATCTATTCTCTAGATTATTATATCTTTGGATTCAATCTAATCTCTTAATTATCTTATCTATGAACTATAAATTGCACATGTACCAAAAATTCAAGAATTGTATTGAACAAATTTAAAATTCAGAGACAACATTACACATTAAACTATAATTTATGAATTACATTGAATTAATTAAAAGTTCGGAGACCACATTATATATCAGGTCCAAGTTTAGGGATTATTCCAGTCATTTTCCTTAAAATTTATGACTTTTGGTTGCTGGATGGTTGCCTTGTTGGGTTGATACTACTAAGAAAAACACGGTAGGCTTAAATTAAATTAATCAAATACAAACATGCTATTTTTTGAGCATTTTATAGCTAATTATTCTCCTTTTCTCCAGTAGTTTATTAACTTTCAGTTATGTTAGACGGCTCTTCTTCTGGACTAATATTAGAGATGAGTCAGAAAATTTCAGTCTATCTACCAAGTAAATCAAGATGCTTGATTCTTTCCTAAGTCTAAATGAGAAAGCTTTTTCTTTTTCTTTTTTAATTTGTCTCTCCGAAATATGAAGAGTTGATGAAAGGAGGAAAAAAAAAACCTTGAAATGATTGAGAAAAATGACATCGAACGTGCCAAATTCAACAAACGCAGAAAGAAGATATTGTATCTCCAAAAGCTTGATACATGCAACTATCAAGATTGATATTTCGAATTTGAAACTTGAGAAAAATCAGGGAAAATTGCAATTTAAAAGAAAGGAAGAGTAAAAGAAAAAAGAAGAAGCGTATTGTAACACATCTATATAAAAAGTTCATGATCTTGTTTTCAAATAAATGAAAATTTGTGAACAACAATCTTGAATTGAGTTCAATACGAAAGTATAGGGATCAATTGCTATCTTGCGATTAGTTGGTTAAACTGCCGTGCTACATCACGACATCGTCTAAATATCTCTCTCCCCTCAGCAATTTGAATTTTGAGCTAAAGCAATTATCCTAAGAAGAAGGAATCCGTCAAATTAAATGTGGCATAACAACGTTGCACAAATCCGTTGTCGTCCAGCGGTTAGGATATCTGGCTTTCACCCAGGAGACCCGGGTTCGATTCCCGGCAACGGAAAGTTTTTTTATTTGTCAACCTTCATCGGAAGAAAGAAGAAACTTTTCCGTCTGAAAACTCTCTCTTGTACGTTTGAGGTCCTCTTTCTAATTTTAGTCAATGTCTTCAACAACTCGATCCCTCTCTGAGTTTAGCCTCTTCTTTTTTTCGGTCTTGTTCAACTTTCTAGGAAGGGATTTTACCTAAATCACCCCCTCCTTTCTCATTGCTATTCCTTTATTTTTACCTGTTTTCTTTCCTTACTCTCCTGATTTTATAGGTATAAATTATAATGGTGTTCACATCAACTTTGATATTAACTCATGTTTTAACGTGCTTTTATTTAATAATTTTGCCGTTTCGCACTTGCTAAAAGGCTCGCTCTCCTAGGTTTCTATGTTGCCTCTGTACAATGATGATATTAGAGACACAGATCTTAGGGGCACATTGCCAAAATGCAAAGTCACACTTATAGTTGGAAATCTTGATGTGTGCTTATCATTAATAATAATATATGATTTAGTAATTGATTGTTGATCATTTTTCTTGGATACAATTATAAATCTATTCATTAAAGACAAGCATATAATTGCTTATTTTTCGTTTATTTTGAAGTTTTATGAATTTGTCTTGCTATGGTGACTCTTGTTTATTTTGAAGTTCCATGAATTCATCTTGTTATGATAACTACTGAGATTTTCCATAAATCCTATCATGTATTATTTTAATAATATTTTTAGTAACGAATGAAAATTTCTTTTGACAAAAAAAACGGTGGAGGGAAGAAAAAACAACTACTTGATCTGCAATACTATTATAACTCATGCATTATATCAACCTGAAAATGAAATGCCTCTTTAGATAGTAGATGGACAGCGTTCAATGTTCCCGACCCTGGCGATAGCACATGACGCTGTAGAGGTTCATCCCAATCCCTGAACCACCTTCATGGATGGTATAGTATCCGTATCCCCAATCGTTTGATTATGTTCCATCCGGTGGCTCATTTGACACACAAGCAACACAGCCAACCCCAATCGACCGATTCAAGATTCAAATGCATTAAAATTATAACAATCAAATCAATGGGACAATCATCAGACAGGATAATCTTGAAAACATTAAAAGTGAACTGAAGTGCACCACAACGAACCGCTATCTACATTCGTGAGTCAAGGAAAGTCATATAGTAGATGTTTCAACAACTAAAAGACTGACACGGCAACATAAAACACAAATCATCTCCATAGGTTCAGGAGGAGAATTAAAAGACATAATTCGAATGGCCACTGTTTCTCCCGCCGCACCTCTTCCTCCTCTTTTGAGGTTAAGTCATTCGAATGGCCTCTGGTTCTCCCGCCGCACCTCTTCCTCCTCTTCTGAGGTTAAGTCATTCGAATGCCCACTGGTTCTCCCGCCGCACCTCTTCCTCCTCCTCTGGGGTGAAGTCATTCCTGATGCTGAAGGTCTTGCGTATCTCCTCAGGGGTCTTGCCTTTGATCATGTCAGCCACTGTCTGGCATGTCAGGTCCAACAAGCTCTTGATGTTCAGATAGTTTGCGGCCTAATTACACACAAATTCATACATGCGTCAGACCGAGTACCGACTAGTTGGAACAGCTTATTAACAAAAAATAGTTGGCCATGCCGCATTATATTCACCATTTGTAAAAACAGAAAACCCTTACAATCAAGACCTTGGCATATTAAATGAACACTTAGGTTTCTCCAAAGTCAAGACCCTGCCCAGGCTGGGAGTCCACAATTACCTTCATATTGGAAGCCCCACCACTGTGTTAGTCCCTCCCACACAAAGTTGAGCAGTAGCATGGGTGCAGGACAAGCACGAGTTTCCTATTTCTATGCTAAATGCGAAATTTCTGCATTAGTTCCTCACCAACAAAAAGATTGCACATGGTTCCCTTTTCCCAATTATCTTTTATGATCAATGATTCATTAATATAATCCTCGATGATGCAGGGTACAGCACATGCCACTTAACTAGCTTGAACATCAAACTACATGATGTTTAATAGCACAAAAATATTCACACTCCATCCTCAAAGGCTAAACAACAATAACAAAAAAAAAATTAGGAAAGCTTAGCAAATGGTGCAAGTAAGGCATATCAAATGCGTCTCCACCACCTGAAGCTAGTTCCATCGATAACAACACAATTGCTAAATTCAATTTGGGAAAACATTAACAAATGTAAACCACCAAAAAAGGCACTTCATGTAGATGATGCCACTAGAAGACTTCAACATGTCGTTTAAAGAAGCATTATGCCATTTCAAAGATGATACATGACTCATATGCACTGTGAAAAGCACTTAATAGAGATATCTTAGTGCTCCTAATATTTCATTGAAATGTAATGATATTGCAACTTCAAAGGTAGAAGTGTTTCCATAAGGAAAATACGAGGATCTTTGGAAGTGCTTCTCACAGAGAGTTTCCCCAATTGAAGAGCAATTAAAGGAACTTCCTTGATATATTACATGAGCCATAAGACAGATTAAGAAAGCAAGCAGTCATGGATATGATTGAATCTACACTGCATACCAAAAGAGACATTAATACCCACGCATGGATTTATACAATATGGTATGTTTTTATTTTCATTTTTTTGTTTTTTTTTTGTCCTTTTTTTTTTTGTGTTTTAAGGGGGGGGGGGGGGTGTTGTGGGGGAACAACAAAACAGGGAACTTACGGGAACTGCCCCGCTACTTGAAGCAATTAGTCAACATTCCCTCAAAATTCAAAATTCAAAAAGAAAAATTTGAGATACAAACAAAACCTCCGCAAGGAATCTAACTTTTCAGTCAATTCAAATCATCTCCCCAAAACTCAAAAAGGTTTCCTATTATATATAGGCCGGCCTGCGTGAATTGATTTACAAAGGCTACCATGGATGCACACATCAATATGCATGTGAATTGAAAAGAAAGCATCCAATTCCACTCCTCGTGTACCGTCCAATCCCTCTTATCGTGAGGTCCTGTAGCCAACAGAATCTTATTTGCCAAGCACAAAAGGGGGTGGAAAAAGAAAGGGAAAGCAAAAGAGAACAAGAACACACGACACGCACATCAATCAACACATCGAACTTCGCACGAACACAGGCCTCGCACCGGACTAGTCCAAATCGGAATTGCATCCCCAGTCCTCTTCGCCACCCACATTCGACAAATTCAACGGAGACTAATCCCTCCTCAAGACCACACGCTAACTTCCCAATCTCATGGAAAAAAATCCCATCTTTCAGCACAAACAAAACATCGGTCAAACAGAACAAGCGAAACCCTAATCGCCGATTCGCAAAACCTAGCCCCCCAACCAAACCCCCAAAAATAAAAAGCCTACAAAACCTAATTCGAGAACAACACGCCAATCTCCTGCCAACCGAAGGCCCCCGAATAAGAAAAAAAAAAAAAAACCCTAAAAAAGAAACAAGGGAAAGATGGGGGAGGGAATCAACCGACCAGGATAAGGTCGAACAGGGTGGCCTGGTCGACCTTGACGAAATCGACGTCCCAGGCCTTGAGGTCCTCGTCGTTGACGCGATCCTCGGCCTTGGCGGACTCGACGTGCTTCTTGCAGTACTCGATCACCTTGGCCAGGATCTTGCTGTTCACGTTGGGCAGCGGGATCGCGTTATCGGCGCAGTCGTCCTCGATCATGTGCTTGATCGTCATCGACTCCACCGCCACCGACTGCTCCACCTCGAACGACTCCCCGTCGGAGCTCCGCAGCGTTATCTTCCTCGACGTCGCCATCTCTCGCCCTGCTTCCCAAACGGATTCCTCGCCGGCACCGGCTGAAGATCGTCCTCCCTTCCCTCTCTGCGCCAAGAATCGGCGAGCGGATTTCGCTCTCGGCCCTGTCGCTCTCTCTCTCTCTCTCTCTCTTCGAAATCGAATCTCGCTAGGAAATCGAAAAATCGAGTGCGGTAGCGGCCAGAACCAAGATAAGTTGGGAAAGGGCTTAATATAGAATGAGGTCCACCTGATCGGGTGCTGCGCGGGGTGGTGTAGCGGCCTGGATCGGACCAATGAGGGGTCGAAACGTGTCGGGAAGTTTATCTGGGGCCCTACGTCGGTGACGCGTAAAGGCGTATGTAACAGATCTGGCAAAATCAATTCGATTCGGGCTGGGAGTTTCGAAAACGGACGTCAGACCTTTTTCTAAATTTTATTTCCTTTTTTATTTAGATTTTTCGATGCGTTTTTATTTGCTGATAATCTTTTGTGCAGTTCTTTTTTCTTTTCTTCTTTTTTTTTTTTTGAGATTTAGTGTAGTTTTCTTCCCTTCTGGGTTTCCAGATTTTGAAAAAGAAAGTCCAAATCAAATCCAAAACTCACGGTCAAAATTCAAAGCTTCGACAAAGGATATCTGCTGACGTCTTTTTAGATTATTTAGTTTCCCATTATGAATTTTGATGAATTGATACGGAGGTCCCACGCATCATGCCATACGCAGGATGCACGTATACGGCCCCACTGGTCCGTGCCCAAATCAACCAATCGATAAATGGCCGAAATGGATCATGGACCCATCTTTTTATCCATACCTGATGGGTTGGATTTCGTAACTCGATCATCGATGAGTTAACCCAAAATATTATCAAAAATATTCATATCTTATTTAAAATAAAAGCACATTTTTATGATTCTCTTTCTTCACTCTTTTTACTCACTTCCCGTTCTCGCCTCAATTCTGGTATGAATTTTTTAATAATAAATTAAATATAAAAAGTGACAAATCCACACGATGTCATGTGACTAAATATTGTATTATAAACAATATAAACAACTTCTGGCTTATTGGCACAGTATGGAAGCAACAAATCCACACAATGTTGTATTCCTTTTTAGCTTTTATCTTTTTTGAAGAAAATTTGCGCATGCCAAAAAATCCGTCAAATTAAATATGGCAATACCATCATCTCGCAAATTCATTGCCATCCAGAGGTTAGTATATTTGGCTTTCACCCAGGAGACCTAGATTCGATTCCCCGCAACTAAATTTTTTTATTTGTCAACCTTCGTAGCAAGAAAGAAGAAGCCTTTTTATATTTAATTTTTTGTCTCTTCAACTTCCGGGATTTGAAAAATCTCTCCCTCCATTCTAGTTGCTATTCCTTTATTTTTACTTATTTTCTTTCCTTACTCTCATAATTTTATATCTGTAAGGTTTAATGGTGTCCACAGCACCTTTGATATCAACTCTATGTTTTAATGTGTTTTTGTTTAAAAACTTTGGCATCTCGCACTTGCTAAAAGGTTCGCTCTCATAGATTTGAAATCGAAGCTTCTTCAATATGTTTATGTTGCTTCCGTACAGTGATCGTATTAGAGACACGGATCCTAGGAGCATATCACCGAAATACAAAGTCACACCTATAGTTGGAGATCTCGATGTGTGCTCATCATTAATGATAATATGTGATTTAGTAATTGATAAAGTTACAAATCTATTCATTAGAAACGAGCATATAATTACTGATTTTTGGTTTATTTTGAAGTTTTAGGAATTTGACTTGTTATGGATACTCTTGTTTATTTTGAAGTTCTATGAATTTATCTTGTTATGATAACCTTTGAGATTTTCCATAGACCTTTGCATGTATTATTTAAGTGATTATTTTAGTAACGAATGGAAATTTCTTTTGACTAAAAGAAAGTCAATTGCTTAATCTGCAATACTCATAACTCATGCGTTAAATTGACCTAGAAATGAAATACCTGTTTAGATAATAGACGAACGGCGTTCAATGTTCCCAACCCCAGTGATAGCACATGACGCTGCAGGTTCATCCCAATCCCTAAACCACCTTCATGGATGGTATAGGATCCATATCCCCAATCGTTTGATTATGTTCCATCCGGTGGCTCATTCGACAGGGGCAACACAGCCAACCCCAATCGATCGATTCAAAATTTAAATGCATACAAATTATAACAATCAAATCATTAGGGCCATCATCAGACAGAATAATCTTAGTAACATTAAAAGGGAACTGAAGTCCAAAACCAGGCTCCAGCCAACCAATAATGCCACCATAACGACCCGCTATCTACATTCGTGAGCCAAGCAAAGTCATATACCAGATGTTTCAACGACTAAAAACACAAATCATCTCCATAGGTTCAGGAGGAGATGATTCAAACGCCCAGGATGCTGCGTATCTCCTCTGGGGTAAGGGTAAAGCCATTCTCCTCTTTCTTGATGCTGAGGATCCTGCGTATCTCCTCTTTATCGTTGCCGAAGCTCCGGTGTATCTCCTCTACGGCCTCCTCAGGGGTCTTGCCTTTGAGCATGCCTTTGATCATGGCAGCCACAGTCTGGCATGTCAGGTCCAACAAGCTCTTGATGTTCAGATAGTCTGCGGCCTAATTAGACACAAATTCATACATGCGTCAGACCAAGTAACAATTAATTGGAACAGCTTATCAACAAAAAAAAGTTGGCCATGCCGCATTATGTTCACCATTTGTAAAAACAGAAAACCCTTACTATCAAAGATGATATATGACTCAAATGCACTGTGAAAAGATGGGGGAGGGAATCGACCGACCAGGATGAGGTCCATCAGGGTGGCCTGGTCGACCTTGACGAAATTGACGTCATAGGCCTTGACTCCCGAAGTGGTTCCGCCAGTACTCGATCATCTTGGCGAGGATCTTGCTGTTCACGTTGGGCAGAGGGATCACGTTATCATTTTCACAATCTTCTATCACGTTCTTCAAGACCGGCGAGTCCTCCGCAATCGACTGCTCCACCTCGAACGACTCCCCGTCGGAGCTCCACAGCGTTATCTTCCTCGACGACGCCATCTCTCGCCCCGCTTCCCAAAGGATTCCTCGCCGGCACCGGCAGAAGATCGTACTCCCTTCCCTCTCTGCGCCAAGAATCGGCGACCGGATTTCGCTCTAGGCCCTGTCGCTTTCTCTCTCTCTCTCTCTCTCTCTCTCTCTCTCTCTCCGAAATCGAAAAATGCGAGTGCGGTAGAAGGAGCGAGATAAGTGGGGCAGGAGGTGAAGCGGAGAAAGGAGAGCGAGCGAGCAAAGCTTTTTATAGGCGGGGCGGTGCATTCCTCGCGAGTGTAGACACGAGACAGCGCGGTAATGTCCGTATCTCTCACCAACCCAATCCCTCTTTTATCCGTGAAAGTTCGTTCCCTCCTATCTACAGACCCATCTCAACAGTCTCGCATGCCCTCATGCGCTCGTCCTTTTTTGATCTTTTTTCCATTTGCCCGAATTCATTATTGTTTTTCCCCCCCAACGTCTCGCGTGGCGGTGTTCGATTTGGGCAGTATGGGAAGAGTTCGCACGCAAGTCTTTCCATTTCTTTTTTGCATCAGGTCTTTGATTTTTTATTAAGTTAATCCTAAGAAACATATCAAACTGATACATATATAATAATTTATCCCTAAATCCCTGGATTTGTACACTTATAACGAATTTACATTCCGTTAGTTTATGTTAAATTTTATCGTCAATCATTGAATTGGATGACAAGGTCACGATGGAAATTCCATCCCTGCTGACACATGTTAAGTATCTAACTTCAAAATAATGGTCGTTCGCGAACCATTTAGATGTTAAAATTATTTTTGAAAGTTTTAAGATTGAATTGCATATTTTAAAAGTTTTAGAATTCAATAATATTTTCACGATAAATTTTGGAACTTAATTGTATTTTTTGAAAATTTTAAAAATTCAATTTTATTTTTATGATCAATTTTAGAATTTTTAATGTATTTTAGAAAAAATTGCAACTGGGGGTCAGGTGGGATGATTTTTCTATCCCGTCCACAGCAAGATACCAGTGGGAGTGAAATATAAAGGGTATAAATTTTATTGTCCTAATAATTATACAAAATTTGTTGAATCTGGAAATGCTAGGTTCATTGAGAATGGTGACATCAGTGAGAGTGAAATAATGCGTGATACTTGCATTCAAGAAGTAAGGATAAAAGTTCATATACCCAAAACTTCTAAAGTTGTTGTTCTTGATATTATAGTACAACCTAACAATAATCAAGAACAACAAATTAATGAACAAACACTCGATAATGGAGATGTCAATATCGAAGCTCCAATAGCTGAGTTACAAAAAGTAGCATTAAAAAGATCTCAAAGAAAAAGAAGGTCGGCTATTTCTAATGACTATATGATTTATCTACAAGAGTCAGAAATTGGCTTAGGAATTGGAAATGATCCAGATTCATTTTCCCAAGTCATGGAATGTGAAAATCCTAATGAATAGTTTAATGCAGAAGAGTTAAAATCCATGCATCAAAATCAAGTTTGGGATATTGTTGAATTGCTTAAAGGATGTAAAAAGGTCAGGTGTAAATAGGTCTTTAAGACCAAGCGCGACTCAAATGGCAATATTGAACGATATAAAGCCAGACTTGTTGCAAAGGGTTTTACGCAAAAAAAAAAGGCATTAACTATAAAGAGACATTTTCACCAATCTCTAAGAAGAACTCACTTAGAATCATTATGGCTTTGGTGGCTCATTATGACTTGGAGTTACACCAAATGGATGTAAAAACCACATTTCTTAATGGGAATTTAGAAGAAGAGGTTATCCGAAGGTTTTTCAGTTAAAGGAAAAGAACACATGGTATGTAAATTAAAGAAGTCAACATAACTTCATTTGGATTTAATGAAAACATCGTTGATCGGTGTATATATATGAAGATTAGTGGGAGCAAGTTTATTTTTCTAGTTCTGTATGTTGATAATATTTTGCTTGCTACTAATGATCTTAGTTTGTTAAATGAAACTAAAAAGTTTCTTTTTAAGAATTTTGAAATGAAGGATATGAGAGAGGCAACATATGTGATAGGAATAGAAATATTCCGTAATAGATCACAATGATTATTATGATTGTCTCAGAAAGCTTACATTGAGAAAATTTTAGAAAGATTTAATATAAGTAAATGTTCAGCAGGAATAGTTCCAATTCAGAAAGGTGACAAATTTAACCTTATTTAATGTCCGAAAAGTAAATTAGAACGAGAACAAATGAAAAATATTCATTATGCATCTGTTGTAGAGAGCTTAATGTATGCACAAACTTGCACCAGACCAAACATCGGTTTTGCGGTCGAAATGCTAGGTAGGTATTAAAGTAATCCTGGAATAGATCATTGGAAAGTTGCAAAGAAAGTTCTTAGATACTTGCAAGGAACGGAGAATCATATGCTCACTTATAAAAAATCCGATCATCTCGAGGTGATTGGATATTTAGATTCAGACTTAGCCGGGCGTGTCGATACAAGAAAATCAACGTTTAGTTACATGTTTCTTCTTGCTGGAGGGGCAATTTCATGAAAAGGTGCGAAGTAGTCAGTTATTACTGCATCCACTATGAAAGCTAAATGTGTGGTATACTTTGAGGCCACTATTAATGGATTATGACTGCGGAATTTTATTTCAAGGCTTGTGATTGTCGACAGTATTGCCAAGCCGTTGAAAATTTATTGTAATAACTCTGCAGCAGTTTTCTTCTCTACGAACGACAAGTATTCTAAGGGTGCTAAGCATATGGAAATCAAATACTTGTTTGTCAAAGAAGAAGTTCAAAAACGAAAAGTGTCAATTAAGCACATTAGCACCAATCTTATGATAGCAGATCCCTTAATAAAAGGACTGCCGCCCAAAACATTTAATGAGCATGTTGAAAAAATGAGCATTATTGGACATCATTAATGTGTGTATTATGATTGTATTAAGTTTATGTATTTGACACTTTGAGCTCACTTATGTGTTTATGATATTTCCTTTTTTCTATTTAGTATATACATTATGGAAATAGATGAATGTTAAACATGATAGTTTTTAAAGAAATATTATGGTTGAACTATTACTATACTTCTCATTTATGGATCATGTTAAGTAAAGTGCTATATTTGTAGTGCATAAAAGGGACTATGTCGATTAAGGACATACAACCGTTATGACTCGCATTAGTTTCTTTACTTAATTGTGATTATTATGTAATTGCCAATTTAATGAAATTTTATAGCATAATGTTATTGTGCACATTACAGTCTTTATTACACTATGAAAAGAAAATCATATAGGCCAAGTGGGAGAATGTAAAAATTATTATGACCCACATGATATGATTTATTATATGGTTTAATAATTATTGAAATGCTATAAAATAAATAATTATTGGTTACGAGAAGTTGCGACTCTAATAAAATGAAATGGTATATCGCTTCGATGGAAGATACATTTTGATAGAACGTACAAATAGAGTCCGGTCCTCTCTCCATCCACATGAACAACAAAGCTGAAAAGAACTTGGTATTCTCTCTTCTATCGATAGAATACATTAAAGTTAGTGGGTTAAGGGAGAGAAATCGAATTTCTTCATTTGGTTCGAGTTCTTCGGTTTTCTACAACGATCATCATCAAGTGTAATGCTATGGATAAAGGTATGTCTTCATCTATTTGTGAAAATCAAGAAAATCAAAAACTCACTGTTTTTCTTTTGAATTTCCACATCAAAGTATTATATGTATAATCTAACAGGTATCACCTCTATGTCAATGTTCCCCGGGCATCCGATCCTTTCTGGGGTCCTCGTGAGCAGCCGCTCACGATTCCATGTATTGTGAGGGAGGGGGGCTTGTCTTCGCCTTCTCATGACCTGCGAGCCAGTACATTAAACTCATTACGCATGTCTCGTTTTCAGTTTCAAGAACCCGGAAAGATTCGGAATGAAACAACAACAGAGTGAAGGGAAAGCGCGTTGCTATATAAGATCCTTTCAGAGATTACTTCAGTTATCACTTTGACTACTGTCGCCGTTTGCACGACGTACAAGATCATGCTGACAAAAGAAGTCGAGCGACTTACCACTGAGCCCTCGGATCTCCACTTCTCTATATTCTTGGACGAGAGCGCAGCAGCAACACATAAAATGCGAGAGGAAATCATCAAACCAACCTCCCTGCCGAAATTAGACGAAGAAAAGTGAGGATACGGCAAGAGTGAGTAATTCTCTTCTCCTTTTCTTTCTTCAGATCCATTCCGCCATCCAAAGCACATAATAATGTAAGCCTATGCTCCATGAAAATTAGCACATCAATTTCGCAAAATGAAAGTATTGAACTTCAAATTTAGTAAGCTTGAAATCCTATAAAATCAGGGTGGAGGTCTTTTGGAGCTACACCCACTATCTGCAGAGACAGTTTGAAAATTTCCAAAAGATTTCAAGAATCAAGATCATTCTCATGGAGAAGAAGAGGATCAAGTGGACAGATAATCCATTTGGTTTTGTCATCGCTTGGTTTGGTAAATATGACACATTTGCATCATACGATAGACAATCCTCTGGTAGACAGATCATGTATCATCTCATCAGGGGGCGAGAGTCTATGCATCTAATGCTAAATGATTGCATGGTAATTCATAGACAATACATACATTAAACGTCCAATCAGCCATATAATTAAAGTTATCATTTATAATGGAATCTAAATAAGAATATGACATGAGATTTGCTTACTCATATGCCTATTAGTTGCCACAGTAGCAATTTTCGAAAATGTATCACAGGGGCAAAAGAATGTTTTAATGCCTGCATATCAAGACAAGTTGTTAGAATGCAGGGTATATTGCACACAAATCAAGAACACATGCTCGACAGTAACACAATCAGTATTGATATAGATAGCTAACCATTGCCCCTTAAATAGAAAAATGTCGTCTGCATGTCTGAGGTCCTACACAGTAGAGCACCACTGCGAGGAACAATAAACCACTCCAAGGGAGGGGAACTCGATAGTTCCCTCTCATAACCCCTGCTTAACACTTCACTAAGGGAAAAGGGGATCACTACTACAGATAGAGGTAGTGGGCCTCTTATGCCATCATTACTATGTAAAAGGTGGTGATAATTGAGGTGAAGTCATAGACACCGGAGTAATAGGATTTTGTGCTATAGAGGGGCACTGGGCAGTAAGGAATTAAGATAAATGGCTTCGGCGGGTCCAATGACAAGGAGATATCGAATTATTGGGTTCAACTCGCTGAGGTTTACTAATTTCTCACAGGTAAAAGTAGAGATGTAGAACTTTATGGTTGTCCCAAAAGAACTTGCACAGCAGGTCATTAAATTTTGCACGAGGGAACTTACATAGAAGTGGTTCTGAGCAACAGCCCAGTAAATCAGTGTGTCATTCATAATGTCCATATGAACCTTTAGATGGGAGCAGATCATGGTCCAAATCAAATCTAAATCTCACGGTCAAAACTCAAAGCTTCGATAAAGGATATCTGTTGCCGTCTTTTTAGATTTTATTTAGTTTCCCATTATGAGTTTTGATGGATTTTCCTTCCGTATAGGATGCGGAGGTCCCACGCATCATGCCATACGTAGGATGCAAATATATGGCCCCACTGGTTCCTGCCCAAATTGACCAATCGATAAATGGTCAAAATGGATCATGGACCCATCTTTTAATCCATACCTGATAGGTTGGATTTAGTAATTCGATCATCAATGGGTTAACCCAAAATATTATCAAGAATATTCATAACTTATTTAAACAAAAGCACATTTTTATGATTCTCTTTCTTCACTCTTTTTACTCATTCCGTGTTCTCGCCTCAATTTTGATATGGATTTTTTAATATTAAGTTAAACATAAAAAGTGACAAATCCACACAATGTCATGTGACTAAATATCGTTTTATAAACAATAGAAACAACTTCTGGCTGATTGGCACGGTATGGAAGCGACAAATCCACACAATGTCGTATCTCCTTTTTAGCTTTTATATTTTTTGAAGAAAATTTGCGTATGCCAAAACATCCGTTAAATTAAATATGGCATATCATCGTCTCACAAATCCATTGCTTCCCTATAGTTAGTATATCTAGCTTTCACCAGGAGACCCGGATTCAATTCCCCTCAACTGAATTTTTTATTTGTCATAGCAAGAAAGAAGAAGCTTTTCCATCTGAAAACTCTCTCTCATGCGTTTGAGGTCCTGTTTCTCATTTTAGTCAATACATTCAACAACTCAATCCCTCTTGAGTTTAGCCTTTTTATTTTTATTTTTATTTTTTTGTCTCTTCAACTTCCCGGGAGGGATTCGACCTAAATCTCTCCCTCCTTTCTAGTTGCTATTCCTTTATTTTTACTTATTTTCTTTCCTTACTCTCCTGATTTTATATCTGTAAGCTTTAATGGTGTCCATAGCACCTTTGATATCAACTCTATGTTTTAATGTGTTTTTGTTTAAAAACTTTGGCATCTCCACTTGCTAAAAGGTTCGCTCTCGTAGGGTTGAAATCTAAACTTCTTCAATATGTTTATGTTGCCTCCGTACAGTAATAGTATTAGAGACACGGGTCCTAGGGGCACATCGCCGAAATGCAAAGTCACGCCTATAGTTACATGTGCTCATCATTAATAATAATACGTGATTTAGTAATTGATAAAGTTATAAATCTATTCATTAAAAATGAGCATATAATTACTAATTTTTGGTTTATTTCGAAGTTCTAGGAATTTGACTTGTTATGGATACTCTTGTTTATTTTGAAGTTCTATGAATTTATCTTGTTATGATAACTTTTGAGATTTCCCATAGACCCTTGCATGTATGATTTTAGTGATTATTTTAGTAATGAATGGAAATTTCTTTTGACTAAAAAAAATTCAACTGCTTAATTTGCAATACTCATGACTCATGCATTAAATCGACCTGAAAATGAAATGCCTATTTGGATAATAGACGGACGGCGTTCAATGTTCCCAACCCCTGCGATAGAGCATGACGCTGCAGGTTCATCCCAATCCCTGAACCACCTTCATGGATGGTATGGGATCCGTATCCCCAATCGTTTGATTATGTTCCATCCGGTGGCTCATTCGACACACAAGCAACACAGCCAACCCCAATAGACCGATTCAAGGTTCAAATGCATATAAATTATAATAATCAAATCAATAAGGCCCATCATCGACAGATAATCTTGGTAACATTAAAAGGGAACTTAAGTCCAAAACCAGGCTCCAACCAACCAATAACGCCACCGCGACACCTAAATTTTGGCGGCCCATTTAGTCATTATGGATTAATTTTAAATATTATAATTCATTTGCATAGCATTAATTTTAGGTGCGTTTATTTTTAATTTACATGTTTTACGTTTTTATTTTTAATTTTTTTAATTTTTTTAGGACCGGTGGTCAATGGCTTAATTAAATTTTTTTGAGTTTAAATTAACAGGCTGCTGTTCTATTTAAACGAGCAAAATCGGGCCGAGCCCATTTTCTTTTAATGACAAAAATTACCTAAATCGAGATTCGATACGATATCATGGTGGTTTTTGAAATTTAAGAAATTCGGATTAAAATCTTATATTTAGTCTTTAGGTGATAAAATTGTTAAAAATATTAAGGAGATAAGGATTTTTGTGATTCGGAGGATATAAGGAATTTTCGAAATATTTTGTTAAGATCACATTTTGGTTTTGCTTATAAAAGGAGTATACGGAATTCACGAAGAGGAGGTTCTTGGTTTTTTTAGGGGTTTTTGGATTTGCTTTTTCTTTGTTGGGTGAAAAAAAAAACACAAAAGGTAAAAGGTGAAAAGTGAAAAGAGAGGAAAGTGTGCGTAGGTCAGAAAAAAGGAAAGAGAAGAACACTGTTCTTCTTCTCCGGAGGTCCATCTACCTGCGCCCCTTCCACTTGCTACTGGCCTCGCTTCGCGCCGCCGTTTGAAGCCGCCGTCGCGCCGCCTCTGGTCCGACGCCCAGCGGTCCCCTTCGTCCGGAGCCAGACCGCCTCTGCGCCGCGGCAACCACTCCCGACGATTCCCGCATCGCGCCCGAGCGGAGACCCACTCCGGCCAAGCCCCGAGCCGCGACCCGCGACCTTCTGCTCCGACTCGACTCCAGCAGCCGTTTGAAGTTTCTGCCGTGCCGGTTGCTGCCCCCTGCTCCGAGTGCTGCTGATCCGTGCCCAAGAGACACCACTTCGCCCGCGCGCCTCCACCTACTGCCCTGCCACCAGAGCTGTTTCTGCTTCTTCCCGGTCCGATCTCCTGCGCTTGCAACGCCGTGACAACCTGCTGCTCTGCCGTGCCACGATCCGGAGTCTTCTACCCGCGCCGAGCGACGCCCAGCTCCGCTCCGATCGGTACGCGATCCACCTCCACAGATCGCCCTCGCAACTCGAAGCCGAAGACCCGAAGCCCCCCTTCAGCCCGCGCCGACCGCCGCACCAGCCTGCTCTGCGCCGACCGCCACCGGCGACTCCCTTGGCCGGACCAACAAACTTGCTGCCCTCCATTTTTCCTTAGGTTGTTTTTCTTTTATTTTTTATTTTTTTATTATTTTATGTTATTTTATTTTACTTTTAGTTAGTTTTATTATTATTGTTTAAGTTGAATATTGTGAGGTGTTTTTTTTTAGGTTATAATTCTTATAGGCATTATCCATAGGAATTGTCCCTAAAGTTATTGTAATTATTTAATTTGACCGTAAGACGTCGGCGTCATTTTTTTAATTATGATAATTTTTGGGGTTTTGTTTATGATATATTAATTGTTGAATCAATATATTTATTAATTTGATCCGTAAGATTTCGGATCGATTTTTAATTATTTTGATTTCTTATGTGATGTTGCGTTAAAAATAATCGTTAATTGACTCGTGAGATAACGGATTATTTTTTCGTTTATTTTAATCCTTTATTTGTTGAATATCTTGTTTGTTTAGATTTAATGTTTGTTTTAGAAAATCACTAAGAAAAATCAAAAAGATGTTTGAATTAGGATTTCGATTGGTTTTAGAATATTTCTTGTTATTTTGCATATCTAGAATATATATTTTATTTTAGATTTTAAAAATATAAAACAAAAAAATGCATTCATTTAGGATATTAGTTTTTGTTTAATTTAAGTTGCATGTTTAATTACGTAGTAATTTCAAATTTCGAACATTGTTAAAAATAAAAAATATCATGTATATGTCATGTAGAATTAGGGCATGCTCCACAAGTCATTGCATATTAAATAGATTGCATGTTAGGTTAAGATAATGTCTTAATTTAAATTAAGATTTAATATGACATAATCCTTATTTTAAATTAGATAGAATTTTAATCTAGCTAGATCATTTTTGCATTCGAATTTCATGAAAGAAAATACAAAATTTGTCTTTGCATAAGTTAATTTCAATTTCTAAGATAGATTGCATTTTTAAAAATAGAAATATCAAATGCACATCATTTAGTTTTTATTAAGTTCATTTAATTAGAACTTTCTTGTCATTAGACTAAGTCATTTAATAAATGTTACGTGACATATAGCTCACATATTAAATTGTATGGAGCATGTCATTTTAGTTTAAATAATTTTGTATGTCATTGCATCGCATTGCATGTCATTATAATTAGATCATTTAGATTGCATTTAATTATTGCATTTCTTCATATCATATAGTTTAAATTATATCGTCATGTCATATTAAATTATTAGCATGCATCGCATGACTTTCATTAAATAAAGTAAAAACAAAAAATTGAAATTGCGTGTTAATTAGAAATCATATTTAGAATCATTTATATAAATTCTGATCTAACAATACAGATCTTTTCATTTTTTAAGGTATGTTTTGCATTATTTAATTCTTTTCTTGATGTATTAAATTGGTGGTTAATGCACCCGCATGATAATCTCATATGTTAGAAAAGTGAATTAAAATTAAATCAAATTGCCTGCAAAACATTTTTTAAATTAAAAAGAAATGGTAGAAAGCAAGAGCATTTAGGATAAATAACAGAACTAGCCCCCGTACTCAAAATCTTTGGTTCGTAAGAGTAAAATAATACTCCTATTATTTTACTTAGATGTCTAATCGACCTATCCTAAACCGATTAATGGCGACTCCTAGATAATAATCTTTTGCATGTTAAAATCCTAAATCGCGATTTGGTATGGACTTGAGAGAGCTCGAACTAAGCTTAAAGATTTAGTAATCCATCAACCTAGTTTTAGATAGTACAACCCGAAAAATTGGGTCGCGACAGCCACCATAACGACCCGCTATCTACATTCGTGAGCCAAGCAAAGTCATATACTAGATGTTTCAACGTCTAAAAGACTGACACAGCAACATAAAACACAAATCATCTCCACAGGTTCAGGAGGAGACTTAAAAGACATATGATTCAAACGCCCACGGGTTCTCCTGCCGCAACTTTGCCTCCTCCTCTGGGGTAAAGTACCCCCTGCCGTAACTTTGCCTACTCCTCTGGGGTAGAGTCATTCTCGATGCCGAGGATCCAGAGTATGTCCTCTCCTTTCTTGCGTATCTCCTCTTCTTTCTTGATGTTGATGAGCCTGCGTATCTCCTCTTTCTCCATGCCGAGGATCCTGTGTATCTCCTCTACGGTCTCCTCAAGGTTCTTGCCTTTGATCATGTCAGAGATAATGTCAGCCACTGTCTGGGATGTCAGGTCAAACAAGCTCTTGACGTCCAGATAGTTTGCGGCCTAATTAGACACAAATTCATACATGCGTCAGAGCAAGTAACAACTAATTGGAACAGCTTATTAACAAAAAAAGTTGGCCATGTCGCATTATGTTCACTATTTGTAAAAACAGAAAACCCTTACAATCAAGACCTTGGCATATTAAATGAATACTTAGGGCGCGTTTAGTAACGATTCCGTTCCCGGGAGTAATTCTGATTAGAAATGATTTTTTTTTTTATTCTGTTCCTGAGAGCAAATTCTAAGCATTTTAAGCCGTTTGATAATTATCCAAATTTTTTTATTCCATAATAGAATTGTGTTTGATACCGTGTTTATTAATTATATTCTAAATCAATTTTTTCAATTTTTAAATAATTTTTATACTTTTTCCTTTTTTTCTTTCCTTTTTTTCTTTTTTTCTCTTATTCTTCTTCTTCAGGCCGGTCATCGAACCGGCGACTGGCTAGACGAGGGCTGGCAACCTCACCGAGCGTCGCCGGCCCTCGTCGGCTGAGCCTCGCCGATGGCCAGGCCGACCTCATTGGGGCTCAGCGAGGCCCGCTTGGCCACCAGCGGGGGTTGGGCGAGCCTCACTGGGGCTAGGTGAGGCCCACCTGGCCACCGGCGGGGCTGAGCGAGCCTTGTCGAGGCTTGCCCGGCCAAGATGAGGTCCAGCGAGTTCGCCGGACTAATTGCCGACGACCGGCGGATGGCAGCGGCGGATAGCGGTCGATGAAGAAGAAGAAAAGAGAAGAAGAAGAAGAAGATAAAATGGAAGAGGAAGAGTTGTTTTGATTCTTAGATTTAGTTCCCGAAACAAGAATCAACTTTTTTTTTTTTATTCTTGATTCTGTTCCAAATTTACTTCTTGAAACAAAAAAATAGAAATTTGTTAGGGAACAAAAATTTTACCAAACGCAATTCCGTTCCCAAACTACTCCAACAAAGGATCAGAATTTGGCCCTGTTTGGATGGTTACCAAACAGGGCCTTAGGTTTCTCCAAAGTCAAGACCCTGCCCAAGCGAATCCACAATTACCTTCATATTGGAAGCCCCACCACTATGTTAGTCCCTCCCACACAAAGTTGAGCAGTAGCATGGGTGTAGGACAAGCACAAGTTTCCTATTTCTATGTTAAATGTGAAATTTCTGCATTAATTCCTCACCAACAAAAAGATTGCACATGGTTCCCCTTCTCGAATTATCTCAAATGATCAATAATTCAATAATATAATACTAGATGATGCAGGGCACAGCACATGCCACTTAACTAGCTTGAACGTCAAACTACATGATGTTTAATTGCACAGAAATATTCATACGCCAGCCTCAAAGGCTAAAACAACAATTAGGGGAAAAAAAATTAAGAAAGCTTAGCACATGGTGCAAGTAGGGCATATTAAATGCATCTCCACCAATTGAAGCTAGTTCCATGGATAACTACACAATCGCTAAATTCAATTTGAGAAAACATTAACAAATGTACACCCTTGAAAGGCACTTCATGTTGATGATGCTACTAGAAGACTTCAACATGTCGTTTAAAGGAGCATTGTGCCATTTCAAAGATGATACATGACTCAAATGCACTGTGAAAAGCACTAAATAGAGATGGCAGTGCTCCCAAATAGCTCATTGAAATGTAATAATATTGCAACTTCTAAGGTAGAAGTGTTTCCATAAGGAGGAAAAAAAACGAGGAATCTTTGGAAGTGCTTCTGACAGAGAGTTTCCCCAGTTAAAAAAAGCAAGGAATCTAACTTTTTAGTCAATTCAAATAATCTCCCCAAAACTCAAGAGGGTTTCCTATTGTATAAAGGCCGGCCTGCGTGATTTGATTTACAAAGGCTACCATGGGTGCACACACCAATATGCATGTGAATTGAAAAGAAAGCATCCAATTCCACTACTGGTGTACCGTCCAATCCCTCTTAGCGTGACGTCCTGTAGCCAACAGAATCCTATTTGCCAAGCACAAAAGGGGGGAAAAAAGGGAAAGCAAAAGAGAACACGCACATCTATCAACACATCAAACTTCGCGCGAACACAGGCCTCGCACCGGACTAGTTCAAATCGGAATTCCATCCCCAGTCCTTCTCTTCAGCACACAAACAAAAGTCGATCAGTTGGTTAAAGTCATCTTACCTTACCAAAAAAAAAAACAAAACAAAAGTCGATCAAACAGAACAAGCGAAACCCTAATCGCCGATTCGCAAAACCTAGCCAATCTCCTGCCAAACGAAGGCCCCCGAAAAAGAAAAAAGAAACAAGGGAATGATGGGGGAGAGAATCAACCGACATTGAGGAGGTCACACAGGGTGGCCTGGTCGACCTTCGCGAACTCGGCGTCCCAGGCCTTGAGTTCCTCGTCATTGACGCGATCCTCGGCCTTGGCGGGCTCGACGTGCTTCTTGCAGTACTCGATCACCCTGGCCAGGATCTCGCTGGTCACGTTGGGGACCGGGATCGCGTTGTCGACGCAGTCGTCCTCGATCATGTGCTTGATCGTCTGCGACAACGCCGCCACCGACTGCTCCACCTCGAACGACACCCCGTCGGAGCTCAGCAGCGTTATTTTCCTCGACGAAGCCATCTCTCGCCCTGCTTCCCAAAGGGATCCTAGCCGGCACCGGAAGAAGATCGTCCTCCCTCCCCTCTCTGCGCGAAGAATCGGCGAGCGGATTTCGCTCTCGGCTCTGTCGCTTTTTCTCTCTCTCTTCTCGAAATCGAATCTCGCGAGGAAATCGAAATATCGAGTGCGGTAGAAGGATCGAGAGAAGTTAGGGCAGGGCTTAATATAGAAGGAGATGTCCTTGGGATCGAGTACTGATAATCTTTTGTGTGGTCACAAACTTTTGGTATGAACAGTGCAGAAAGCTGATCAAGAGAACGACACGGACACTGATTGCGGATCACTCTACGTGGTTTACTGGCTATCGGAGTTCAAGCGGTTAGAATCTTAGGGCCAATTTGGTAATCATCTAATCGGTTTAGGACGAAAAATGTGTTTGGTAAAATTTTTGTTCCCGAGAATAAATTTATTCTCATAATCAATTTGGGACGAGAATAAAAAAAAAAAAGTTGATTCTTGTTTCGGGAATAAAATTGAAAATTAAAATTCTTCTTCTTCTATTTTCTTCTCCTTCATCGACCGCCATCTTGCAACCGCCGCCTACCACCGCTCACCACCGCCGCCCCCGGCGGTCGCTGGCAACCGGTCCAATGAGCTCACCAGGCTAGGGCGAGGTCCGGCGAGGTCGTCGGAGGCAAGCCTAGCCACCGACGAGGCTCGCCCAACCCTGTCGGTGGCCAGGCAGCAGCCTCGCCCAGCTGCCAGCGAGGTCAAGGCGACGAGGGCCGGCCTCACCGAGAGCCAGAACCGGCCTAAAGAAGAATTAGAATAGGAGAAAAAAAAAAAAGAAAAAAATTATAAAAATTAAAATAAATTGATTTGAAATAAAATCAATGAACACCTGCACCAAACGCAATTCTATTTCAAAATCAAAAATTTTATACGATTCCAAACGCGTTCTTTTACTCATAATCGGTCCCAGGGAACGAGAATAAAAAATAATCATTTCGATTATAATTTGCTCAAAGAAAGAATCATTACCAAATGTGCCATTAGAATTCATTTCTAAATTTCCAATCTAATCTCCACACAATCTTTCCTAGGCATCAAGCGAGGCTCGAATGGCAAGCTCGAGCTCGTCGGTGTTGGGCGAGCTCGCCTATGGCCGATTGTCGGTTGTTGTCGTGGCCCGGGACGGCCAAGAAGAAGAAAAGAGAAAAGAAAAAGAAAAATAATTAAAATATATATTTTTAAATAAAGATAATTAAAAATTCGATTTTTTAAAAATTATTTTAAAAAGAATTATAAAAAAATTTCCATTAAATTTGTATTGCTTAAAAGTGTTTTAGAAATATTTTTTTTATAAAAAAAATCATAAAAATGAGCTTTCTTAAGTTTAATTAAAGATTTTTCATGTTCACTTCAAACAAGAGAAGCATGTGCATAGTCTAATTCTTTATAAATATTTCAATTTATAGGTTTTTTTAAACTTTTTTTATTTTATTTACTATTTTTAATTTAATTTGAAGTTTTAATCCAATTAACATATAGTGGGTGTGGGTTTTCCTAGAATATTAATAGATTTTAAGAATACGGGTCGGGTCATATATGGGTCACTAAATTCACACTACATATATATGAGTTAAAACGGGTTAAATGGGTCAAATATGAGTCGACCCATTTTTGACCTGACCTAACCTACCCATTTGACGAGTCTTGTCAATGTTCCCTAGGCATCCGATCCTTTTCGAGGTCCTCGTGAGCGGCCGCTCATGATTCCATGTATTGTGAGGGAGGAGGATCATTCTATGTGAGGCCTTGATCAAACCATTGTGGGGTCGAAACGTTTCGGGAAGTTTATCAAGGCCGAATGTCGGTGATGCGAAAAGGTGTATATCCGATCCGAAAATTCAATTCGATTCGGGCTTGGAGTTTCGAAAAAGGAAGTTAGACCTTTTGCTAAATTTTATTTCCTTTTCTATATAGATTTTTGGATGCGTTTTTATTTACTGATAATCTTGTGTGCAGTTCTTTTTTCTTTTTTTTTTAAAGAGATTTAGAGCGGGTTTGGTAACGATTCTGTTCCTAGGAACAAATTCGATTAGAAGTAATTATTTTTATTATTCTGCTCCAGGAACCGATTCGAGTAAAAGAACGTGTTTGGAATCGTACAAAATTTATAATTCGTAATAAAATTGAGTTTGGTACTTTGTGTTCATTGATTCTTTTCCAAATTAATTTATTTTAATTTTTAAATAATTTTTATAATTTTTTCCTTTTTTTTTTTTTCTTTTTTTCCTTTTTTTCCTTTTTTTTTTCTCTTTTTTCTCCTATTCTAATTCTTATTCGGGTCGGTCGCCGGCCCTCGTTGGCTCGGCCTCGCCGAACCTCGCCCTAGCTTGGCGAGCTCGCCGGACCGGTCGCTTGCGGGCGGTGGCGGTGGGTGGCGGCGACAACCGGCGGCCGACGGCGGCGGTGGACGGTGGCGGATGGCGGTGGCGGTGGGCGGCGGTGGACGGCAGCAACCGGCGGACGGCGGCAACGGTGGATGGCGGCGGCGGCGGATGGTGGTGGGTGGTGGCAGGCGACGGTCGCGAGATGACGATCGATGAAGAAGAAGAAAAGAGAAGAAGAAGAGTTTTGATTCTCAATTTCATTCTCGGAACAAAAATCAATTTTTTTTTTATTCTTGATTTTCATCCCAAACTAATTTTGGGAACAAATGTTCCGCGAACAAAAATTTTAATAAACGCGATTCTCGTCCCAAACTAATTCTAGGAACAAAAAATCGAATCCTGGACTGTTGAGATGGTTACCAAACAAGCCCTTAGTATAGCTTTCTTTTCTTTTTGGGGTTTACGGATTTTGAAAAAGAAAATCCAAATCAAATCTAAACCTCACGCTGAGAACTCAAAGTTTTGATAAAGGATATCTGGCGAAATCCAAATTTTGAGTGGAAAATATTTTTCATCGTTCGTTAGCTAATTTAATTATTTGGAAAAATTTATCAAAAATTGAATTTTAATAATTTTAATTGACCAAAAAATTATTTTTATATTTTTTAAATATGAATTTTTAATTATTTCTATTTTTAAAAAATCGAAATTTTTATTATTTTTTATTTTTCTTTCTTTTTACTTTTCTTTTTTCCTTTTTCTTTTCCTTCCTCCTTCTTCCTCCTCCTTCCTTTGCCGCCGCATGCCTAACGATGGCCGCTTGCCCAACGGCCGATCTCGCTTGAGCTCACCAGAGTTTCACTGGACTCTAGTGAGCCGCAAGCTCGCCAAATCTAGCAATGGAGCTTGGGCTCTCGGGCGAGGCCCGAGCCCCGCCCAGGCCTCACCGCATTGCGCTTGTCCGATTTCGACTTGTGAGCAAACATTTCTCGCGGGGCGGCCTCCGGAAACCCTAAAAATCGCTTCGGCGGGTCCAGAATCGGTGCGGCATCCATCGGTCGCCCACCATTCCCAATCCCCCACGATCGCAAAGGAGCACACCGCCGCTCCGGGCGGGACAACGGATGGAACAAGGGAAACCACGGTAGAGAGGACGGAGGTAGAGATAGAGAGAGAAAGAGAGCGCAACAGTGAGAAGAAAAAAAGAAAAAGAAAGCATAAAAATAAAACGAAAATGTATTGATAAAAAAAATCTAAGATAGAAGAAGTTATGGAAAATATTTTCCTCAAATTTAAAGGTTGTTTTTCCAACGATGGAAAACATTTTCTTGATTAGTTCATTTTCCGTGAAACGAACATCGGAAAATTCGGAAAACGATTTTTTAAAAGTCATTTTCCGCGAAATAAACGTAGCTTTCTTTTCTTTTTGGGGTTTCCGGATTTTGAAAAAGAAAATCCAAATCTAATCTAAATCTCACACTTAGAACTCAAAGCTTTCATAAAGGATATTTAGCACCATCTTTTTAGATTTTATTTAGTTTCCCATTATGAGTTTTGATAAAGTTTTCCTTCCATATAGGATGCGGAGGTCCCACGCGTCAAGCCATACGCAGGATGCACATATATAGCCCCACTTGTCCGAGCAGAAATCGACCAATCGACAGATAGCTAAAATGGGTCATAGACCCATCTCTTAATCCATACTTGATAGGTTGATTTTAGTAAATCGATCATCAATGAGTTAAAATAGTAAAGCCCAAAACAATTTTTGAGAATATTTATAACTTATTTAAACACCAATCCATTTATATGATTTTCTTTCTTCACTCTTCTCGCTCACTCCATGTTAATTATGTGTTCTCACCTCATTTTTTATATGAATTTTTAATATTAGATTAAAATATTATAGCCCAAAACATTTTTGAGAATATTTATAACTTATATAAATACCAATCCATTTATATGATTTTCTTTCTTCACTCTTCTCGCTCACTCCATTTTAACTCCGTGTTCTCACCTCAATTTTGATATGAATTTTTTAATATTAGATTAAATATAAAAAAATGATTTCGCAACGATTTCGCAACATAAATCGAATTAGGTATGTGTTGAATAGTAATAGCAATTTATATTGCATGGAATATATAAAAAAAAGGGTTAAATTCATTAATTTGACTTTGGACCATTTTCGACTGGATCTATTCATTTGACAGATCTACCCATACATGCAGCTATTTGCCATCACATTAATTAGGATCACATCCGTGACTCCCAAAAAAAATAAAAAATTAGGATCATATCAAAAATTTAAATATTCATCCTACAGAGCTGTCGCGTAGTTTGCAAGTAAGAAATGTCATTTTGACCTAAAAGAACACCAGGACATAATTGAATTATCTCATTCACCCTGCTGTGTGGTCACAAACTTTTGGTATGAACAGTGCAGAAAGCTAATCAAGAGAACGACACGGACACTGACTGCGGATCATCCTATGTGGTACACCGGCTATCGGAGTTCAAGAGATAAAGAACGAACTGCTTTACAATGTCGTATATGTCACACCGGAGAAGTTCCTGGTGACTAGGTATCACCTCCATGTCAATGTTCCCCAGGCATCCGATCTTTCCGGGGTTCCTCGTGAGCGGCAGCCGCTCACGATTCCATGTATTGTGAGGGAGGAGGGCTTGTCTTCGTCTTCTCGTGACCTGCGAGTCGGCACATTAAACTCATTACGCATGTCTCGTCTTCAGTTTCAAGAACCCGGAAAGATTCGGAATGAAACAACAACAGAGTGAAGGGAAAGCGCATTTCTACATAAGATCCTTTCAGAGATTACTCCAGTTATCACTTTGACCACTGTCGCTGTTTGCACGATGTACGAGATCATGCTGACAAAAGAAGTCAAGCGACTTACCACTGAGCCCTCGGATCTCCACTTCTCTATATTCTTGGACGAGAGCGCAGCAGCAGCACATAAAATGCGAGAGGAAATCATCAAACCAACCTCCCTGCCGAAATTAGACGAAGAAAAGTGAGGAATACGGCAAGAGTGAGTAATTCTCTTCTCCTTTTCTTTCTTCAGATCCATTCCGCCATCCAAAGCACATAATAATGTAAGCCTATGCTCCATGAAAATTAGCACATCAATTTCGCAAAATGAAAGTATTGAACTTCAAATTTAGTAAGCTTGAAATCCTATAAAATCAGGGTGGAGGTCTTTTGGAGCTACACCCACTATCTGCAGAGACAGTTTGAAAATTTCCAAAAGATTTCAAGAATCGAGATCATTTTGATGGAGAAGAAGAGGATCAAGTGGACAGATAATCCATTTGGTTTTGTCATCGCTTGGTTTGGTAAATATGACACATTTTCATGTTTGATAAGAGACTTACCGTTATGTTCAGCATCTTGCGTAGTTTCCTTCGGATGCAGCACGTGTAGCAACAGCATGACAGTATTAATGAATATCCCAACAAATCATTGCATGCTTCTCCTGGACCTGGTGAATATGTGAAAATATCTTCAGTTAGCTTTCATGGAATATAAGGAAGCACAGAGTTCTCAAGATTCTGCAAAGTTGTCAAAGTTACATTTGAAGAGGAAGGCAATGTCATATATCCACGTGCTTAATTAAAATCATGCGATTCCCCATTTTCACATTCAGACATATAATTGGCACAGAGCATATACTCATGTATTACTATGTGTGGATCCGCAACTTTGAGAACTCTGCAAGCGCATGGAAAGACATGCTCCAAATTCAAAGTTTCAACATCGTAGAGGCTTTTTTACATGCATCAATGCTACACGTTCATAAACAAGTGTATATTCAGAAAATTCATCATGCAAAGATGAAAAAAGAGGCACGCCTTTTATAGTTCACTGTTGGTCAAGCTCAGGAAATCACGAAAAATTGCCAATTAATTTATGAAAACCAGATAACAGGTAAAGCTGCAATTTTGTAGTTAACTTACAACTGCAGCACAATAATCAACCAACGAAAATAAATGTAGACCGATCGAGCAAAAATCGACAACAAATGATGGGAGCAAGGAAGGATGCTCAACTTTGGAAGCACAAGCATAGGACTACAGTCTTGCTAGGAGATTTTTCCTATGTCCTCACGATACAGATGTGTCCAACATTATTCAAATTAGAGTGTTTACTAAAATGAAGTTAGAAGAAGCTATAATTGTGAAATGAGAAAGTATCTTTGGAGTATGTAAGAGAACATTCAAGGTCTTGTAAAGTGGAAAGGGCATAGGCACCAGCAAATCTTGAACTAAAAGTTGTTCCACTTATTATCAAGAATATTCATAACTTATTTAAATAACAGCCCATTTTTATGATTCTCTTTCTTTACTCTTTTTAATCATTCCGTGTTCTTGCCTCAATTTTGATATGAATTTTTTAATATTAAGTTAAATATAAAAAGTGACGAATCCACACAATGTTGTATATGTTACGCCAGAGAAGCTCCTAGAGGTGACTAAATATCGTTTTATAAACAATAGAAACAACTTCTGGCTGATTGGCACAGTATGGAAGCGAGAAATCCACACAATGTCGTATCTCCTTTTTAGTTTTTATCTTTTTTGAAGAAAATTAAACCATGCCAAAGAATCCGTGGCATACCATTTGCCCACAAATCTGTTATCGTCCAGCGGTTAGGATATCTGGCTTTCACCCAGGAGGCCCGGGTTCGATTCCCGACAATTTTTTTATGTGTCAACCTTCATGGCAAGAAAGACGAAACTTTTCCGTCTGAAAAGTGAAAACTCTCTCATACATTTGAGGTCCTATTTCTCATTTTAGTCAATATCTTCGACAACTCAATCCCTCTCTACCCCTCTCTGAGTTTAGCCTTTTTATTTTTATTTTTTTTTCTCTTCAACTTCCAGGGAGGGATTTGACCTAAATCTACCCCTTTGAGTTGCTATTCCTTTATTTTTACTTATTTTCTTTCCTTACTTTCATGATTTTATATCTGTGAGCTTTAATGGTGTTCACAGCACCTTTGATATTAACTCTATGATTTAAAGTGTTTTTGTTTAAAAACTTTGGCATCTCGCACTCATAGGTTTGAAATCCAAGCTTCTTCAATATGTTTATGTTGCCTCCATACAGTAATAGTATTAGAGACACAAATCTTAGGGGCACATTGCCAAAATGTAAAGTCACACCTATAGTTGGAGATCTCGACATATGCTCATCATTAATGATAATATGTGATTTAGTAATTGATTGTTGATCATTTTGCCCGGATACAATTATAAATTTATTCATTAAAAATGAGCATATAATTATTGATTTTTGGTTTATTTTGAAGTTCTATGAATTTATCTTTGTTATGATAACTTTTGAGATTTCCCATAGATCCTTGCATGTATTATTTTAGTGATTATTTTAGTAATGAATGGAAATTTCTTTTGACTAAAAAACATTAAACTGCTTAATCTGCAATACTCATAACTCATGCATTAAATTGACCTGAAAATGAAATGCCTGTCTAGGACCTGAAAATGAAATGCCTGTGTAGATGATAGACAGACAGCGTTCAGTGTTCCCAACCCCGGCGATAGCACATGACGCTGCAGGTTCATCCCAATCCCCGAACCACCTTCATGGATGGTATAGGATCCGTATCCTCAATCGTTTGATTATTTTTCATCCGGTGGCTCATTCGACACGGGGGCAACACAGCCAACCCCAATTGACCGATTCAAGATTCAAATGCATACAAATTATAATAATCAAATCATTGGGGCCATCATCAGACAGGATAATCTTAGTAACATTAAAAGGGAACTTAAGTCCAAAACCAGGCTCCAGCCAACCAACAATGCCACCATAACGAACCGCTATATACATTCGTGAGCCAAGCAAGGTCATTCTAGGTGTTTCAACGACTAAAAGACTGACACGGCAAAATAAAACACAAATCATCTCCATAGGTTCAGGAGGAGACTTAAAAGACATGTCATTCGAATGCCCACTGGTTCGCCCGCCGCACCTCTTCCTCCTCCTCTGGGGTGAAGTCATTCCTGATAATGAAGGTCTTGCGTCTCTCCTCAGGGGTCTTGCCTTTGATCATGTCAGCCACAGTCTGGCATGTCAGGTCCAACAAGCTCTTGATGTTCAGATAGTTTGCGGCCTAATTAGACATAAATTCATACATGCGTCAGACTGAGTAACAACTAATTGGAACAGCTTATTAACAAAAAAAAGTTGGCCATGCCGCATTATGTTTACCATTTGTAAAAACAGAAAACCCTTACAATCAAGACCTTGGCATATTAAATGAACACTTAGGTTTCTCCGAAGTCAAGACCCTGCCCAGGCTGGGAATCCACAATTACCTTCATATTGGAAGCCACACCACTGTGTTAGTCCCCTCCCACACAAAGTTGAGCAGTAGCCTGGGTGCAGGACAAGCACAAGTTTCCTATTTCTATGCTAAATGCGAAATTTCCCCCTTAATTCCTCACCAACAAAAAGATTGCACATGGTTCCCCTTCTCCAATTATCTTTAATGATCAATGATTCAATAATATAATCCTAGATGATGCAGGGCACAGCACATGCCACTTAACTAGCTTGAACGTCAAACTACATGATGTTTAATAGCACAAAAATATTCATACGCCAGCCTTAAAGGCTAAAACAACAATTAGGGGAAAAAAAAATTAAGCTAGCTTAGCACACGGTGCAAGTAAGGCATATCAAATGCATCTCCACCAACTGAAGCTAGTTCCATGGATAACTACACAATCACTAAATTCAATTTGAGAAAACATTAACAAATGTACACCCTAGAAAGGCACTTCATGTTGACAATGCTACTAGAAGACTTCTACATGTCGTTTAAAGGACCATTGCACCATTTCAAAGATGATATATGACTCAAATGCACTATGAAAGCACTTAATAGAGATGGTAGTGCTCCTAATAGCTCATTGAAATGTAATAATATTGCAACTTCAAAGGTAGAAGTGTTTCCATAAGGAAAAAAAAACAGAGGATCTTTGGAAGTGCTTCTCACAGAGAGTTTCCCCACTTGACAAAGGCAAGGAATCTAACTTTTTAGTCAATTCAAATTATCTCCCCAAAACTCAAAAGGGTTCCCTACTGTATATAGGCCAGCCTGCATGATTTGATTTACAAAGGCTACCATGGGTGCACACACCAATATGCATGAGAATTGAAAAGAAAGCATCCAATTCCACTCCTCGTGTACCGTCCAATCCCTCTAGCGTGACGTCCTGTAGCCAACAGAATCCTATTTGCCAAGCAAGGGAAAAAAGGGAAAGGAAAAGAGAACACGCACATCTATCAACACATCAAACTTCGCACGAACACAGGCCTCGCACCAGACTAGTTCAAATCGGAATTCCATCCCCAGTCCTTCTCTTCAGCCACCCACATTCGACAAATTCAACGGAGATCCCCTAATCCCTCATCAAGACCACCCACTAACTTCCCAATATCATGCAAAAAAAAAAATGCGATCTTTCAGCAGAAACAAAAGTCGATCAAACAGAACAAGCGAAACCCTAATCGCCGATTCGCAAAACCTAGCCCCTCAACCAAACCCCCAAAAAATAAAAAGCCTACAAAACCTAATTCGAGAACAACGCGCCCCAACCGAAGGCCCCCGAAAAAGAAAAAAGAAAAAGGAACCCAAAAAAGCAACAAGGGAAAGATGGGGGAGAGAATCAACCGACCAGGATGAGGTCAAACAGGGTGGCCTGGTCGACCTTGACGAACTCGGCGTCCCGGGCCTTGAGGTCCGCGTCGTCGACGCGATCCTCGGCCCTGGCGGACTCGACGTGCTTCTTGCAGTACTCGATCACCTTGGCCAGGATCTTGCTGTTCACGTCGGGCACCTGGATCGCGTTGTCGGCGCCGCCTTCCTCGATACTGTGCTTGATCGTCATCGACTCCACCGCCACCGACTGCTCCACCTCGAACGACTCCCCGTCGGAGCTCCGCAGCGTTATCTTCCTCGACGTCGCCATCTCTCGCCCTGCTTCCCAAACGGATCCTCGCCGGCGCCGGAAGAAGATCGTCCTCCCTTCCCCTCTGCGCGAAGAACCGGCGAGCGGATTTCGCTCTCGGCTCTGTCGCTTTTTCTCTATCTCTTCTCGAAATCGAATCTTCCGAGGAAATCATATAATCGAGTGCCGTACAAGGAGTGAGACAAGTGGGGGTAGCGGCCTGGATCGGACCAATGAGGGGTCGAAACGTGTGGGGAAGTTTATCGGGGCCGTACATCGATGACGCGAACACACGTATATCCGACCCGGAAATTCAATTCGATTCGGGCTTGGAGTTTCGAAAAAGGATGTTAGATCTTTTGCTAAATTTTATTGAGAAAAAGCCACCAAAACCTCAAACTTTATCAAAAGTGATAAATTACCCTAAATTTTTTTGTAATATAAAAAATCTCAAACTTTTCAAATTGTGATATATTTACCCCATTAAGGGCATTTTCGTCTTATTTTTCTATTTTTTTTTTTTTATTTTTTTGTTCTTCTCTCTTCCCTCCACCGGCCATGGCGGAGCCCTCGCCCGACGCCGGCGGAGGGAAGAAAAAACAAAAATAAATAAATAAATAAAGTAAAAAAAATTTTTAAAAAAATAAAAAGACCAAAATGCCCTTATAATTTGAGGTAAATAAATATGTCACACAAATGAAAGTTCGGGGTTTTTTGTGTCACAAATAAAAGTTTGGGGGGTAAGTGTGTCACGGTTAGCAAACTTTTAGGGTTTTCGTATCACAAAAAAAGTTTAGGGTAAATTTGTCGGCTTTATGCAAAGTTTGGGGTTTTTGATGGTTTTTCCCAATTTTATTTCCTTTTCTATTTAGATTTTTCGATGCGTTTTTATTTACTGATAATCTTTTGTGCAGTTCTTTTTTCTTTTTTTTTTTTTTTTGAGATTTAGCCTCCAGTTCGTTTCGTAGAAAATAATATTCGGGAAAACATTTTTCGGATTTTCGACGTTATTTCACGGAAAATATTTTCCATGAAAAGAAAAAAATATTTTAAATTAAGCAAAAATATTTTCCACTTTTGAAAAGTAAAAAACATTTTTCTCACTTAATTTCTCTTATCTCACACTTCTACAAATCCACACTTCATCCTCCCCTTCCTTCTTCTTCTTTTCTTTTTTTTATTCGAATCATTTTTTAATTTGAATTATTTTTAATTTCTTTTTTTCTTTTCTATTTCTTTTCCTTTTTTTTTTTTTTTCTTCTTTGTTTCCCATATTCTTCTTTCTTTACTAGTCGTCGGTTGTTGCCGGGCAAACCTCGAGCCCATCGATCTCAAGCTCGCGCTTGTCAATCTGGCGAGCCTTGGCTCGATGCTCGCGCTCACCAATCTGGGAAGCGGCGCCTCGTGCTCACCGGTGGCCGATCGAGGGCTATCATCGTGGCCGGCGATCGGCCAAGAAAGAATGAGATGGAAAACAAAAAAAAAATAAAAATAATAATAATAGATTTTAAAAATTAAAATATTTAAAATTTATTTAAAAAAATGAAAAATTCATTTTAAAAATAAAATAAATGAAAAAGCGTATATGAAGGAAAATATTTTCCTTACCGAACAGCGAAAAATATTTTCCACTTCATTTTCAGATTTCATCCGAACACCAGAAAATAATTACATTTTCCCGAAAAATATTTTCCTTGAAAATAATTTCTAGAAATGTCATATTTTCCGCGAAACGAACAAAGCCTAGCTTTCTTTTCTTTTTGGGGTTTCCGGATTTTGAAAAAGAAAATCCAAATCAAATCTAAACCTCACGCTCATAAGTCAAAGCTTTGATAAAGGATATCTGGCGCCATCTTTTTAGATTTTATTTAGTTTTCCATTGTGAGTTTTGATGGATTTTCCTTCCATATAGGATGCGGAGGTCCCACGCATCATGCCATACGTATGCCCTGCCCATCCATGCCCAAATCGACCAATCAATAGATAGTCAAAATGAATCATATATCTATTTCTTAACCCGTACTTGATAAGTTGAGTTTAGTAAATCAATTATCAATGGGTTTAAAATAGTAAAGCCTACAACATTATCAAGAATATTCATAACTTATTTAAACATCAACCCATTTATATAATTCTCTTTCTTCACTCCCTGGCTCATTCCAAGCTCACCTCAATTTTGATATCAATTTTTTTTATATTAATTAAATATAAAAAATGATTTGACAATATAAATCAAGTATGCGTTGGATATAGATTGTGTCAGATGTTAGTAGCAAGATCCATATTGCATCGAATATATCAAAACAGGTTGACAGATCTACCTATACTTGCAGCTATTTACCATTACATTAATTAGGATCACATCAAAAATTTAAAAATTCATCCTGCAGAGCTGTCACGTAGTTTGCAGGTAAGAAAGGTCATTTCGACCTAGAAGAACACAAGAACATAATTGAATTATCTCATTCACCCTGCTATTTGGTCACAAACTTTTGGTATGAACAGTGCAGAAAGCTAATCAAGAGGACGACACGGACACTGATTGTGGATCATTCTATGTGGTACACCGGCTATCGGAGTTCAAGAGATAAAGAACGAAATGCTTTACAATGTCGTATATGTTACACCGGAGAAGTTCCTGGAGGTGACTAGGTATCACCTCTATGTCAATGTTCCCCAGGCATCCGATCCTTTCCGGGGTCCTCGTGAGCGGCTGCACACGATTCCATGTATTGTGAGGGAGGAGGGCTTGTCTTCGTCTTCTCATGACCTGAAACTCATTACGCATGTCTCGTTTTCAGTTTCAAGAACCCGGAAAGATTCAGAATGAAACAACAACAGAGTGAAGGGAAAGCGCATCGCTACATAAGATCCTTTCAGAGATTACTCCAGTTATCACTTTGACTACTGTCGCTGTTTGCACGATGTACGAGATCATGCTGACAAAAGAGGTCGAGCGACTTACCACTGAGCCCTCGGATCTCCACTTCTCTATATTCTTGAACGAGAGCGCAGCAGCAGCACATAAAATGCGAGAGGAAATCATCAAACCAACCTCCCTGCCGAAATTAGACGAAGAAAAGTGAAGAATACGGCAAGAGTGAGTAATTCTCTTCTCCTTTTCTTTCTTCAGATCCATTCCGCCATCCAAAGCACATAATAATGTAAGCCTATGCTCCATGAAAATTAGCACATCAATTTCGCAAAATGAAAGTATTGAACTTCAAATTTAGTAAGCTTGAAATCCTATAAAATCAGGGTGGAGGTCTTTTGGAGCTACACCCACTATCTGCAGAGACAGTTTGAAAATTTCCAAAAGATTTCAAGAATCGAGATCATTTTGATGGAGAAGAAGAGGATCAAGTGGACAGATAATCCATTTGGTTTTGTCATCGCTCGGTTTGGTAAATATGACACATTTTCATGTTTGATAAGAGACTTACCGTTATGTTCAGCATCTTGCGTAGTTTCCTTCGGACGCAGCACGTGTAGCAACAGCATGACAGTATTAATGAATATCCCAACAAATCATTGCATGCTTCTCCTGGACCTGGTGAATATGTGGAAATATCTTCAGTTAGCTTTCATGGAATATAAGGAAGCACAGAGTTCTTAAGATTCTGCAAAGTTGTCAAAGTTACATTTGAAGAGGAAGGCAATGTCATGTATCCACATGCTTAATTAAAATCACGTGATTCCCCATTTTCACATTCAGACGTATAACCGGCACATAGCATACACTCATGTATTACTATGTGTGGATCCGCAACTTTGAGAACTTTGCAAGCGCATGGAAAGACATGCTCCAAATTCAAAGTTTCAACATCGTAGAGGCTTTTTTACATGCATCAATGCTACACGTTCATAAACAAGTGTATCTTCAGAAAATTCATCATGCAAATATGAAAAAAGGGAGTCGCCACTAATCAGTTTGTGGTTGGTCGATTAGACACTTAAGTAAAATAATGGGAGAATTATTTCACTTCTACGAACCAGAAACTTTGGGTACGGAGACTTGATTACACTAGACTATCCTAGTGCTCTTTCGATACATTTCTCTTTTTATTTCGAAAATTTTTTTTGCAGGCAGCTTAAATTGATTTTAATTCACTTTCCTAATGTGTGAGGTGATCATACTGGTGCACAGACCACCAATTTAACACTCAATAAAACAATTAAATAATGCAGAACTTATCTCAAAACAACGAAAGCATCTGCGTTATTAGATCAGAATTCACATCAGCAATCCTAGATATGATTTTTAATTAACAAGCAATCACTCAATTTTTGCTTTCACTTTTAACGAGAATATAGTCCATATACAATGCAATGCTTCTAATATAAAATGAAATAATATGGCATGGCAAAATGTCCTAAACTATATGAATGAGTAAAAAATTTTGTGATTTCTTAATGAACATGCAATAATTAAATATGCAATCTAAATTAACCAAAATGACCTAATTCTAATGACGAGCAATTTCTAATTAAATGAACCTAATCACTAAAATAACATGCATTTCATGGTTCTAATTCTATATGACGTGCACATGATTTTTCTATTCTAAAAAAATAAAATGCAATATATTCTAGAAATTGATACTAATTTATCCTAAGACAAATTTTTATGAAATTCGAAATTAAGGAAAATGCAAAACATAACTATCTAGATTAAGATTCTATCTAGCTTGTATTAAGGATCGGAGTCGAGACTAAATCCTAATTTAAACTAAGATATTATCTTAACCTACCAAGCTTTAACCTAAGATGCAAAAATCAATCTAATCTTAAAATAAAACATGCAATTTATTCTAATATGCCATGACGTGCAAATAATGCCTTAATTCCTAATTTTTTTTATGAAATTTGAAATTAAAATTAAACATGCAATTCAGATAATTAAAAAAAAAAAAAAAAACACTAACATCCTTAATGAGTGCACTTTTTCTTTTTCTTTTTCATAATTCAAAATAAAATCCCTATTCTAAACATGCAAGATAATAAAAAAAACAAACCTAATCCCAATTCAAACTTTTTTTGAATTTTTTTTCCTTTTACGAAAATAAAACTGACTCAAACATCACGACATCAAATCAAACAAGATAAAATTGATATCCGAAAATTGACGAACCATATCTTGCGCATGAGATTGGGTTGGTCAATTTTAAATTAAATCGCGAATCGAATCTCGGGCATGAGATTGGATTGTCGATTTTTGCAAGGGATTGCGAGTCGGATTTCGGGCGCAAAAATCGGACTGTCAATCCCTAATCTGAGGGGCTATCCATGTTGGAATTTCAATCATGCATTGGAAAATATTTCAAATAAAGAGATAAAATATCAAAAATAAAATAAGATAAAGCAAATTAAATCTACCTAATAAAATAAAATAGATCTATACCTAAATTTGAATTTTTTCAAAAAATCCAATCGGTAGAATGGACCAACGATGAGTGCAGCACGACACGGCTCTAAGGCAACAGCTGTAGCGGTACCTCGGCGTGGTTCGACAAGGTCACGACAAGTTCGATGGGCAGTCGTTCGAGACACCAAGGCGCGCGCATGACAAAATTTCTGTTCTAGAAATTGATTTCTGGCCAGAAATTGATTTCTCAATTTCTATTCCCTGGACAAGTTTTTGAACAAAGAAACCTGTTTGATAACAACTCAAAATTTCTATTTCTGGAACAGAAATCCATTTGATAACAGAATAAAATTTCTATTTCTAGGAATAGAAATTGATTAGATAACAACATAGGAAATCCTCAAATACAAAATAATAGTCGAAATAATAAGTTGAAAATACAATTTCATGGAATTTCCTATTACATGTACTTACGTTTCCTATTATGTAATGTTTTCTTTCGAAAAATAAACAACGTGGCAAAAAAAAAATCAATTGAAATTCAATTGTAGTGAATATGTCGTTATGTTTTTGCTGAAATTGATTTCACATTAATCAAATAAGTCTAATGATAGCCATGCTTATAATAGTCTAATCTCCTAAAAAAAATCCTAACTTCAAGTCTAATTCCAATTTCTTTTCAAGTTTTGTTAAAAAAATTCTCACCATGTTCAAAAATCGTCACCAATTTTTTTCAAAATTATCAACACTAGGATTATTTAAAAATTTATTATCAAAATCTGTATTTTCATCAACACCCTTACAAGAACAATAAATTCCTTATTAGATTTCCTTTCCTTATAAAAGAAAAATCAGATGAAACCCTAATGATTTGACCTCTTTTTATCACCTCAATATGAAGTTTATGATTAAAAAAATAGGTAGCTAGATAGAGCCGTTGTCGATGTACTATGGAATAGTAGGTTAAAAAGACTCGTTAGATACGAATATGATAAGTTGACTATTACTATGCGTGAAATCTCTTGCGTGCAACAAATGAAGCCTTGTTCATTCAATTCTCACCATCTGGCCCAATGGTTAAGATTTTCAATCAATATTGATTGAAATGATTATATTAAAAAATCATTAAAATATTTTGGACTAAATTAACTATTTCTATTTCTATTTCAATATTAGTGATCTAAAATATTTTGGACTAAATTGAAAAATTGAGAAAAGAAAATTTCTATTTCTATTTCTATTTCAGAAACTGAGAAGTTAAAAATTTCAGCTTCTAATTTCTTTGATTTCTCTATTTCTGAAATAGAAATCTGTTTCAGAAATAGAGAAATCAAATTACGTTACCAAACGGATTTCTGTTCCAAACCTGTTCCGGGGAACGAGAGAAACAAAGAAATTGAGAAACATAAATTTTATCATGCGCGGCCCAAGAAATCCGTGGCGTCGAGTTGAACAGGAAGCGATAGAACGTCGATGCAGCAAGATCGGCAAGCTTCACCGATGTTGGGCTGGGCCATGATGGTAGTTCACCGGGGGTGGTGCTCATCCACACGGTGATTAGCAAAGTAGGGACACCGACATTGAAGGCTTGTCGAGGAAGTGCTCACAACGAAGCTCACCGAACCTTCGTCGAGAAGAGTTGAGTGCAATAGGATGAACTTCAATATTCCTGGACTTTCACTAAAAAAAATCTATGCTCAAAGAATCAAATATGAACCAACTGGACGTCTCTAGACTTGTAAGTAAATCAATGCTGAATTGGACATGCAGGGAATCTGCCAAGTGTTGCTGGAATTCACGTGGACTTGCTGCCTTCGCTAGACAACCTGGAGTTGTTGGGACTTAACGGTGAACGCTGCATGTCTCGGGGGACTTGCTACATTCGTGGCATGTCTGGACAGCAACCTTTTCAACGGAGATCCCGCCAAAACGCTGCATGCCTCGGGGATGCGGCAAAGGGAAGTCTGGATCATCAAGAAATTGCAAGGACTTGCTTGGATTGGCTGTTTTGCCGAGAGTTGTTAGTTGGGACAGCAAGGATCACGTCTCACCAAGGGAATTCTTGGCCAAGCAAAAGAGGGAGCAAAGAGGGTCAACGAGATTTGGCCGTGACCTCTCCTTCTTGCTTCTCTCTCTATTTCTAACGTGCGTGTCTCTCAATGTGGCCGTGTGTGTAATCTGTGAAAAGCCCCCTTTAAAACATACGCACATCCTCTTTTTATAGGTGAAAAATTAGGATCTCAATTTCTTCTTCGAATCCACATCCGTAATATTTTTTCACTAATTTTGTCACATATTGATAAGGGCTCAAGATTACGATAGAATTTTTCCTTAAATCCAAATCTTGCAAAAATATATTACAATATCCTTTCACACATCTGCCTTATCCGAAGATATTCTAAAAAAATCTAATCGCATCTCGAAAATTTTAAATTCCCATTTTTTCACGAGATAATTTCCGATCATTAAAAATATGGGCTTGGGCCGACTTGCTCGTTTCATGGGCCTAATCCATCTAATTTGAACTCATCCGCCACCGGTCCAATAAAATGCAAAAAATGCAAATAACAAAAATAAATGCAACCTAAATCTATATGCTATGCAATTAATATTTATCCCCTAATTTCCTATGTAATAAGTAAATAAACTAAATCATCAAAATTTAGGTGTCAACAGCTGCCCCTCTTTGAAGGTGAGCTCATAGAGGTTGCTTTCAAAAACAAATTGAAACCTAAATTTTGACCATGCACATGCACATGAATAATTTGATTTTTGATTTTTGATTTTTTTTTTGTCGAAAAATGAATCCCATTTTAAAATGCAATTTATATGATGCATGGAAATGCTAATGCAAATGCATGATGCGAAAGGAAAGAACGTACTTACAATTACTTACCAGTCAGTGCAATAAAGCATTTTGAGGTACCTAATAAATCCCTATTTACTCCACAAGTATCCAACTCTCACTCTGGTTCCTTGAAGAGTCAAACAGGTAATAGATTGAAACATGGAGATTGAGAAGAACATTCACATCCAAAGTGAAATGTTCAACGAAAAGAATTGAGACATCCGGATCAAGCTGAGATGTCAAGATTTAAAAAAAAAAAAAAAAAAAAAGCTCGAAATACCTAGATCCTAACTAAGATATAACGAAAAAGCTCGAAAAACATTCACATCCAAAATAAAATGTTCAACGAAAAGAATCAAGACATCCGGGTTCAGACTGAGATGTCAAGATATTTGAAACTCGAAATACCTAGATCCAGACTAAAGTATAACAAGAAAGGTTGAAAAAAAAAAAAACATTCAAATCCAAAGCGAAATGTTTAGACGAAAATAATTAAGACATCCGGGCCCAGACTGAAATGTCATAATTTTTAAACTCAAAATACTTAGATCCAAACTAAAGTATGAAGAGGAAAATCGAAGAACATTCACATCCAGAGTGAAATGTTCAACGAAAATAATCAAGACATCCGGGTCCAAACAGAGATGTCAAGATTTTTAAACTCGAAATACCTAGATCTAGACTAAGGTATAACGGGGAAGATTGAAGAACTGTTTTCCTAGGACCCGTACCATTCTACGGTCGCCCAGTATAGCAGTATTTGGTTGTGTCTAGGACTCGTATCATTCTACGGTCGCCTAAACGGGGATTTGCCTTATAGGACTTGTACCATTCTACGATCGCCTGAATAGGGAAATAAATGCTGTCTAGGACCCGTATCATTCTACGGTCGCCTTGACGGGGAAATAAGTGTTGTCTAGGACCCGTACCATTTTACAGTCGCCTTGACGGAAAATTGGTTTTTCAGGACCCATACCATTCTACGGTCGCCTGTTAGAGCAATAAATGTTGTTTAGGACCCGTACCACTCTACAGTCGCCTAAACGGAGGTTTTGCTTGGCTAGGACCCGAACCATTCTTCGGTCGCCCAGCATTGCAATCTAGAGAAAAATCTTTGGGGACAACTCAATCGAGTGTCAATGTATTCAAAAAGGGAATACCTGTGCCAACGACAAATATTTAAGGTATGAATAGAGATACACTTATCTAGTGACATCTCTGCTCCTAGGGGATATGTCTCCTGTAAAACTTGGTCATAGGAAATGCAATATGCATTTAGAGTCATAGACATGCATCAATTCAAGTGAGGTTCATGCGTGATGATTTCTACCAATCTTGCATCACCTAATTTCCATTGGGGAGGATTTCAAAAGAATATTCCACTCTGAACACATGAGTGTCATGGATATGTCAAATGAGAGATCTTTCAATTTGAAAGGATTTTTCACTCGTCCTCATTAAAATAGCTATTTCATCATGTCCTTTGATGCAGGATTTTGACAGTCACTCTATCTTACCATCATCATGTCAAACAAGGGTCTAAGCAATCTCGCAAGTGGTACGACCTTACCAATCTGAGAGGTCTTTAACATGGACCGTAATGTGAGTTTGGTCAATGGCTTAACAAAGGAGACTCTTTGAGTCGAGGCTATTGGAAAAATGAGTGATGTTCCACAATCATCTTGGGGTTTACAAGTCAAGAAACATGTGAAATGAAGCAAAAATTGCCTTATTCGCACTTCTTCAAGCAATGTTTTCAAACATACGAACTTCTACGTTAATTCAAGTGCCATAATCTGAAGAGACTTTGCAAGGGATGTAATGTAGGCTTGGTTCATGGGTTGAAAAACGAAATGATCATTAGGCTCAAAAAGTGTTTAGGGGATCAAAGTTGGTGATCATCTTGACATATCCAATTTTCTTCTTCACCATTGAGGATTTTCTCCATAATCAAAACTCCATTGAGTGCAACAGCATTTGAGTTTTTAGTACCTCCTTTTGGGGGATACGACTCATTATATCAAGAGTTTGATTGATTTTTTTTCCTTTCTAGGCATTGGCCTTGCTTTTACCAGGCACATTGCTTTTTCATGCCCCATTTTTGCACTTATTTTCTTTGGACTTGCACAACCTCCATCTTTTATCAACATTGTAAACCATATTACTCGAGTGGTTTGTTTTTCTTGCCTTGCTCCAGTGTGAGGGATGATCACCAACTGGGTTTAATATGAAATGAATTCATAGGCTCAAGTGGGCTATGCAATTGATAAAGTGTATAGGATAGAGAAAGAACCGCTCTTTGTCGTCCTGAGGCACTTCAAATTATCGTACAAGTTACACTGTGAAAGCAATATTCGAAGATTGATGTAAGTGTGAGTAAGAAAATTCCTTTTCATTTTCTTCAAATTTGTCCCAATGTGTGATGATCCTTGACAGAGATAATTTAAAAAAACTCTTCAGGTGTGTGGGCTCAAAGGGCTAAACAATGGATATACCTGTAGTGTTTTTTGGTAGAGAAAGAAACTGCCTCTCATCACATCGGTTGACGTACCCTTCGCGAGATCACCCTTTTCCTTGTAGGCATGGAATTTTTCCACACAACTCACCAAGGGTTAGTGTATGAAACAGTGTATGGAATAAAGCTTGCCTTTCGTCATTTCAAAATATCCCATTTAACACATTCAATTTATCTTACACAATTCATCAAGGAAAACATGCAAGATTTGTAACAAATTTGAACAATTCAATTTCCAACTCATTTAGGCAATTTACTCATCATAAAAAGGCTTGCAGTTCAAAACACAGTATGGCAAATTCAATCATGGGTAATTCTTCTTGACAGCATTAGAACTAACAGGAGTAGAGAATTCACGACCATCCATCTCTGCTAGGATTAAGGTACCTCCAGGAAGCACCTTCTTCACTATATATGGACCACCATAATTTGGAGCAAAATTGCCCCCAGAATCTGGAATTGGATTAGACCATTTTCACACCTTTGCATACCATAAAACCATCCCTGAAACAGAATGTAGATGGATCAAAAAGAACAAATGGGGTAAAACAGATTTTTTGAATTTTTTTTTTAAAAGCAATTGGAAAAAGCATTATTTTTTTTAAAAAAACATTTTAACATGAGAAAGCATGATGAAGCCCAAGCCTCAGAATTCTCCTTGGATTTTTCTTTTTGTTTATCGGCTGGATATCATCACCGGGCTAGTTTGGTGTACCTCATCACGCCCTCAAAATAAAACTTGTAATTTTATTGAAATTCATTAATCAATTACAATTTATTGAATAGAAAATGCGATTCAAGCCCTAAAAAGAAAGCGAAAAAGAAGAAATTGAAAACAATTCCTAAAAAGCAATAAAAATTCCCGTGCAGGGGAATGTGCAAAAGTAATAAGTTACTCTTGCGGGCCAAGACCCATTTCTTCCAGAGGTCCTTCATCAATGGCATTCACCATATCATCATGCTCAGGTAGAGGATTCTTCTTGACATTTGGTTGAGCGGTACCGAAGGCAAACGCCCTCGTGTCCGATAAGTTTTGGACCTTATGCTTCAAAGTCATGCATTCATCAGTCGAATGTCCTACTTCCCCCATATGGTACTCGCATTTCTTGAATGGGTCGAAGTTAGAAAATTTTTCAGCATTAGGTCGCTTTGGTTCATAAGACAGCAATCCCTTCTTTTGAAGAACCTTTAAGACTTGGGACGGAGAGCCAGGAAGAGGAGTGAACTGCCTCTTAACAAACTGTAGAGGCGTGGTTGATCGACCTCCGTCTTGTTGATTCTGGGGAACATGAACAATCGGAGGCTTACTAGATTGTACATATGCAACATTGATTTCTGTGCTAGGTTCTTTGTCTTTCTTCATGGTGAACCTTTTGCCTTGATGGGTCGGTTCATTGAACCATCCATCTCTTAAACTAACTTCAATCTGTTCACCCACCGGGATAAGTTGGTTAAAGTTCTCAATGTACGTGTTAGCCATCCGGTTGCAAAACTCAAACAGGAGAGCATTGACAAACAACTTCATCAGCTCCTTGTCAGCAGGCTCCGGAGTGACTTGAACGGCCAAATTTCGCCATCTCACAGCATACTCCTTGAATGACTCACTTTTCTTCTTCTCCATCCGCTCAAGATCCTCTCGGGAAGGTGCAATGTCTATGTTGAACTTATATTACTTGAGGAATGCATCAGTCACTTCATTCCAGGTGTCAATGAGGTTTACATTCTTCATTATGTTCTAGTTCAGTGCAGGCCCAGTCAAACTCGCATGGAATGATTGAATCATGAGGGGCTCATTCTTGACATATTGGGTCATGCGTAGGTGGTACATCTGCAAATGAGCTTTTGGGTAGGAAGTACCATCGTATTTCTCGAACTCTGGCATTTTGAACTTCTTCGGCACCTTGACCTTCTCGTACACAGACAAGTCGAACGGCAGTGAACTCTGTAACTCTTGCAATTGCTTCACTTTCTCCTCGAGTTTCGCAACGCGTTCATCTTGCTCCATCTTAGGAACGTTGTCAAGCTTAGCCTTTTCGGCGGTGATCAATGGTAGGTCATCTTCTAGCTCAGGCATGTTGTCATCAATCATTTGGGCCTTGTTTGTCGACTTTGAAACTACTATCTCGGGGAGAGCAGGTGTAGGAGTTGGATTCTCTTGGAGGAATTGGAGTTGATCCATCACAAGCTGTAAAGAGGCGAGCACTTGTTGGAGTTGAGTCTCCACAGCGGATATACGATCACGCATTTCAGTTTGATCGGCCATTCTAGCTCCTAATCACGTGATTATGGGTGAACGTGAGAGATCCGTTATCACCTAATTCAAATGAATAAAAATATGTAAGTACGAGGTATAAATAGAGAGCCAATTCATGACAACAATCTATTTTTTTTATCACGAAAAGTCCACTCATGAAGAGGATTCCCTAAAAATGGACTAGGAAAATAAGGACATGGGATGCACCAGGAGAGACGAAATTTCTCCAAACATGGACTAAGAAAAGTCAAAATTTGAAACCTCCTAACATGAATTGAAAACGAATTTCCAATCTTTATTTTCCAAATGATTCATTGCACAACAATTTCCTCATTTTATTTCTAATTGACAAAGGAATTAGATCCAATGCCTCACCTAGATTGTCATGGACGGACCAAAAGTCTGACAAAGTAAGTAAATTGCATAGTATAAGGATAGAAGTCTTACTTCACCAAGGAAAATCAATGGCAATCACATAGACATGCGATGGTAAGTGGCTCAATTTCTAATCTATAAGGCTTAGTAAGGTGGAGCCATAAGGATTATCAGACTAGCCACGGGCTTGTCGACTATGTCAAGTCCTCATGAATCCGGCTTGGTCAAAGAGCTGACCCAGGTCGCGAGCATGCGGACCGAGGTGGGTACTCCTGACACCATGAAAGAAACTTCAGGATTGAGATGGGCGACTCGTACCGCGAGCATGCGGTCGGAGTGGTATCCATCTCAACACCATCCTAAATGATCCTATGCGGCCCAAGTCCAATGGCAGGTTGTGTGTGCAAAAGTGTAGTGTAAATGCAAAGCATGCACAACAGTTTATAGCAAGCAACACTTCATACGTGCAAGTAAACCATTCATTCCTACATCTCCCTACAAAACAAGGGTTAGCAAACACTTCCCCTTATACCTCCCAATCTGCAAAAACATTTAACACCTTAAATGTTGGGGACGTACTTGGAATCCTCGCTGCCAAACAAAAACATTTTTTAAGAGAAAATTGGCCTAAGTCCACTAAGAGTTTTAACTTAAGTCCCCAACGGAGTCACCAAGCTGTCACGACCAAATTTTCGGGTGCACCACCTAAAATTAGGCTAATGGATTGCTAAGCCTAGACTTAGCTCGGGCTCTCCCAAGCCCATACCAACTCGCGACTTAAATTCAAATATCTAACATGCAAAAGGGAGTCGCCACTAATCAGTTTGTGGTAGGTCGATTAGATACCTAAGTAAAATAATTGAAGAATTATTTCACTTCTACGAACCAGAGACTTTGGGTACAAGGACTTGATTACACTAGACTATCCTAGTGCCCTTTCGATACCGTTCTCTTTTTATTTCGAAAAAATGTTTTGCAGGCAGCTTAAATTGATTTTAATTCACTTTCCTAATGTGTGAGGTGATCATACGGGTGCGCAAACCACCAATTTAACACTCAAGAAAACAATTAAATAATGCAGAACTTATCTCAAAACAACGAAAGCATCTGCGTTGTTAGATCAGAATTCACATCAGCAATCCTAGATATTATTTCTAATTAACAAGCAATCACTCAATTTTTGCTTTCACTTTTTAATGAGAATATAGTCCATATACAATGCAATGCTTCTAATATAAAATGAAATAATATGGCATGGCAAAATGTCCTAAACTATATGAATGAGTAAAAAATTTTGTGATTTCTTAATGAACATGCAATAATTAAATATGCAATCTAAATTAACCAAAATGACCTAATTCTAATGACGAGCAATTTCTAATTAAATGAACCTAATCACTAAAATAACATGCATTTCATGGTTCTAATTCTATATGACGTGCGCATGATTTTTCTATTCTAAAAAAATAAAATGCAATATATTCTAGAAATTGAAACTAATTTATCCTAAGACAAATTTTTATGAAATTCGAAATTAAGGAAAATGCAAAACATAACTATCTAGATTAAGATTCTATCTAGCTTGTATTAAGGATTAAGTCGGACTAAATCCTAATTTAAACTAAGATATTATCTTAACCTACCAAGCTTTAACCTAAGATGCAAAAATCAATCTAAACTTAAAATAAAACATGCAATTTATTCTAATATGCCATGACGTGCAAATAATGTATTAATTCCTACTTTTTTATGAAATTTGAAATTAAAATTAAACATGCAATTCAGATAATAAAAACAAAAAAAAAAAAAACACTAACATCCTTAATGAGTGCACTTTTTTTTTTTTCTTTTTCATAATTCAAAATAAAATCCCTATTCTAAACATGCAAGATTAAAAAAAAAAAAAAAAAAAAAAAAAAAAAAAAAAAAAAAAAAAACCAAACCTAATCCTAATTCAAACTTTTTTTGAATTTTTTTTCCTTTTACGAAAATAAAATGACTCAAACACCACGACATCATATCAAACAAGATAAAATTGATATCCGAAAATTGACGAACCATATCTCGCGCATGAGATTGGGTTGGTCAATTTTAAACAAAATCGCGAATCGAATCTCGGGCATGAGATCGGATTGTCGATTTTTGCAAGGGATTGTGAGTCGGATTTCGGGCGCGAAAATTGGACTGTCAATCCCTAATATGAGGGGCTATCCATGTTGGAATTTCAATCATGCATTGGAAAATATTTCAAACAAAGAGATAAAATATCAAAAATAAAATAAGATAAAGCAAATTAAATCTACCTAATAAACTAAATCTAATAAATCTACCTAATAAAATAAAATAGATCTATACCTAAATTTGAATTTTTTTCAAAAAATCCAATCGGTAGAATGGACCAACGATGGGCGCAGCACAGCACGACTCGGCTCTAAAGCAACTGTAGCGGTACCTCGGCGTGGTTCGACAAGGTCACGACAAGTTCGATGGGTTTCGTTCGAGACACCAAGAAATCCGTGGCGTCGAGTTGAACAGGAAGCAGCAAAGTCGATGCAGCAAGATCGGCAAGCTTCACCGATGTTGGGCTGGGCCGTGATGGTAGTTCACCGGGGGTGGTGCTCGTCCACACGGTGATTAGCAAAGTAGGGACACCGACATTGAAGGCTTGTCGAGGAAGTGCTCACAACGAAGCTCACTGAACCTTCGTTGAGAAGAGTTGAGTGCAATAGGATGAACTTCAATGTTCCTGGACTTTCACTAAAAAAAATCTATGCTCAAAGAATCAAATATGAACCAACCGGACGTCTCTAGACTTGTAAGTAAATCAATGCTGAATTGGACATGCAGGGAATCTGCCAGGTGTTGCTAGAATTCACGTGGACTTGCTGCCTTCGCTGGGCAACCTGGAGTTGCTGGGACATAAGGGTGAACGGGATATTCGTGGCATGTCTGGACAGCAACCTTTTCAACGGAGATCTCGGCGAAACGCTGCATGCCTCGGGGATGCGGCAAAGGGAAGTCGGATCATCAAGAAATTGCAAGGACTTGCTTGGATTGGCTGTTTTGCCGAGAGTTGTTGGTTGGGACAGCAAGGATCACGTCTCACCAAGGGAATTCTTGGCCAAGCAAAGAGAGGGAGCAAAGAGGGTCAACGAGATTTGGCCATGACCTCTCCTTCTTGCTTCTCTCTCTATTTCTAACGTGTCTCTCAATGTGGCCATGTGTGTAATCTGTGAAAAGCCCCCCTTTAAAACATACGCACATCCTCTTTTATAGGTGAAAAATTAGGATCTCAATTTCTTCTTCGAATCCACATCCGTAATATTTTTTCACTAATTTTGTCACATATTGATAAGGGCTCAAGATTACGATAGAATTTTTCCTTAAATCCAAATCTTGCAAAAATATATTGCAATATCATTTCACACATCTACCTTATCCGAAGATATTCTAAAAAAAATCCAATCGCATCTCGAAAATTTCAAATTCCCATTTTTTCACGAGATAATTTCCGATCATTAAAAATATGGGCTTGGGCCGACTTGCTCGTTTCATGGGCCTGATCCATCTAATTTGAACTCATCCGCCACCGGTCCAATAAAATGCAAATAATGCAAATAACAAAAATAAATGCAACCTAAATCTATATGCTATGCAATTAATATTTATCTACTAATTTCCTATGCAATAAATAAATAAACTAAATCGCTAAAATTTAGGTGTCAACAACCAATCGAGCAAAAATAGACAACAAATGATGGGAGCAAGGTAGGATGCTCAACTTTGGAAGCACAAGCATAGGACTAATTGAAATCTTTTCTTCCACCAAATTCCTTTGAAAATTCTTGGGCACAAGCATAAGTCATGTACATTTGCATCATACTATAGACAATCCTCTGGTAGACAGATCATGTGTCATCTCATCGGGAGTTGAAATATGGGCTACTTAACCCAACTACTTTCTCCATTTCTCAATTTCTCTTTTTCCAACTCTTCTTCCCTTTTTCTGCTTCTTTATTTAGTGGGGAATGGGAAAGGGGGGGGTGGTGGAAGTGAGAGTCTATAAATGATTGCATGATAATTCATAGACAATACATACATTAAACATCCAATCAGCCATATAATTAAAGTTATCATTTATAATGGAATCTAAATAAGAATATGACATGAGATTTGCTTACTCATATGCCTATTAGTTGCCACAGTAGCAATTTTCGAAAATGTATCGCAGGGGCAAAAGAATGTTTTAATGCCTGCATATCAAGACAAGTTGTTAGAACGCAGAGTATATTGCACATAAATCAAGAACATGCTCGACAGTAACACAATCAGTATCGATATAGATAGCTAACCATTGCCCCTTAAATAGAAAAATGTTGTCTGCATGTCTGAGGTCCTACACAGTAGAGCACCACTGCGAGGAACAATATGTAAGAGTTTTCTTAATGTGGACTACATTAATTGATATTGTAATTTACCGTTTAACGTTTACCGTTTTACGGGGATTGGTCTAAGGTGAGATAGAAGGTTTCTTAATTAGTCTAATATGGGCTGGCTAGTGTGGGCCCAGTTGAGCTGGCCCGTAATGAGGGGGGCTAGTTGGAAACTCTATAAATAGTCTAAAGTCTCTCCTCTAACCCTAATTCTCACATGTATCCTCACCTAAGGGGCGTTTACCTAACGCTAAACGTGAGGGGGCCGCCTCATTGAGCCGGTGATACGGAGGGCAATAGAGGAGAAGGACTTTATGCGTGGATCCCCTTGATATGTGAGAAATCCCTTTTCTGCTTCCGCTTTATATTTGATGGATCCCAAATCAGGTGCGTTAATTTTTCTACTCAATTATGCATATTCTTGTTCTGGTTATGAAGATCTTGGGATTGCGCAATTTGCATCCAACATGTGGTATCAGAGCAACCATAACCCTAGAACTCGAACGCATAAGTTTTTTGCCCTAATTTGTGATTTTCGAGATTTTTTGTTCAATAAAAATAAAATAAAATCACAAATTCGGATGATCCTGAAACCATGGGGTTTTTGTTCTACATGTCGAGATTTTTTCAACCATATATAATTTGTATAATTTTGTTGAGAATTGAGTGAGAATTTTAAATTTGAAATTCTAGGGTTTATACATAGAATAAGTTCTAGAATTTTAAGTTACATTCTAGCGTTACCTTCGTTTTCTTCTCCACTCTTTGCATCACGTCGTGTCGTTTGAATTATGAACTGTCGATCATCGCGCACTCTTTTGCTCGTTCGTCTCTGATTTCGGAATTGACTTTCTCCTCTTGGCGGTTTGTTCTATTACCGTGGTAAGTTTGCCCATGATTGCTTGTCAATGTCGAATTCGTTCGCGACGAGGATGATGGGGTTTGTGAAGATTTGTATTTGTATATATATATTTTTCGCGCGTGGTCGGTAGTGTTGGACTCGTATCTTCATCCTCTACATCGTGGTGTATTTATATTACATGTTTGATAATTTTATAGATGTGAAAATACATATGGAACCCTAAATACGTGTATTTTTAGTGTATTTTGCGTATTTTTCTTATATTTTCTGTGATTTTGGAAATATAAGTGTTGGGTTACAGGTATGTTATCACATAAATATTATAATGGTGTGATTTATTAATAAAAATTATTAAACTTTATTGTGAACTGAAGTTGGCTTAATGAGATATAACCATTATGGGATAGTAATTGAGCTATGTATTGATTATAAAATTTTGTTGTTTAAGCATACTCCTTTACACACCGGTAATCTTTAAATGATGGACGTCTTAAGAACTCGTGACCAAACTGATTGTATTGATTAACACATCTGCTGAATGTGGGTAATGCATGTCAATTAAGTTACTGCATATTGTACATGAACTCATCTGGTCACTTGTTAATGTCTATCAAATTGAATATTTTTTATGGATAAGGAGTATGACAACATTTACGCAGAGCAATAGTATCTACTGTTAAATTTTAGATATTTGGTTATCTGTTTTGACTCATTTATTAGGCCACTGGTTGATAACAATGATAATTTTGTTACTTAAAAAAAAAATTAGCTAATATATTAGCTGTTGGCCTTGGAGTCATGTTTTGCCTTATGAAATTCATGAGTGATAATGGATCAGCTGTCAAGCTTGTCGATTTGGTGTACCCTGTATTACTATTGATGTTAATTTATGAGAGATATTCTAGATTAGCATTCTTTAATATTGTTCTAGTAATCAGTAATTGGGGTGCACAAGAGATGCTTGCTTCTATGTTATGAGAAGTTTCTTGTGTTCTTGTGTTAGTGATCTCATTGGAGTCTATCTTTGATTCATATATATATATATATATATATATATATATATATATATATATATATATATATATATATATTTTTATATATATAAATATATCTGTATTATAAAGATTTTATTAATGAACAAAGCAATGTAATTAGCATAATATGTGATTTTGGTGATATGATGCCCCTATCATTAAAGCTAAAATCACATGTATATGGTGTATGTGAGGAGTAAAATTTATATCCCTGGTATGAGAGAGTTTCAAGGATTCAATTGAGTAGTGACCGCCAAAGTGACACGCTTGATTGGGTTTGAGAAATTTCGGTCTCGTATATTGATTGGGATGTCTCTGGTCTAATGTGTAGTCATATTCCCAAAGGAGGTGATTGTGTATTAGTTCATGGAGGGATACATGATGGTATGGTGGAGGAGTGACTGATTCTAGTGATTCATATGCCCAAAGGTGATGAATTCACGAAGAATTGGAATATATTCTCATAACCGCTATCATGTGGGGAGTGTACAACCGCATGTCATGTATTCCGCCCAAAGGTGATTATATGATTATGCATGTAACTCTCGGATGTGTACTTGTATATCAAGTTACACAGTGCTCACATGATGCTAATTATATACATTGCTTGTTTTTCAATCACCTTTTCTGTAATTAATAATTCCACTATTATTGAGATTTTTACTGCTTCAAATTTTAAGTTGTGGACATATGATTTATTACTTGAGAATGCAATAAAATTTGTTTACTTGTCCATAAAGCGTTCCATTGCGGGGGCACTTGAAAAGAGGTTTGCTGCGGACTGCACTGCTATAAGATGATGGAAACCTTAGTTGCTTGAAATTATGTCTTGTTTGATATTGAAATTAGGACATATCGCAAAGATTGTGTTTAAGTCCTAATGACATATACATCTCATATAAGGATGAAAAAGTTGTTTCCAAAATTTTTCTATTTACTCTTAACGGTTATCTAAAGACTTCTATAGATTATTGTGGAAGTAAAATTGATCGAGATAAAGAATAAACTGGTTAAAATTAGTCTTGAAGGTTGTCAGGCCTAATAGCAGCGGTAAGTATTTTAGCAAGTATGACAATACTGAATTGTTTAAAGGGTCATTTGTCAAATATTTGGTATATTATGGGGTGGTAATTTAATTACTATGCCTAAAAATCCTGACAAAAAGATTTGCCAAAAGGCATAATTGCACCATAATTAACATGGTAATGAGTAAGACTAATTTATCGGTCTACTATGGGTTGATATTATGAAAGCAACTTTTTCACATACAAAAAGTGTCCTTATCAAAGTTGTTTTATAAACTTCTTTTGAGTTATAGATTGGGCATAGATTACTTGAATCATATTAAATTTAGGGGTGTCATGCGAAGTGAGATTATCTAATCCAATTTTAAGTGTATTGCAATTCAGATCAACTCGGAATTATTTTGTATATTATTTAGATTGTTAAAGGGTATTGATCTTATGACCCTAAAGAACATACAAGAATTATGGAACCACATACTTTAAAGTTTCTTAAGATCGACATAATTGTAGAGGATAGCTACTCTCAAACTATTAAAGATAATAGTGTGATGGGGTTACTGTGTTTTTGTCTTTATCTATATAGATAATTATGGAATCTCCTGTACCATAGACTAAACTTGTTGAGGTTTAAGGTACTATTCTTGATATAATTTATAATGAAATTTCTTAAACCTCTCAAGTGCAGATGAAGTGGTTGCAGCTTTATTAAGGAGATTTGTTAGGGAAAGACGATCAATTATACCATCAGACTATATAGTCTATTTGTGAGAGCATGATTACAATATCCATTACATGGTTGTTTTAGCAACTTATATAATGTCGTTTTTTGTTCTTAATTAAGTATGTGATTAAACTCCATAAAAAAAAAAGGATAATAATATTTTTACTCTGAAAGAGGGGTGGATAGTTAGTGAAGAAATAATTATTTCTTTACTAATTCTTTCAAAGTGAACGTGGCATTGATAGTTTTATATTGAGTTACATCAGAGAGATATAAAATCTATATAAGTGTAACTGGAGAATTTTGCAGCAGATTTAAGTAAACTTGTGTATAGACTGAAAAGTCTTAATTCATGGTCTTAAGCAAGTTTCCAGGCAATATTATTAAAGTTTCATAGTGTTGTTATTTTGTTCAATTGGGAACAAAGTAATTCAATATACTGCAAGGTCAGTGGGAGGAAATTTATTTTTTCTCATACACTATGTACATGATATTTTGTTTACAAGTAATGACCTTGAGTTATCTTTTATCCTTCGTACTAAGGTTTGTAAGGATTGTTTTTGCCATATTATATTAGATTTTCTCGGAGGACATTTGCTGATTGTATATTGGAATGAAGAAGTAATTATTTCTTTACTAATTCTTTCAGAGTGAACGTGGCATTGATAGTTTTATATTGAGTTACATCAAAGAGATATAAAATCTATATAAGTGTAACTGGAGAATTTTGCAGCAGATTTAAGTAAACTTGTGTATAGACTGAAAAGTCTTAATTCATGGTCTTAAGCAAGTTTCCAGGCAATATTATTAAAGTTTCATAGTGTTGTTATTTTGTTCAATTGGGAACAAAGTAATTCAATATACTGCAAGGTCGGTGGGAGGAAATTTATTTTTTTCTCATACACTATGTACATGATATTTTGTTTACAAGTAATGACCTTGAGTTATCTTTTATCCTTCGTACTAAGGTTTGTAAGGATTGTTTTTGCCATATTATATTAGATTTTCTCGGAGGACATTTGCTGATTGTATATTGGAATGAAGAAGTAATTATTTCTTTACTAATTCTTTGAGTGAACGTGGCATTGATAGTTTTATATTGAGTTACATCAAAGAGATATAAAATCTATATAAGTGTAACTGGAGAATTTTGCAGCAGATTTAAGTAAACTTGTGTATAGACTGAAAAGTCTTAATTCATGGTCTTAAGCAAGTTTCCAGGCAATATTATTAAAGTTTCATAGTGTTGTTATTTTGTTCAATTGGGAACAAAGTAATTCAATATACTGCAAGGTCAGTGGGAGGAAATTTATTTTTCTCATACACTATGTACATGATATTTTGTTTACAAGTAATGACCTTGAGTTATCTTTTATCCTTCGTACTAAGGTTTGTAAGGATTGTTTTTGCCATATTATATTAGATTTTCTCGGAGGACATTTGCTGATTGTATATTGGAAATATTCAATATACATTATTGCAAGCTAGGAATTGCTCCTGTTGTTAAGGGTGATGGATTGTATCTATCACACTGTCCTTATTTAGATATTGAGAAAATCTAATTAAAAGATGTACCTTGTGTCAGTGCACTTAAAAGTATAATGTATGCTCAAATTTGCACTAGACTAAATATCGTCTTTGTGACGGGACTTCTAGGCAGACATCAATCAAATTCAGGACGCGATTATTGCGTTGCTGCCAAGAAGGTTTTAAGGTACTTAAAGAGGATAAGAAATTATATATTAATATGTGGATATGTTCAATTCTTACAGTTAGTAGGGTATTTAGATGTAAACTTTGCTAGCTGTTATGATGACATGAGATCAATAACAAAATACATATTTATGTTAATAGGAAGTGCAGTAAATAAAGTTCTATATCATCTTCTACTATGTAAGTAGAGTTTGTAACATTCTTTTAGACTGTTACCTGGGGTATTAGGCTTTGGAACCTCATGAAGGAGTTGACCGTTTTAAACTTTATGGATAGACCTATACGGTTGTATTGAGATAATAAATTTGTAGTATTATTTATTTACTACAAAGGTCTCAAGGGTCTAAATATATGGTGGTCAAAATTTTTTACCAAAAGGAAACGGTATAGAAAGGTGACGTTTTAATATAACATATTTCCACAGATGATATGGTTGTAGATCCACTAACTAAAGATTTACGCCCATGTGTTTTTTAAGCGATATGTCATTAGCATGGGCCTAGGAGCATCATGAGATGCTGTTATTTAGTGGGAGCTGTTTTATTTTTCTTTGAATAATGTTTACATCTGTTTTTGTTACAATTTAGTAACATTTTGATATATATATGTATCAACTTTTGCATTCAATAAAGTATTTTTGAATGTATTGTTATTATGTTGAATACATATTGATAAAGTCTCAAGGTATTGTATAAACCTTGAGTGAAGGCTAGGGGCATCCGGTTATTAGCCTTGTCCATATGTCTTGTTATACATAAAGAATGGTTAACCGTAATGACAAGACATATATGGGTTCATGGAACCATAAATGCATTCTCTAGTGGCACAAGTTTTTTTGTGACGCTTAAGGTAAGAGAATGGACATTCTCTAGTGGCACAAGTTTTTGTGACGCTTAAGGTAAGAGAATGGTGACTGACAAATGAGATCTCTCTATGAGAGATGTTATCAATTTGACACACTACCATATTGGATCCATATCAATAGAGTTGAGAACACTCGTGACCATGGAAGGCTCTATGTGTATACATGCAGTTACCGCCATGATTCAGTGTTTGAGACTTTATAGGATATGATTGACTATTAAGAATTATCTCTAGACCAATGTGCGCACATACAGTACGATTTCAATTAATATAATCCAAGTGGGAGAATGTAAGAGTTTTCTTAATGTGGACTACATTAATTGATATTGTAATTTACCGTTTAACGTTTACCGTTTTACGGGGATTGGTCTAAGGTGAGATAGAAGGTTTCTTAATTAGTCAATATGGCTACAATTTAGTAGTGTGGTAGAGTTGAGCTGGCCCGTAATGAGGGGGCCTAGCTGGAAACTCTATAAATAGTGCTAAAGTCTCTCCTCTAACCCTAATTCTCACATGTATCCTCACCTAAGGGACATTTACCTAACGCTAAACGTGAGGGGGCCGCCTCATTGAGCCAGTGATACGGAGGGCAATAGAGGAGAAGGACTTTATGCGTGGATCCCCTTGATATGTGGGAAATCCCTTTTCTGCTTCCGCTTTATATTTGATGGATCCCAAATCAGGTGCGTTAATTTTTCTACTCAATTATGCATATTCTTGTTCTGGTTATGGAGATCTTGGGATTGCGCAATTTGCATCCAACACAATAAACCACTCCAAGGGAGGGGAACTCGATAGTTCCTCTCATAACCCCTGCTTAACACTTCACTAAGGGAAAAGGGGAGCACTACTACAGATTGAGGTAGTGGGCCTCTTATGCCATCATTACTATGTAAAAGGTGGTGATAATTGAGGTGAAGTCATAGACACAGGAGTAATAGGATTTTGTGCTATAGAGGGGCACTGGGCAGTAAGGAATTAAGATAAATGGCTTCGGCGAGTCCAATGACAAGGAGATATCGAATTATTGGGTTCAACTCGCTGAGGTTTACTAATTTCTCACGGGTAAAATTAGAGATGTAGAACTTTATGGTTGTCCCAAAAGAACTTGCACAGCAGGTCATTAAATTTTGCACGAGGGAACTTACATAGAAGTGGTTCTGAGCAACAGCCCAGTAAATCAGTGTGCCATTCATAATGTCCATATGAACCTTTAGATGGGAGCAGATCATGGTCCAAATCAAATCTGAATCTCACGGTCAAAACTCAAAGCTTCGATAAAGGATATCAGTTGCCGTCTTTTTAGATTTTATTTAGTTTCCCATTATGAGTTTTGATGGATTTTCCTTCCGTATAGGATGCGGAGGTCCCACGCATCATGCCATACGTAGGATGCACATATATGGCCCCACTGGTCCATGCCCAAATCGACCAATCGATAAATGGTCAAAATGAATCATGGACCCATCTTTTAATCGATACCTGATAGGTTGGATTTAGTAATTCGATCATCAATGGGTTAACCCAAAATATTATCAAGAATATTCATAACTTATTTAAACAAATGCACATTTTTATGATTCTCTTTCTTCACTCTTTTTACTCATTCCGTGTTCTCACCCCAATTTTGATATGAATTTTTTAATATTAAGTTAAACATAAAAAGTGACAAATCCACACAATGTCATGTGACTAAATATCGTTTTATAAACAATAGAAACAACTTCTGGCTGATTGGCACAGTATTTAGCTTTTATCTTTTTTGAAGAAAATTTGCGCATGCCAAAACATCCGTTAAATTAAAAATGGCATATCATCGTCTCACAAATCCATTGCCGTCCGGCGGTTAGTGTATCTGGCTTTCACCCAGGAGACCCGGATTCGATTCCCCGCGACTGAATTTTTTTATTTGTCATAGCAAGAAAGAAGAAGCTTTTCCATCTGAAAACTCTCTCTCATACGTTTGAGGTCCTATTTCTCATTTTAGTCAATATCTTCAACAACTCAACCCCTCTCTCCCCCTCTCTGAGTTTAGCCTTTTTATTTTTATTTTTTCGTCTCTTCAACTTCCGGGGAGGGATTTGACCTAAATCTCTCCCTCCATTCTAGTTGCTATTCCTTTATTTTTACTTATTTGCTTTCCTTACTCTCATGATTTTATATCTTTGACCTTTAATGGTGTCCACAGCACCTTTGATATTAACTCTATGTTTTAATGTGTTTTTGTTTAAAAACTTTGGCATCTTGCACTTGCTAAAAGGTTCGCTCTTGTAGGGTTGAAATCTAAGCTTCTTCAATATGTTTATGTTGCCTCTCTACGGTGATAGTAGTAGGGACGTGGATCCTAGGGGCACATCACCGAAATGCAAAGTCACGCCCATTACGTGTGCTCATCATTAATAATAATATTTGATTTAGTAATTGACGAAGTTATAGATCTATTCATTAAAAACGAGCATATAATTACTGATTTTTGGTTTATTTTGAATTAGGAATTTGACTTTTTATGAATACTCTTGTTTATTTTGAAGTTCTATGAATTTATCTTCTTATGATAACTTTTGAGATTTTCCATAGACCTTTGCATATATTATTTTGGCGATTATTTTAGTAATGAATGGAAATTTCTTTTGACTAAAAAAATTCAATTGCTTAGTCTGCAATACTCATAACTCATGCATTAAATCAACTTGAAAATGAAATGCCTATTTAGATAATAGACGGACGGCGTTCAATGTTCCCAACCCCGGCAATAGCACATGACGCTACAGGTTCATCTCAATTTCTAAACCACCTTCATGGATGGTATAGGATCCGTATCCCCAATCGTTTGATTATGTTGATTATTTTCCATCCGGTGGCTCATACAGCCAACCCCAATCGACCGATTCAAGATTCAAATGCATACAAATTAAAATAATCAAATCAATAGGGCCATCATCAGACAGGATAATCTTAGTAACATTAAAAGGGAACTTAAGTCCAAAACCAGGCTCCAGCCAACCAATAATGCCACCATAACGACCCGCTATCTACATTCGTGAGCCAAGCAAAGTCATATACTAGATGTTTCAACGACTAAGGTAGCGCATGACAAAATTTCTGAAACAGAAATTGATTTCACAACCAAAAATCAATTTCTCAATTTCTATTTCCCAAAGTTTTTGAGTAAAACCGCGTTTGATAACGACTCAAAATTTCTATTTCAAAAAAATCCGTTTGATAACAGAAAAAATTTCTATTTCTATGAATCATGTTGTCCCCATCCTTTTACTTCACTCTTCTTGGTGCTTGTGATGGTAATTTAATTTGATAAAAGTTGGTAAATCACTTTAATTTAGGGAGAAGTGCCAAAAAGTCCTAAACCTTTTGTCTTTGTGCGGATTTAGTCATAAACCTTTTTTTTTGGTGCCGATTTAGTCCTAAACCTTTCTATTTGGTGCCGATTTAGTCCTTCCGGCAAATTTAGCTCGGAAAATGCCTACGTGGATACAAAGCTAGCGCCGGCCGTCCTACGTGGATGGACCGGCGCGACATGGATGCCTAAAAACAAAACGACGCCATTTTATTAAAAAAAAAATTAAAATTTTAAAAAAAAAAAAAAAATTAAAAGTTAAAAAAAAACCTAGAACCTAGAACCTAGTTTAAAACCTCCTTGTTTTATTGAGAAAATAAAATTTGGCGTCCAAACCCGACACCGCATTTATTTTCTATTTTCTTGCCTAACCACCATTTTTGGAAATAATCTCGCGCAACTTTTTTTTTCTCTAAAGCTTTCAGATTTATTTCGTACGGGAGCACGTACGAATTTATTTCCGAAAAGCTTTAGAAAAAAAAAAAAAAAAAAAGTTCAAGATTATTTCCAAAAAGTGGTTAGGCAAGAAAATAGAAAATAAATAGGGTGTCGGGTTTGAACGCAAAATTTTATTTTCTCAATAAAACAAGGATGTTTTAAACTAGGTGCGTGCAAAGTTTGATCGATTAATTTTGAAGACGGGAGCACGTACGAATTTATTTTCGAAAGCTTTAGAAAAAAAAAAAAAGTTGCACGAGATTATTTCCAAAAGGGTGGTTAGGCAAGAAAATAGAAAATAAATGCGGTGTCGGGTTTGGACACCAAATTTTATTTTCTCAATAAAACAAGGAGGTTTTAAACTAGGTGCGTGCAAAGTTTGATCGATTAATTTTGAAGTACGGGAGCACGTACGAATTTATTTCCGAAGGCTTTAGAAAAAAAAAATAAAAGTTGCGCAAGATTATTTCCAAAAGGGTGGTTAGGTAAGAAAATAAAAATAAATGGGGTGTCGGGTTTGAACGCCAAATTTTATTTTCTCAATAAAACAAGGATGTTTTAAACTAGGTGCGTGCAAAGTTTGATCGATTAATTTTGAAGACGGGAGCACGTACGAATTTATTTCTGAAAACTTTAGAAAAAAAAAAAGTTGCGCGAGATTATTTCCAAAAAGGATGGTTAGGCAAGAAAATAGAAAATAAATGTAGTGTCGGGTTTGGACGCCAAATTTTATTTTCTCAATAAAACAAGGAGGTTTTAAACTAGGTTCTAGGTTTCTTTTTTTAAATTTTTTTTTTTTTTTTTTAAATTTTTTTTAATTTTTAATTTTTTTTTAAAATAAAACGGCGTCGTGAGGAGAAGGAATGGGGGAAAGCATGATAGTGAGGAGAGGAGAGGAGGCTGGAAGGAAGAAGTGGAGAAATAGTTTCTATTTCTACTCGAGAAATAGAGAAGCTACAATTTCTGGCCTTCTTATTTCTCCTCCAAAACAATTTACGAAACGTAAATCGTTCGGAAATAGAGAAATCAGTTTGTGTTATCAAACGGGTTTTCTCCAATTTTCTGTTAGGGGAACAGAGAAATCGGAGAACCTGAGAAATAGAAATTTTACCATGCAGCACCTAAAAGTCTGACACAGCAAAATAAAACACAAATCATCTTCATAGGTTCAGGAGGAGACTTAAAAGACATATCATTTGAACGCCCACGCGTTCTCCCGCCGCACCTCTTCCTCCTCCTCTGGGGTGAAGTCTTTCTTGAGGCCGTAGATCTTAAGTATCTCCTCAGGGTTCTTGCCTTTGGCCATGTCAGCCACTGTCTGGCATGTCAGGTCCAACAAGCTCTTGATGTTCAGATATTTTGCAGCCTAATTAGACACAAATTCATACATGGGTCAGACCGAGTAACAACTAATTGGAACAGGTTATTAACAAAAAAAAGTTGGCCATGCCGCATTATGCTCACCATTTGTAAAAATAGAACACCCTTACAATCAAGACCTTGGCATATTAAATGAACACTTAGGTTTCTCCAAAGTCAAGACCTTGCCCAGGCTGGGAATCCACAATTACCTTCATATTGGAAGCCCCACCACTGTCTTAGTCCCTCCCACGCAAAGTTGAGCAGTAGCGTGGGTGCAGGACAAGCACAAGTTTCCTATTTCTATGCCAAATGCAAAATTTCCGCATTAATTCCTCACCAACAAAAAGATTGCACATGGTTCCCCTTCTCCAATTATCTTTAATGATCAATGATTCAATAATATAATCCTAGATGATGTAGGGCACAGCACATGCCACTTAACTAGCTTGAACGTCAAACCACATTATGTTTAATAGCACAAAAATATTCATACGCCAGCCTCAAAGGCTAAAACAACAATTAGGGGGAAAATTAAGAAAGCTTAGCACATGGTGCAAGTAAGGCCATATCAAATGCTTCTCCACCAACTGAAGCTAGTTCCACGGATAACTACACAGTCGCTAAATTCAATTTGAGAAAACATTAACAAATGTACACCCTAGAAAGGCACTACATGTTGACGATGCTACTAGAAGACTTCAACATGTCGTTTAAAGGAGCATTGTGCCATTTCAAGGATGATACATGACTCAAATGCACTGTGAAAAGCACTTAATAGAGATGGTAGTGCTCCTAATAGCTCATTGAAATGTAATAATATTGCAACTTCAAAGGTAGAAGTGTTTCCATAAGGTAAAAAAAACGAGGATCTTTGGAAGTGCTTCTCACAGAGAGTTCCCCACTTGAAAAAAGCACGGAATCTAACTTTTTAGTCAATTCAAATCATCTCCCGAAAACTCAAAAGGGTTTCCTATTGTATAAAGGCCGGCCTGCGTGATTTGATTTACAAAGGCTACCATGGGTGCACACACCAATATGCATGAGAATTGAAAAGAAAGCATCCAATTCCACTCCTCGTGTACCGTCCAATCCCTCTAGCGCGACGTCCTGTAGCCAACAGAATCCTATTTGCCAAGCAGGGAAAAAAAAGGGAAAGCAAAAGAGAACGAGAACACATGACACGCACATCAATCAACATATCAAACTTCGCACGAACACAGGCCTCGCACCGGACCAGTTCAAATCGGAATTGCATCCCGAGTCATCCTCTTCTGCCACCCACATTCGACAAATTCAACGGAGATCCCCTAATCCCTCACCAAGACCACCCACTAACTTCCCAATCTCATGAAAAAAAATCCGATCTTTCAGCACAAACAAAAGTCGATCAAACAGAACAAGCGAGACCCTAATCGCCGATTCGCAAAACCTAGCCCCTCGACCCAAAAATAAAAAGCCTACAAAACCTAATTCGAGAACAACACGCCAATCTCCTGCCAAACGAAGGCCCCCGAAAAAGAAAAAAGAAAGAGGAACCCTCAAAAAGCAACAAGGGAAAGATGGGGGAGGGAATCAACCGACCAGGATGAGGTCAAACAGGGTGGCCTGGTCGACCTTGACGAACTCGGCGTCCCAGGCCCTGAGGTCCTCGGTCGTGGCGGACTCGACGTGCTTCTTGCAGTACTCGATCACCTTGGCCAGGATCTTGCTGGTTACTTTGGGCAGCTTGTTCGGGATCGCGCCGTCGGCGCAGTCGCCCTCGATCATTTGCTTGATCGTCAGCGACTCCGCCACCACCGACTTCTCCACCTCGAACGACACCTCGTCGGAGCTCAGCAGCGTTATCTTCCCCGACGACGCCATCTCTCGCCCTGCTTCCCAAAGGATTCCTCGCCGGCACCGGCAGAAGATCGTCCTCCCTTCCCCCTCTGCGCGAAGAACCGGCGAGAAGATTTCGCTCTCGGCTCTGTCACTTCTTCTTTCTCTCTCTCCTCGAAATCGAATCTCGCGAGGAAATCGAAAAATCGAGTGCTGTAGAAGGATCGAGAGAAGTTGGGGCAGGGCTTAATATAGAAGGAGGTCCTTGGGATCGAGTACTGATAATCGTTTGTGTGGTCACAAACTTTTGCTATGAACAGTGCAGAAAGCTAATCAAGAGAACGACGGACGTTTGGTTTAACTTTTAGAAAATGCACAGCCATTTCCTCAAGTATTTTTTTAGAGGAATGGACATCTGTGAAAGCAAAAGTGTTTGGAGGAGATGCTGAATCAGAGGGGAATGATCTGGAGGCAGCCGAAGCTGGTGGTTGTGGTGGGGAAGGCGGCTGGTGGCAGTGGTGGTGGGAGGCGGCAACCCAAGCGACGGCGGTGCATGGGGTCGATGCCTGAGGTCGCCTGACCTCAGGTGACCTTTTTTCGGCGACCAGATTTGGCTAGCTGAGCTCCGCCTAAGTTTTACCGGTGGAGCAACAAGTCCAGGGAGGAAGATGATTTTTTTTTTTTTTTTTTTTTTTTTTTTTTTTTGGTCATCTACGCTAATCCTACTCTAACACTCACTCTCGTACTTTGCCCCCGCTCCTCGCTTGCAGGGCGTGGGAGTCGAAACCCACTCCTGAAATGAAATCTTCCCCACCCCAATCCCCCCTAAGAAGGTGGGGATTTGAACCCCAACCTTCCCCTTCCAAGATGGAAGGGTGGCGCACAGGCGGACCCAGTGGTTCGGGAAAGGAAGATGATGAATCCTAATTTTTTAGGATAAAAGAGGAAAACGCAATTGTCGGTGAGGGCAATATTAAAAGAAACAAAATCATTAAATCCCTATTTAGCATTTCGGAAATGCTAAAAGTTCTCAAAGAGGGCCTTCACGTAAAGGCGTATATCCGATTTTCAATTTTTTGGGGTTTCTGGATTTTGAAAAAGAAAGTCCAAATCAAATCCAAACCTCACGGTCAAAATTCAAAGCTTCGACAAAGGATATCCGCAGTTCCGTCTTTTTAGATTTTTATTTAGCTTTTGAGTTTTTGATGGATTGATGTTTTGGAGGTCCGTGCATCCTGCGTTATTTTATTTAGCTTCCCATTATGAGTTTTTGATGGATTGATGTGGAGGTCCCACGCATCATGCCATACGCAGGATGCACGTATATGGCCCCACTGGTCCATGCCCAAATCGACCAATCGACCAATCGATAAATGGTCGAAATGGATCATAGACCCATCTCTTAATCCATACTTGATAGGTTGATTTTAGTAAATCAATCATCAATGAGTTAAAATAGTAAAGCCCAAAACATTTTTGAGAATATTTATAACTTATTTAAATACCAATCCATTTATATGATTTTCTTTCTTCACTTTCTTCACTGCCCTCGCTCAATTTTGATATTAATTTTTTAATATTAGATTAAAATAGTAAAGCCCAAAACATTTTTGAGAATATTTATAACTTATATAAATACCAATCCATTTATATGATTTTCTTTCTTTGATTTATAAATACTCCATTTTAACTCCTCGGATTTATATGAACTCTTCTCGCTCACTCCATTTTAAACAATTTTGATATGAATTTTTTAATATTAGATTAAATATAAAAAATGATTTGGCAACATAAATCGAATTAGGTATATGTTGAATATTAATAGCGATTTATATTGCATGGAATATATAAAAAAGGGTTAAATTCATTAATTTGACTTTGGACCATTTTCAACTGGATCTATTCATTTGACAGATCTACCGATACATGCAGCTATTTGCCATCACATTAATTAGGATCACATCTGTGAATCCCAAAAAAAATAAAAAAATTAGGATCATATCAAAATTTAAATATTCATCCTGCAGAGCCGTCACGTAGTTTTGCAGGTAAGAAAGGTCATTGACCTAGAAGAACACCAGAACATAATTGAATTATCTCATTCACCCTGCTGTGCGGTCACAAACTTTGGTATGAACAGTGCAGAAAGCTAATCAAGAGAACGACACGGACACTGACTGCCGATCATTCTATGTGGTGCACCGGCTATCGGAGTTCAAAAGATAAAGAACGAACTGCTTTACAATGTCGTATATGTCACACCGGAGAAGTTCCTGGAGGTGACCAGGTACCACCTCCATGTCAATGTTCCCCAGGCATCCGATCCTTTCCGGGATCCTCGTGAGCGGCCGCTCACGATTCCATGTATTGTGAGGGAGGAGGGCTTGTCTTCGTCTTCTCATGACCTGAAACTCATTACGCATGTCTCGTTTTCAGTTTCAAGAACCCAGAAAGATTCGGAATGAAACGACAACAGAGTGAAGGGAAAGCACGTTGCTACATAAGATCCTTTCAGAGATTACTCCAGTTATCACTTTGACTACTGTCGCTGTTTGCACGATGTACGAGATCATGCTGACAAAAGAGGTCGAGCGACTTACCACTGAGCCCTCGGATCTCCACTTCTCTATATTCTTGGACAAGAGCGCAGCAGCAGCACATAAAATGCGAGAGGAAATCATCAAACCAACCTCCCTGCCGAAATTAGACGAAGAAAAGTGAGGAATACGGCAAGAGTGAGTAATTCTCTCCTCCTTTTCTTTCTTCAGATCCATTCCGCCATCCAAAGCACATAATACTGTAAGCCTATGCTCCATGAAAATTAGCACATCGATTTCGCAAAATGAAAGTATTGAACTTCAAATTTAGTAAGCTTGAAATCCTATAAAATCAGGGTGGTCTTTTGGAGCTACACCCACCATCTGCAGAGACAGTTTGAAAATTTCCAAGAGATTTCAAGATTTCATGGAGAAGAAGAGGATCAAGTGGACAGATAATCCATTTGGTTTTGTCATCGCTTGGTTTGGTAAATATGACACATTTTCATGTTTGATAAGAGACTTACCGTTATGTTCAGCATCTTGCGTAGTTTCCTTCGGACGCAGCACGTGTAGCAACAGCATGACAGTATTAATGAATATCCCAACAAATCATTGCATGCTTCTCCTGGACCTGGTGAATATGTGAAAATATCTTCAGTTAGCTTTCATGGAATATAAGGAAGCACAGAGTTCTTAAGATTCTGCAAAGTTGTCAAAGTTACATTTGAAGAGGAAGGCAATGTCATGTATCCACATGCTTAATTAAAATCACGTGATTCCCCATTTTCACATTCAGACATATAACCGGCACAGAGCATACACTCATGTATTACTATGTGTGGATCCGCAACTTTGAGAACTCTGCAAGCGCATGGAAAGACATGCTCCAAATTCAAAATTTCAACATCGTAGAGGCTTTTTTACATGCATCAATGCTACACGTTCATAAACAAGTGTATATTCAGAAAATTCATCATGCAAATATGAAAAATGAGGCATGCCTTTTATAGTTCACTGTTGGTCAAGCTCAGGATATCACGAAAAATTGCCAATTAATTTATGAAAACCAGAGAACAGGTAAAGCTGCAATTTTGTAGTTAACTTACAACTGCAGCACAATAATCAACTTACAAAAATAAATGTAGACCAATCGAGCAAAAATCGACAACAAATGATGGGAGCAAGGAAGGATGCTCAACTTTGGAAGCACAAGCATAGGACTAATTGAAATCTTTTCTTCCACCAAATTCCTTTGAAAATTCTTGGGCACGAGCATAAGTCATGTACATTTGCATCATACTATAGACAATCCTCTGGTAGACAGATCATGTGTCATCTCATCAGGGAGTTGAAATATGGGCTACTTAACCCAACTACTTTCTCCATTTCTCAATTTCTCTTTTTCCAACTCTTCTCCCCTTTTTCTGCTTCTTTATTTAGTGGGGAGTGGGAAGGGGGGGGTTGGGTTGTGGTGGGAGTGAGAGTCTATGCATCTAATGCTAAATGATTGCATGATAATTCATAGACAATACATACATTAAACATCCAATCAGCCATATAATTAAAGTTATCATTTATAATGGAATCTAAATAAGAATATGACATGAGATTTGCTTACTCATATGCCTATTAGTTGCCACAGTAGCAATTTTCGAAAATGTATCACAAGGGCAGAAGCATGTTTTAATGCCTGCATATCAAGATAAGCTGTTAGAATGCAGGGTATATTGCACATAAATCAAGAACATGCTCGACAGTAACACAATCAGTATCGATATAGATAGCTAACCATTGCCCCTTAAATAGAAAAATGTTGTCTGCATGTCTGAGGACATTCACAGTAAAGCACCACTGAGAAGAACAATAAACCACTCCAAGGGAGGGGAACTCGATAGTTCCTCTGATAACCCCTGCTTAACACTTCACTAATGGAAAAGGAAAGCACTACTACGGATAGAGGTAGTGAGCCTCTTATGCCATCATTACCATGTAAAAGGTGGTGATAATGGAGGTAATGTTATAAACACGGGAGTAATAGGATTTTGTGGTATAAAGGGGCACTGGGCAGTAAGGAATTAAGATAAATGGCTTTGGCGAGTCCAACGACAGGGAGATATCGAATCATTAGGTTGAACTCACAGAGGTTTACTAATTTCTCACAGGTAAAAGTAGAGATGTAGAACTTTATAGTTGTCTCGAAAGAACTTGCATAGCAGGTCATTAAATTTTGTATGAGGGAACTTACATAGAAGTGGTTCTGAGCAACAGCCCAGTAAATCAGTGTGCCAATCATAATGTCCATATGAACCTTTAGATGGGAGCAGATCATGGTCCAAGGAGACTGATGTACTTCTGTCCACCAAAGGAAGAAGCAAATTTTTCAAAATCCTTTCCAACTCCTCAAGCTGGACCCAGTGCAATGAAGTACAAGAAGTGTATTTGTAGAAACACCTCAAGCACACTTCGATGATAAAAGAGGTTAAACAGGATCAAAACTGGGTCATTTATCAGTTTAAGTCAATGAAGTGACATGAGGAAGAAACAAAATTATCCCAGGCAGTGTCACTTTAATGTTTGCAAGTTATCCCTCTTAATCTTAACAGACTAGAAGTACGTTAGCCAGACAGGAGTCTACGAAAGATTGGCCCTCTTAATCTTAACAGACTAGAAGTACATTAGCCAGACAGGAGTCTACGAAAGATTGGGAAGGAGCCAATTACTGAAGGCAACAGTGGTGATGGTGATACATAAAGGAGTTCAACTTCAAAGAAGACTGACCTTGAAGTTTTGCTGGTAGAACTTTTCTTAGGATATGTTTCTCCAGTAGATTGTTCTCTATCACCATCAGCATCAGAGGTATATTTCTCCTTTTTCTTGGATCCTTTGACAGGTGAACCATAATCAGGGAGTGAGTTTGAGGCAACAGTTTCTGTGACTTCAAGCAAGCGCTGAATAACTTCACACTGGTTCATATCCATATTTGTTTGTGACCGTTGAAGTTCCATTCGAAGCTTCTCATTCTCCTTCTTCAGAGCCTCATTGAAACAGAGGTTTGGATAGGAACAAGACAGAGTTTTCTTCAACATCATGGCATCATTTTTCGAAGGTTCATGCGTTAAGATTACAGTTTGCACCTTCTGGTCCTCATCGTCCAATGTGTATTCTCGTTGATCCCTCTCAATAACTTCCAACCTTTCCTGTAAATTAATAACAAAAGTAAGCAAAGCCCTCAACACTAGCAACTTGAACATGCTTTTCAGTATAGTAGGAAAAGTCCCCTATGTCAAGCAAATTGATCCTTTCCCAATGAGGACTCCGAGATAAAGCAAGATCCTTGGAGAATGTACAGACAAGACTCAACATACAAATTTTCAGATGAACCACCCAGGTTTTCCTTTCAATTACCATTTTCCCTCCCAGACTGATTGCAAGTTGCAATGACATCTCTCTAACTTTTATTCCAGAAAAACTCATTCGAGGATTCAAAATCAACTTACGTCTATTTACAGGTCTTTCTCCAACTACAACATGACAGAAACCATGCGCAAGATTTTGACCAGCAATGCATTTTGATATCTATGGAAAATTGAAGTGATATGAACTCTACTCCACTGGAGTCCTACCTGGTAAGCTAACCAAACCTAAAAGAAATTTTGTTTGTCTGAGATCCATCATCAGTTGACCTGATTTAAACTCCATTGCAATCAAGTCATCACTAAGATTGCTATTGAGAAAATTCTGTAACCCCGTTGATAACACATGTCATCAGCATCCATAGACATGACCCTTTGATTAAAGGTAGGGAATTTTTTACAAACATAAGCAATCCTGATCTTAGATACGCCATCATTATCGACTCCACGACACGGTCTCACGATCACGATAATCATACACAGCAACGACACAAGAGCAAAAAGAAATCCTCACCCGAACTCGAGCATTGTCCACGAGAGTAATGAGCGGGACGAGCTTCAAGTACCGGTCGATCTCGTTCTGCGCCCTCCTGAACTGGTACACGATGTTCCACCCCATGGCCAGCAGGTAGAGGTAACTCCGGTCCTGGCAGCTGTTGACCAAGATGTACGACCTCCGCAGCGCGTCCTCGAGCTGCTCGATGGGCTCCCGCGTCTCCGGGTACCTCTTGAGCTCCGAGATCTTGAGCTGCTCCAGCAAGTTGCCGATCAGCTTCAGATGCTGAGCGAACTGCCGGCAATTCCGCTTGTGCATCCGGGCCGTGTTGGCGGCCTGCACGATCATCCCGATCAGCCGCGTGGCGTCGAGGCCGGTGAGCTGGGCCACATTCGCGACCTCTCCGAAAGCTTCCCAAGTAGCCATGTCGACGACGACCGCTCGGCACGAGGAATTTTGACTCAACCGAACACGAACCCAGAATTCTAGACGCCCGCCATTGGATCTCTGATGCAATGTCGCTCGCTAAGCTCTCCACTGAAAGAAAGCCGAGAAGGTGCTGATGGGTCGTGCGGCTAGATCGAAGTCCACGTTCAAAGACAGGAATTCCGGTCCCAATCCACCCACATGCAAAGCCGAATTGAAGCTTCAGACGATCTCTTTGTCCCGTCAACGCCGCGAAAATTTTCAGAGGTCTTCAGAAGTCACGTCGTTCTGTCCAGCCAAAACATTACGGAGTCGGATTCGAACGCCACTACTCCGCGAGATCTTCAGACGAAAGGCGTCGCAAAATGCACGATTTTTTTTCTGGATTCGAACCCGCCGGTGCTCCGGAATTTCACCTGCAGCAGAGAAATCGAGGGAACTGAGGAAAAAGCTTCGTCCAACAGAACATGACTATCCGTTACGCCGTTGTTGACCAGCTTTCTACTCAGAAAGCAATGAATTTGCGAAGCGACATTGTTACGGAGAAACGGACCCGTGAATTATCACGAACGGGCACTTCCTCACTCGCCGCAGCCGCAACCTCGCTCTTCAGCCCAGAGCTCGGGGACCTGCAACAGGGAATTGCGTGAAAACCACTCGCGAGAACGAAATGCACACGAAGCCGTCGCTCATCCACAGCTCTGAGCCAGTGGAAGTGAAGCTCGGCTCCGGCGAAACGCACATGGAAAGCTACCCTCTCTCTCTCTCGTGCAGAAAAAGCTTCGCGGGTTCCGAGAAAATTTCTCGCCTTTTCCATTTCAAAAGAAAAAAACGGCTTTTTTTCTCCGAGCTTTTCAGGTGGGATTTTCAGGGTAAAAAAGCAGAGACCACCTCCATGCAAGCAGAAAAAAAGAAAGAAAAAGAAGAGCAGAGCAGAGCAGAGCATCGGAGTGCGAGAGCGACAGGCATTGCTTTGCGCGGAAGAGAGACCTTCCCTGTTCTGCCGGGCGATTCTTCTTCTCCTTGTTGGTTCACCTGTCGATGACGCGCGTCCGCGCCTGCTCTGCATCTTTTTGGAGCATGCGAGAGAGAGAGAGAAAGAAGAGAGAGAGAGAGAGAGAGGGAGAGGGAAGGAGACCTTGAGAAGCGCCGTCCATCTTCAATGGCTGCAAATGCAGAGCGCCAAGTGCAAGTGCCGATCCGCACTCCCACATGCACCACCGCCCGCTCGAGACAAAGCGGAAGGCGAAGACGAAGACGCTTAAGACGCTTGGTTTTCAGTTGCCTGCCCGGTGGGTCCCCGCGATTTTACCCCCGTGCCCCCGGTAGGTCGCCGTTATTACGGCGAGTGCCACCGGTGGGGCGATGGAAAAAGGTGGAGCAGCTTTTTTATCTTTTTTTTTTTTTTGGGTCGGGACGGGACAGCTTTTGGGAGGCGATGAATGCGGGCGTTGACTATAAAAGAGAGAAAATTAAAAAAAAAAAGACTGGATTTTAATTTTATTTACGGGGCCGTAAATAAAAAGAAGTAAAAGAATAAAAAGAATAAAATGCGTTTAAAATTTAATCGTGAGAGGGGGACAGACAGCTGGCGAGTTTACTCGCCAGAAGGCGGCGAGGGAGGGGCGCACGTGCCCCGCCCGCCTTTGCTTATCGAGGGCGTGTGGTGGGTAGCCGGTCACGTGATCCCCCCGGCATCAAAGCGAAATCCGTCTGCCAGGCTTTGGAAAAATCGTTCTCTCTTGTCGCCCACTGTATCCAGTCGATAATTCGGATTCGGAATTTCCCTCTCGAAAACCTTAAAAAAAAAAAAAAAAGACTTCACACTATGGATTATGGTGATGAGCAAGTTGCCAAGATTAGATGAACGATCCAAGTTTATAAAATACCTGCTCATCATAACCGGTCGAGATCGATCCAAATGAATTATGAAAATCGATTTCTCAATATTTTATAATTTATCGGACCTGAATCAAACCAAACATTGGAAGGTAGAAATGTAGCCTCGAAAAGTTGGCATTCCATTTGATCTGATCCGACGCACTTTGTAATCACTTCAATTGCGACAAACGATGTCATAAAAAAGTCTAAAAAAGGAAATTCATATTCCTACATATGGATGTCTAAGGGTCTAAATCAAACGGGACATGGGGCCAGTAAGATTTTTTTCACGAGGCTGAGGCTGTTAGGTGATTGAGTCTCGGGGTTCGTGCCTAAAAGAAGGGGAGTTAATGTCAAGATTCCTGTAACGACGGTCGTTCGAAAAGCATGATTAGTCCTACAAATTCAACGGGGATGGTGAAATGATTTTTTTTCCCTTAGGCGAACGTTGCCGTGCCATAGTCCTCCGATTAGAAAAAGAGAAAGAAGAAAAAAAAAAAAAAAAACACCATCTTGGGGAAATCATCGCGTGCGAAAAGTCAGACCCCATCATCGACTTGCATGTGCAATAGGTTATTTGATGGTTAACTCCCTCGTTCATCATGCTGGAGATGATAAAGCCTTAGTACAATAATTCAATTCGATTGCATTTACATGCCATTATTTATTTATTTTATTTTCCTTGTCAATTACTTCCTGAAATTAGAGATATGCATGGAATTTATTATTCTTGTGATGTAACCATGGAAGATTGAATTGATAAGAGCGAAAATAATAATAATAATAATAATGAGCTTAACATCCTTCGAACATGAAATTTCATTCATTTTCATCACCTTATCCTTTACTTAGCATAAAGGGTCAGCGATAACAATTCTACCCAAAATTAAATGGAAGAATAATATTGTCGATGGTATCATTGAGGTTCCGTTTGTTTGACAAAAATGATGATTTAAAAAATATTTTTTTAATTATGATAGCTTGAAGTAATATCATTGAATAAAAAGTAATTCCATTGTCAATAACAATTTAAGTTAGGATTTTTCCGTGGACAATACAAATATTTTCAATTCCTTTATTTATGCAAGAGATATGGACCATTAGAAAAATATTTTTAAAACTGTTAATTTTTGGCAAGATAAATATACCATGAATATTTTTTTGGTAAATCATAAATCACTATTTTCACTGTTCAATGAGAACGATGTGACGAGCTTGATTTTTAAGGTTATCGTAGAATTAATAACAGAAGCGGGGGGCATATATGTCAATAGGGGACCAGCATGGGACGGGTGGGGATAGCGTGCCGATCACACGCCACGTGTCCAGCGTCTTGCGCTGTCCATCCAGCCCGCAGTCCCTCAGTCTCAATCAAATCAATTCGGCCTTTACAATAACATAAGCCAAAATGAGATTCGATAATCAAACGACCTTAGCCGGACAAAGTAGATTCCATCGCACGGGCAGAAAGTTTCAGAATTGTGGAAAATACGTGGCTGAATTAATTAATCTAATTATATAAAATAATACATTTTTTTGTTAATTTCTCTAGAGTTAAATGAGAGTAAGCAAGACCATTTAGAGTTTTAAAATACAAAAGGAAAGGAATGAAAAATTTAATAAATAGAAAAAATGAATCGATGAAATTTTTTTGTATAGTTATGTGAATATGTAAGTATTTTTAGGTATCAATCCACGGGAGATAATGCTTATTATTTAGGATAAAAAAAGATGCATAGTTAAAGGAGGGAGAAAATGACAAAGCGAAATACGCGACATTGTGTTTGATACGATGAAAATGACTATTGTAGATTAAGAAATAAATATATTAAAATGAAATAGAAACGAACAATTGGTATCGTTATCAGAAGATTTCTACAATTTAAATTAGATTTAGCTGATAATCAATTTTCTCGATATAAAAAAGAAAACGGAGGGATGTGACTCAATCTAAGGATTCCTCATGAGCCACCGCCCTACTGCCGATACGACGGAGCTGGCCAATGACAATTAGCAATTCGAAAATGAAACCCCAAAAATATGATAAATAAAAGGGAATTCCCGCAGTAAAAAATAAATAAATAAATAGACGATAATATAATATTACCTCGACTTAGGGAAAAGGGAATAAGAATGATCCTTCACTTCCGACCCTGCCCCAGATACCACCTTCTACAAATCTTTCTTTCCATCCCAATTTTTTTTTCCACACTTGTCGTGAATAAAATATTCGAGAACCGCCTAATTAATTATAAATTATTGTTGATTTTTTTTTTCTGATTTTCTTTGGGGAGGAAAAGAACAAGGAGGGACCAAATCCCAATTACAGTTTCCAAGGTTAAAAAAAACTACGAATCGTCAGTTCACGTAGGTTGGAAATCACACAAATGGTCGGTTTTATACTATGTTTGGGAGTTTTCGATGCGATTCCTGATTTTCCTATCGACCTTAATATATCATCTAACCGCGCGTGTCATTTTTCTGACACGAGAGTCGTTTGTTTCTCCAACGACTACATAATTTCTTTCCCATTTTTTATTTTACTTCCATCAGGTTAATCATGTTAATTTTTTATTTTTATTTTGGTTTTATGCGACGGGAGTCTTCAATGTGACAAAGATCCACTTTGTCTTTCATTAGATTAGATTAGATAAGTGACTATGCTAAGGGGAGAAGAACGTACGTCGTCTTTGATCCATCGCTCACGGACAGGTTTATGCAGGACTTCTCGTGACTCTTTATCACGGAGCGCTGTAGATGTGCGGTCTTCTTGAGTCCCGTCGGATATGCTCGAACTCTCGAAGGACCGAGCTTAGCTGTAAATGACGAAGCAGATGAAGAGGTAGGCGAAGGAGAGAGATTAGGGGAGAAAGATACCAACTTCGATAGGTGTGGTAGCATTTTTGTTTCCGAGAATAATTTATATTAATTTTTTTTATTTCATGAATGAGTTTCTGGACATTTGAATTCATTTGATAACTACACAAAATATTATTTTCAAAATAGAAAAGATGGTATGACCCTCAAATTTTTTTGGCGTAGGATTTCTTTTTTTAATAATTTTTTAAGAATTTTCTATTTTTCCTCCATTCTACTTCCTCCTCTAGCCAGTTGGCGGCCCCCAATGATAGCCAATGACCTTGTTGTGGCTATGTGGCAAGGTTAGCCTCGCCATGGCCGGGCCAAGCCAACCTCACATTGGTTAGGCTAGGTAGCCTTGCCCAATCTCAATGATCGGCTAGAGAAAGAAGAAGAGGAAGAAGAAGAAGAGACTTGTTTAAGAAATTGTTTTAGAGAATAAAAAATGTTTTTTTTCTATTTCTTATTTATATTTCAAATTAATTCCTAATCACTTATCTAGTTCAGAAAATATGAAAATCAGCCGATATTATCAAATGGATTTATAATTTTATTTTATTTCGAAGATCAAAAGAATATAAATATTAAGGAACAGAAACATCATCAAGCAGATACGTACTACTTTCACTTACCTTTTGAGCAAAAAATTCACTCTTTTATACCCTCGTTGGGTTCCTTTCAGGGTTAAAAAGTGCCCCTCACTGGTGGACTGAGCAAACCACATGCATCGCGCGATGGCTTGGCCTCTCTTTAAGCCTCTGAGATTGGGGTCTAAGCTGCGTCGAGCCCCACGGTCGGGTTGCGATCTCTCTCGATATCGACGCCCTCATGGGTCAAGTCGTTGCCGACCTTTTTAGCGGGACTTGAGCACGTGATAAAAAGTGAACAAAATTTCGCTTTCCCTGACACGCTCAATTCACATTCCGCTATTGGATCATAATCCTCGTCATATATAACGATCAGGATTGGCTTCCAAAATAAGAGTCACGACATTTCTGTATCAAAAAGTAAATTTCTCCCATAGACGAAAAGTTGCACCGAGCTTTTGGAGTTGTAATTTTTCAATATGTAAATCGCAACTCTTCGACAAGTGCCCTAGAAGAGCCCTAATCTAAAAGTTACAAGTGATCAAATTTAATAATTATTTTATTTCATAATGAAAAGTCATGTCTTTTCATTTTCCAGAAAATATATGTATGTTTATATAATGTTATACATAAATTTAAAAAAAGTCGTAGTAATAATGAAATTTTTAGAAAATAAACTGCTTTGAAAATCGCCAATAATTTCTCACACTATGCTACTCATGATTTTCTGTTTCATATTCTTGTTACTCTTGTTATATTCATCAAGTTCCATGAGTTATAACTGTTCAACTAAAAATCACGTCTTTTGAGTGATTGCACTAATCTAAAAGCCATCTTTTTTCATTCTACTCTCCCATAATAAAAATCACAGCTGGACTACTTATGCAATCGCCAATAATATGTGTATACTACGTTACTCCTGGAAAATTCATACTTTTATAATACAACATTGGGCCGTACACCATCAAACTTGGTTGTTGGGACGACACTAGTCCATAGAAACATCAACTAATTGATAAATCCGAGCCGTTGAATGACAATAATATTACCCGAGAAACCACCATCTCCAAGATCCGAATTCGGGATACTCTTTATGTCATTTTCTACGTTACTAATTACTATCAATGCTTTTCGATTTGGTCTACTTGTTCTTTTCCTTGAAATCATTAGTGTTTATTAACCATGGGAGTTGCCATCAGGTGGTTGTTTCCACATGCCTTTCTCCTTCGGAATTTCAGTCCCTTTCGACTGCAACTTCAAGAAAACCTTCTGTTCTTAATCAAACTATCATCATCTTTATCATAATTACATTTTATTTTTTGAAGTATCATGATCGCCTGGCGCCTGGCGCCGTCGTCGTCACCACCTTCTGTCTCGAGGCACGATCCCTGCTGCCGGAACCGACCTTCCACCAGGCGGATGTTCCTCAGTCCGTGTCCTCGTCCTTCGTTTGTTGTCTTGCACTTGCCAGGTCATTTTTCAATCGACTAATTATAATTAATTTCGAGGTTATATATCATAATCAGAGTCCCGTGGAGCTCTAAAATTTGAAAAAAAAATAATACTAAGAAACAAGGGAAAAGAGGGTCAATGATTAATGTCACGGAGGCGACAATCGATCGTGTATCTAAGAGACCCTGTGACTCTAGATTCCACATCTTCACGTACGCATGCAATATTAAAATATACTCACACATATATATTATAAAAAATGTTCATATATATATATTTTTATTAACTTGGAGTACCGTGGGTGAGGATCGAAGAACAAAAGCTGGACTTATAATTTTGGGCCAAATTCCGAAAACAAAAAAATCCTCAAATTTTAGGTCCAATCTTAAATCAAATCCGAATTTTTTTTGTCTAAAAAAATTACCAACTTTAAATCTAGCATCAAATCTACCCACGTTAATATCCATAAAAAAATCGCTATTAGTTATTTGTCGTAGCATTTTCATGTCAGTAACAAATCCGCATTTGTAAAGTGACATTAAAAATTATCTCTAAAACAAAAACATTATTTGCTATGAAAATTAGGGAAATTGAGGAAATTTTTTTTTTTTTGTCTTAAAAAAATCACAAATTTTCATTCTAGTGTCAAATCTATCTCGTTAATCCCCTATCAAAAAATCACCATTAGTGATTTGATGTGACCATTCCATTTCCATATCAATAACAAATCCACATTAGCAAAGCGACGTCAAATGGCTCTATAGTATAAAAATTAGGGAAACTAGAAACGGCTAATAACAATTTTTCGACGGATGGGATAGATTTGGAATTAAAGTTAAAAGTTGGTAATCTTTTTTAAGATAAAAAAAAGTTTGTGGCGGATTTGAGAATAGATTGAAAGTTTGGAAATTTTTTTAATGAAAATATTCAGGGCAAATTTGAAATTAGACTTGAAATTAGGGGTATTTTTTAGGGGAATTAGGCCTATAATTTTGCTATGTACATAGGTTGATTGGTTCTATGGTCGATAATCGTTAAGTTCGAGGATGGATACGCGGGTCGGGCCTTTAATTGCATCGTACCAATTTGTCGGGGGATTACTTCGTGATGGACGGAACGTGCTTTATGCATTTGTCCAACATAAACTATTCCCATCACTGACCAAAAAAAAAAAAAAAACAGTATTCCCATCATTCTCGAAGATGAAGCGTCCGCTTCGTTGGTTAAAAAAGAGCCGTCGCTCGTCACGACCCAAGCATTTCAACGTGCCGTGACTAAGCTTATAGACGGAAGGAGATCACGTGAGAGCCATCAAGCAATGTGGAATGATATTTCCACATTTCTATCAATAAATCCATCAAACGGGTAAGTTGAGTTGAATATGCTCAAATAAATCCATTTAATACCGACCCGACTTGTATCGCTAAAACATTTACATATTCAATCCAATATACAAAGACTTATATCCAAATAGAGGCGAAAGTGTGAAGTAAGTAAACACAAGATGGAGTGCTAGGGAGAGAGAATGGGAAAAGTGTCATGGGGGTGGTTTGGGGGGGTTCGATTCCCCTTATATGTGATGTGGCGAAAAAGACTGATTCAAAAATACATAATGCATACCTATTTACATCTCATTTATGGCCAATTTAACATTTAAACCCATCTACTGAGCATGGGTTTATGACCTTTTTTGACGTATCTACCTGGAGACCAGGTTAAGATAAATAGCATAGGACTCGTCGTCAAGCAATATATAACAATCTTTAAACACTTTCTCTCACATGTAAAATCAAATTAGGAGCAGCAAGCAAAATTTAACAATGGAAGAGACCACATGAATATAAGATCATTGTGAAGTAATGCAGGACGACGTTGCAGTGCGAGTGGTGAAAAGACCTATTAAAAAGCTACCCATGTCGCGATTCTCTCGTAGAAACACCGAGCATACATAACATAATTATTTCGTGATGGAAGCGTGGTGTGACTGTCTTGCTAGCGTCCACAGACCCTCACGGGGTCGAGCACGAGATTGTTCGGTATGGGAACGAACCCCGTTAAAGCCAATAGAGGACGGGCCACTCGCATTAATCAAATCCTACGGATAATAAGATATAAAGACGTCTCCCTTTCGAGTCAGTAACTAAAGTGACCCATGTGGGTCGGGCGATAAGTGCCAACGACCGCGACCGCGACGACCACGACAGCTAAATTCCGCTAAGCAAAAGCGATAGGGACTGAAAAAAAAAAAGGAGGGGGCCACTCCCACTAGAAAGTGGATGGATCACTTTGGAATCCCACCCAATTTTGGACCCACCCTTAATGTGAAAATTAAGGGAAGGGACTAGGAGTGCTCGCTAAGATACAAAAAGAGCACTTGCCTTTGAGCTATTTAAACTCCCCTTGAAGATCCACATGAAATTTTGTGTACAGAAAGGGTACAATTATGCATGATAATGTTCTTTTTTATATGATGTTCCGATTGTCTACATTAGCGAACTAATTTTAAAATCGAGTTCTAGATCGCGGTTTAGTTTATTGGAACGGTTGTATGGGTCGAATGCGTCGGATTGAGACTTTGTTTGTTTCATGGAAAGTATTTTATCTCATTTTCTGCGATTGGTTCATTTAGGAAAGAGAGTTAATGGAAAATGTTTTTTTTTTTTTTTTTATCGATCATATTTTATTCCTACTCTATCGCTCACTTTAGACTTTTGCTCTGCCTCCTCGTAGGGCATGGGAGTCGAAACCCATTCCTGAAATTATAGCGTCCCCACCCCAACTCCCCCTGAGAAGGTGGGGATTCGAACCCCCCACCTCCCCCTTCCAAGTTGGAAGGATGGCCACTGGAGCAAACCCCGGTAATTAATGGAAAATGCTTTCCTAATCAATAGAAAATACATGCTTAAATTCAGGAAAAACTCTATTAAAAAAATCGAAAATCATTTTGGCTTGAAACTCTATACTTGGGCATGGAATTTCCAATGTTGGTTCCCGAGACCCTAACGTTTGGGACAAGGTCTTCAAAGCTCGAGCCTGGGTCCGCAACGCTCGTGCTTAGACCCCCTACACCTGTGCTTGGGTCCATAGAAACCAGGCCTGAAGCCTCGACACTCTAGCTAAGGTATATAAAGGCCGAGCGACTAGCGTAATATCCCCAACATGTGAGCCCGAGTCCACAAAGATTGTGCCCAAATCTATCAAAGCTAGGCCCGAGAACTAATGCCCACACTTAGGTCCATCAACAGTAGGCACAAGACTTGGGCACCCATGCTTCGATCCTCGATGATTGGGTCAGAGTCCATCGAGGCCAGACTTAAGACTCTAATGCCCATAACTGGCTATCCATACGCAAATTATTAGCACCAAAATAGTATATGCTTATTTAGGAAAATTAAATCGAATTTTTCATATCAAACGACGGAAAATATATTTCATTCCATCTTGAATTTTCAGCCAAACAATGGAAACTACATCTCCTTAAAAAAAGACTTCCGAGAAAATATTTTTAAGAATATCATTTTTTTCACAAAACAAACGATTCTTAAGGGAGCTCTTTTCTCATTAAAATTACACATGATCCAAAAGGCGTGACTCCCCTCTGGGATCTCGGGTTGAGAAGTCGAATTAAATTTGAGGCCGTGCCATCGACGCACAATGCCTTGACCTTCCAAACTCCATTTAATCCCTCGAAATTAAAATGAAACATGGCGCTCCCGACATATCAATTGAAATTAGCCAAGAGGATTAAGACCACGAGCAACGGCCAAGAACACTTCCGATTCTGCAATGCTAAATCAACATCTACGTAGTCTTTGCCCTAATCACTCCACAACAAACGTTGAAAGATTGTCATTGTTCGAGCCTTTTAAGAGGGACTTGTCTTCACTAGCGCTGTCGCTAGAGGTCCACGTCATGTTCTCGTGTTGCGCACATTAGGGGGAGTTGATTCAATCATTCTTTAGTCCCACCGGCAAGACATGACCTCCAAAAGTGGCTTTTCTGAAGCCAGCAATTATCATATCACATCCCATTTAGCGACCACTGACCCACCTTTTTGTCTTTTTTTTTTTTTTCCTTTTCAAATAATTTCAATAGCTTAATATTTAAAGAAAAACTTCAATTTTAACTTTAATTCTAATTTTATTTTAAATTTTATACATTTAATAAAAAAACTCATAATTTTTTGTCTAGTTTCAATTCTATCCTAAACCATAGTTTATATCATAAAAAAACACTAACTTTAGGTTTAGTTCCTTTTATACCTTAAACTCTCTTTATCATATAAAAAAGTACAAACTTTTACTTGAGTCTCATATGTGCCTTCGTTAAGTCTCTGTCCCAAATCGCCCTTTTCCCATGCAATTGCTCTAATTTTTCCTAAATTTCATATCCAAAAAGATGTCTTTTGAAGATGAACTTCGATGCTAGCCCAAATGATGTCTTATTGGATCTAAAATTTGAATAAAAACTAGAGCAATTAGGCTGGCTTTCTTCGATTGCTCTAACTCTCAAGAGAGTCTTTCTTCCATCTTGCTAGAGGATCTTCGATTTTATGCTCAGTCTTCAATCTCATGCTTCTCTCGCGCTCGAGACACTTAGCTCGGGACATTTGAACAACTTGCTTGGGAGTTTCCCATCTCTAGGTTTGTCAAGAGAAATTTTGGACGGTTGGTTAATGGGAATAGATTGGTCTCAAGTAAAAGTTGATGGTTTTTTATGAGAAAAAAATAAAGACCGGAATTAGGACTAAACCAAAAGTTAGGGATTTTTTAGGATATTAAGCCTAATTTTGATTAATATTAATTTTTTGTTATAAAATAAATTCGACATTTTTTCACTTGAAATGTTATTTGTAAGTGGTGTGATCAGATATTTCCAAAATTCAAAATTCACTCGATAACCCACCGTAAATTTCTCCATTTTGTCAATGCGATTCATTGGATGGGTCAACGATTTTTTGGTAAAGTTTGACCTCTAAGTGCGCCACCACGCGTGGAGAAGAATTCTATAGCTCGGATTAATAGGGGCAAGGGCCAAAAAGCCTAGCCACGCGCGATGGAAAAGCCGGGACCATGAACTTGGTTCGGTCCCATTTTTATAAAGGTCAAACTTTCTTGCAAGAGCGTGCATCCGTTATACGGTAAGGAAAGGAAAGAGCGAAACAAATCGGACAAAACGAAAGACGAGCCTATTCGGTATAACTCTCCTTTTCGCAGGTCGTGCGATTTTCATAAGGCGTTAGGCAAACTTCTCGTGGAAGAGCTGCAGCAGCTCGTGGCATCTTTTGGGAAGCCGTCTCGCTCGTCGTTTAGGCGCGCGGCCACGGTACACGAAAGTGCACCGGAGGGACACTGCGTCGGTATCTCCATTTGATGATTTTCCATAGTCCATGCTAGCACATTGTAGGATGGAGAGGAAAAAGAGGAGGAAATTCTTGTAGGGTAATTTTTTCTCGCATTGTCGTAGTCTTTGCTAATCGTGGCCGGTGAGGGCCAGCCAACAACCGTTGTCTACCCTCAATCCAAAAAAAATCAAAATATTATTAAAATTATTTATATTAGTGCCATTTGCGCCACGGAAGACGGCCAATGTTCATGTATGTGATTTCCGATTAAAATTGATTGAATGGACTCAATTGACACAAATACAAAAGTTTTAAGATTAAATTAGTTCAATTGAAATATTAGAACTTAATTGGTATCAATGTAATATGTTTAAATTTTTTTTTTTGATACTTTTATAGTTTTACATTTTGAAGATAAAAATGAATCGCTTTACAAATGCCGATACTTCACTTCTAAAACAATAGTGAGAGAACTTTTGGAGTTGGAACGAAAAAAAAAAGTCCTCACTGGTTTTGTCTTGGATGCACATAGGAACTTGAACTGAAGTCACTATTCAATTTTGATAATATCCTTGTCTAATTCCCAACTTCATCTCCAGGAGTTTGGAGTTGAAGAAGAAGCAAGATGCACAGGCTCAAGCTTTTTAACCCGAAGAACCGCCGAGGGAAAAGCCGAGGTTCGAAATAGTTGTCTGTAGATACAAACCCAAAACTAGTACACCTACATATGATTGATTGCTAGGGAAACTTGCACAATGTTCAGGTAAGACAAATGTATCTTTTGTGATCCGAAGGAGAGGAGTACCTGATCTATTTTACAATCGGGCATCAGCTTCTACTATATCTTTATCAATTTACTTGTACTTTGTTTCACTGAAAGTTAAAAAAAGATGGTTTGCGTTAAACCAGCAATTGCAAGCTTCTGCAGAATTTCGGGCATGTCCATCTCTCGTAAAGATTAAAAGATACCGTGTTGATGGGAGACTTGTTCCTAAAATATGTGATTAGCAGGCCATAGCAATCATGAGCCCAGGGCTGGTTTGCTGAACTTTATCTTGTGAGGAGTGGGGAAAAAATCGAAATGACATGACCCGACCACGAATCAGATTTTTAAGTCCGGTGATATCTGGTTCAGTTCAAAGCGATTGTACATCCCTAATGTTCGGTTTGGTTTAGGTCGTTAGGTTTTCAGAAAACTCAACTCGAACCGAATAGTTGACACTTTTAGTGATAAATGTAAAAGAACAAAGGGCTTGTTTTGGGCCTTATTGGTTTATCCAAGGATACATCTGTCCGACACACAGCTATCTGAAATCAGTCCTAGTTCTCTGGTTGAGAACATTCTTTGCCAGGTTGAAATCGAGTTAAAAAAACCACGTGATTTCCGCTTCAGAATCTTAGAATAGCTCGCGAGCGTACTTGCCGTAAATCTGATTGGCGAGAGTTTGGTAGGTGGCCTCGGTGGGATGGAAGCTGTCCCAAAACACATACTTGGTGTCGTCGTCGCACATCACGGGATGGTCGAGACGGCTACAGAGATAGCTCACTTCTATGTTCCCCGTGCCACAGCACCCTTTCGTTGACACCTCAAATCCTATATGGCACAAATTTAAGGACGAACATTACCAAATTAGGGAGTGCATGATAACCACATATTTCTGTTTTAGAAACGATTTTTCTATTCTAGATTTATTTCTGGAATAGAAATCTGTTTGATAAAATCATTCCAATTTTTTATTTCTGAAATAGATTTTTGTTCTAGAAATAGATTTGGAATAGAAATCAGAAGTAAAAATTTTCTACTTCTCTATTTCTGGAACAGAAATGAGAAATAAAAATTCTTCTCATCGTTTATCAATTGGTCTTTCATTTGTCCATCCATTGGTCGCTGACCGCTACCGCCGCCTGCCGCGGCTGCCGCTGTCGGGCACCGATCATCAGTCGTCCGAAAGGAAGAAATTTTGTGTCATTATCAAACAAATTTCTATTTTTAGAGTATAAATTTTGTGTCGTTATCAAACGGATATTTTTGCTTAGAAACTCTTCTAGAAATATTTTTATTTCTCTTTCAGAAATCAATTTCTTGTTAGAATGGTTATCATTCACCCCCTTAGTACTCTAGTGCAAGCCAAAATCCGGACACCGTCAATAGAAGTGGGTCTTCGCTCGTCCAGACGGGCAAAGCGAACATAGGACTAATCGACGCAGGATGGAAGAGAATTAATTACCAAATCGAGCAGGGCCTTGGATGATGGCAAGCAAAGGGTAGTAAATGTCCATGTAAACAAGCCTAGCACCAGGGAGGTCCTCCCGGAGGGATTTGATCTCAACGCGGAGTTTGGAGTTGAAGAGGATGGCCGCTTCGTTGGCAGAGTCGAAGCAGTACCTCTTGGGGCCTCCGTGCAGAGTCCTCTGCGACGGGAGGCACCCTACCGGCGGCAGGCTGAGCACCCCGATTTTCCTTGCTCCGACTCCGTATAGCTCCTGCCAACGCACACAAGTCGTGAATATAGACACGACGATAAATTGCGAAATGAGATCATGATTATAGACCGTGCGCATTATTACCCGAAGGAAACTCGACGCCCAGCTGACTAGGAGGTCAGTGTAGGATGAGACATCGTACTCGGACCTTCTCAACAGCGTTCCAAAGTAAGTGTTGGTTATGTCATTAGCACCGGTGCATAATATGTAGACACTCTTGGACGCGATGGCCGATGCTCTCTCAGCCCCAACCTCCGAGCGTATGGTTTCCATGTACTCAAAGTAGAGATCCAATTGATCTGACAAGGATAGTACTGACTATCGACAAATTAAACACGGACAAGATTAAGTGATTGAGGACTGAATTCCCGTGATAGATTTATAGCATTGCATCTTTGATTCTCTAGCCAATCAAATAAGATGTAATATCAAAATTTAGTTAGGAGAATTACCAAAAAAGTCCTAAATCTATTGTAATTGTGCCAATTCAGTCCCTAAACTTTTTTTTCTGCCAATTTAGTCCTAAACCTTTTATAATTATGCCAATTTAGTCCATCTGGCCAAAATTGGCCAGCCGGCACTGATGTGGATGCCGGTCGTCGCGAACGCCGACATGACAGTTTTAAATAATTTTAAATATATATTTTTTAATTTTTAAATATTTTTTTGAATTTTTAAATATTTTTTTGAATTTTGAATTCTTTTTTTTTCCCCATCTTCTCCTCGCCTCTAGCCGACCCCGAGGAAGGAGAAGGTGGGGAAAAAAAAAAAATAATTAAAAATTCAGAAAATATTTAAAATTTTGGAAAAAAACAAGCCACATCGGCGTTCATCGGTCAATTGTCCCCGCCAACGTCCATGTCAACGCATTTGGCTGGTCAATTTTGGCCGGATGGACTGAATTAATACAATTATAAAAGATTTGGGACTAAATTGGAAATAAAAAAAAAGTTTAGGATTGAATTAGCACAATTATAATAGGTTTATGACTTTTTTGGTAATTCTCCCAAATTTAGTCTATTATTTGGATTTTGACTCATGCCTTATCTGATTCATAACTTTAATCGTGCATTTTGAGATAGACATTACAGCTAATTTGGCGGAGAGAGGATCATATCCGTTAGCTCCGGAGGCAAAGCTCACGCCGGTGAGGAGGTCTTGGAGCTCCAGATTCGGATCCAAATAAGCAGGCAAGAACTTCTTAACTCTTAATGTCTCAGCTACAAAAAATAAAAATAATAATAAAAAAAAAAAAAATTTGAACAGGCCTCTTCAAACTGAATCCTCAGGTAAAATTCATCCAAGGGTAATTCAAACTATAGCTTATGCGCTAAATTATCAAAAATAAGAAAAGGCAGAACTAAAGTTTACCAAAGTCTACCGAGGGAATAACATTTACAATTGCCGAAACACGGCACGATCAAGATCAGTGAAAGTATACATTTTACACATTATGATGTATCCTCGAGCTATAATCCGAGAAGACTGTGAAATTAAGGATGCAAACTGTACGTTATGTTTTTCAAATCAGATGACTCGAAGTGCAATGAAAGAGAGAATTAAGGGTGCTTTTAATTTCCTTGTTTAAATTCAATAATGCAATTTCCCATTTACATTTTTGGAGAAGAAACTGGCAAACTCAGCCTCTGACATTTCAATTTTCTTTTTATCACGAATTGGGTAGATATCTTCGTCTTATTTCATACAAATGACGTGACATACAATGCCAATCACATGGTTTCTTAAATAATGAATTGACTCTTTCTAGTGGGTGCATCACATGGTTTTTTAAAGAATAAATTGACTCGTCCTAGTAATGCATTTAATTTTGCACAATGTCTTTCAATCAAAAGTACTAGGCGACAAATCGGTCACAGGTCAGCTGGGCAGGAGGGCTTTAACATTCCTCTCCCACCTTCACCAGCACATGTGATTATTATATCGGCCAACCAATTCCTCAAATAACTTCCCAAGAAGTTGTAGTAGAGTCTACCCTCCTCGACTCAAAAAGCCTTTTAATTTCTGATGTATCTTTATCTTTCCTGTCAAGGAGGAATACCTCCAAATTTTATATCACAAAATTCCGATGAAGCAGTTAAAGTATATACTCAGATCCAATGATAAATGATCATTATGGCATTTCTTGGTGCACAGAGAAAGAAGATGTTCTCAGACGAGAATGAGAAGGAAGGGAGACAGGAGCACCGAAAGCAAGGGAAAATACCATGCACGAAGGCACATTGGGACACGTAGAGAAGAAAAGGCAAAGTGATCAGCCAGATCCATTCGTGAATTGAATTCTATGCCGAGTTGAGAACGAACAAACCCGAATCGGGCTGACGATGCACGTCAACCAAACATTCTTGCCGTGAGAGAGGTGGGTATAGGTACGTACCCAACATGTCCGAAGGGACTCGGCCGTTGCTGAACCGCCCGAGCGGCACACTCGGGTCAAGATCCCGCCCGTAGGGTGGAAAGTTGCACTTGGCCACGGTCACCAGGCCATTGTTGTTCCCGGGGTCGATGACCGAGTCCCCAAATGCGAAGGCCGCCGGCACTGTCACGTTGCGAGGCCACACCACCGAGGCAGCAGCCCCCTGACGCAGGGAGACAAGTGCTACTGCCCAGACGGCAGTGAGCCAGAGCTTGGGATCAAACGGCGGTCGCGGAGAACCAAACTGGATCGAGCTCATTGCAAGAAGAGGAGGAGGAAGGGACTGAACTTGGAGTGAGAAGAGTGGCTGTATAGCTGTTTCTGGGTGGTTTGAAAATGAATATACGAGGGGCATGACAGTGGTCCTAGCCGTGGGCAGGGGTGTCAAAAACCGAACGGAAAATCAAACCGAATCGAACTGAAAAGTTCAATTTTTTTTCGGTTCAATTCTCGTTCGGTTCGAATAATATTATAAACCAAAATATTTTTAATCGGTCTGGTTAACCGAACCAAACCGATAAAATCTAAAAAAAAAAATCATTTTATTTTAAAAAAATCATTTTTAATGTTTTTATTTTTTCCTTTTCTTTCTTTTTCTTCTTCTTCATTGATCGATTGTCAGCCATACTGGTGGCTAGCAATTGGCCAAAGGCGAGTTGGAGCCTCGCCATAGGCCGGCGAGGCTCAAGCTCGCTCGACGCCAACGAGCTCAAGCCCTACTGTGAACTTGAGTCTCATTAGATCTAGCCACCTAGGCAGGGATCGAGCCTTGTCAAAGGTCGCCATACATCGGTGAGGCTTTGGCAACCTTCGACTACGCTCGAGCCTCCCCCAACTCAACGAATTTGGCAAGGCTCAAGACTCCAGCTCGCCTCTAGTTGGTCGTTGGCTGTCGAAGTAGCTTATAACCGGCTAATGAAAAGAAGAAGAAAAAGAATAAAAATTCAATTTAAAAAAAAAAATCATTGAAAGGGGGCATATAAGAAAACATTTTCCTTACCGAACAGCGAAAAATATTTTTATTCATTTTCTGATTTCTATCGAACAACAGAAAATACAATTATATTATTGGAAAATGACTTCTTGGAAAATATTTTCTAAAAAAGCCATATTTTTTGCAAAACAATTAGAGCCTTAATGAAATGTTAATTTGCTTGGGCTCTAACATTTGGTTCACTTATTTTAGACAACTCCACCATTTCGTAATTTGTCTAGTTTACAATTAATAAATTTTAGACAACTCCACCATCTCTCCTTCCCTTGGGGCAAAACTGACATGACCGGCGTCGATCATCTCAGAACAGCTCGTGAGCATACTTGCTGTAAATCCGATGGGTGAGCATCCAGTAGGTGGCCTTGATCGAATGGAAGCTGTCCCAGAAAACGTACTTGGTGTCATCGTCGCACATTATGGGGTTGTCGAGACGGCTGCAGAGGTAGCTCACTTCTATGTTTCCCGTGTTAGACGCAAATTGCGCAACCCCAAGATCTTTATAACTAGAACAAGAACATGCATAATTGAGTAGAAAGATTAACGCACCTGTTTAGGGATCCATCATTCTTAAAGCGGAAGCGGAAACACGATGTTCCACGCCCAAGTCCTTCTCCTCTATTGCCCTCCATATCACTGGCTCAATGAGGCGGCCCCCCTCACATTTAGCGTTAGGTAAACGCCCCTTAGGTGATGATACATGTAAGAATTAGGGTTAGAGGTGAGATTTTAGCACTATTTATAGAGTTTTCAGCTAGACCCCCTCATTACGGGCCAGGCTCAACTCGGCCCACACTAGCCAGCCCATATTAAACTAATTAAGAAACCTTCTATCTCACCTTAGACCAATCCCCGTAAAACGGTAAACGTTAAACGGTAAATTACAATATCAATTAATGTAGTTCACATTAAGAAAACTCTTACATTCTCCCACTTAAACTATATTAATTGAAATCGTACTGTATGTGCGCACATTGGTCTAGAAATAATTCTTAATAGTCAATCCTATCCCATAAAATCTCAAACACCGAATCATGGCGGTAACTGCATGTACACACACAGAGCCTTCCATAGTTACGAGTGTTCTCAACTCTATTGATATGGATCCAATATGGTAGTGTGTCAAATGGATAACATCTCTCATAGAGAGATCTCATTTGTCAGTCACCATTCTCTTATCTTAAGCGTCATAAAAACTTGTGCCACTAGAGAATGTCCATTCTCTTACCTTAAGCGTCACAAAAAACTTGTACCACTAGAGAATGTTCTTATGGTTACATGAATCCACATATGTCTTGTCTTTACGGTTAACATTTCTTTATGTATAACAAGACATATAGACAAGGCTAATAACCGGATGCCCCTAGCCTTCACTCAAGGTTTATACAGTACCTTGAGACTTTATCAATATGCATTCAACATAATAACAACACATTCAAAAATGCTTTATTGAATGCAAAAGTTGATACATATCAAATTGTTACAAAATGTAACGAACACAGATGAAACATTTATTAGAGTAAAGCCAAAATAACTCCCATTAAACAACAGCATCTCATGATGCTCCTAGGCCCATGCTAATGACATGTCGCTTAAAATACACATGGGCGTAGACCTTTAGTTAGTGGATCTACTACCATATCATCTATGGAAATATATTATATTAAAACGTCACCTTTCTGTACCGTTTCCTTTTGGTCAAAAGTTTTGACCACCATATATTTAGACCCCTTGAGACCTTTGTAGTAAATAAATAATACTACAAATTTGTTATCTCAATACAATCGTATAGGTCTATCTATAAAGTTTAAAACGGTCAACTCTTTTATGAGGTTCTAGAGCCTAATAGCCCAAGTAACAGCCTAAAAGAATGTTACTAACACTGCTTTCATAGTAGAAGATAATATAGAACTTTATTTACTGCACTTCCTACTAACATAAATATTTATTCTGTTATTGATCTCATGTCATCATAACAGCTAGCAAAGTGTACATCTAAATATCTTACTAACTGCAAGAATTGAACATATCCACATATTAATATATAATCTTTTATACTCTTTAAGTACCTTAAAAGCTTTTGGCAGCAACGCAATAATTGCATTCTGAATTTGACTGATGTCTGCCTAGAAGTCCCGTCACAAAGACGATATTTAGTCTAATGCAAATTCGAACATACATTATACTTTTAAGTGCACTGACAAAAGGTACACCCTTTAATTAGATTTTCTCAATATCTAACTAAGGACAATGTGATAGATTGAGTCTATCACCCTTAACAACAGGAGCAATTCCTGGCTTGCAATGATGTATATTGAATATTTCAAATATACAATCAGCAAATGTCCTCCGATAAAATCTAATATAATATGGCAAAAATAATCCTTACAGACCTTAGTACAAAAGATATAAGATGTCTCAAGGTCACAACTTGTAAGCAAAACATCATGTACATAGAGTATGAGAAAAAATAAATAAATTTCCTCCCACTGACCTTGCAGTATATTAAATTACTTTGTTCTTAATTGAACAAAATAACAACACTATGAAACTTTAATAAATATTGTTTGGAAACTTGCTTAAGACCATGAATTAAGACTTTTCAGTCTATACACAAGTTTACTTAAATCTGCTGCAAAATTCTCCAGTTGCACTTATATAGATTTTGTATCTCTTTGACGTAACTCCATATAAAAAATAAACTATCAACGCCACGTTCACTCTGAAAGAATTAGTAAAGAAATAATTATTTCTTCACTAACTATCCACCCCTCTTTCAGAGTAAAAATATTATTATCTTTTTTTTTATGGCGTTTAATCACATACTTAATTAAGAACAAGAAACGACATTTATATAAGTTGCTAAAACAACATGTAATGGATATTGTAATCATGCTCTCACAAATAGACTATATAGTCTAATGGTATAACTAAATTGTCTTTCCCTAACAAATCTCCTTAATAAAACTGCAACCACTTCATTCTACACTTGAGAGGTTTAAGAAAATTCATTATAAACTATATCAAGAATAGTACCTTAAACTTCAACAAGTTTAGTCTATGGTACAGGAGATTCCATAATTATCTGTATAGGTAAAGACAAAAACACAGTAACCCCCATCATACTATTATCTTTAATAGTCTGAGAGCAACTATCCTCTACAATTACGTCGATCTTAAGAAACTTTAGAGTATGTGATTCCATAATTCTTGTTTAGGGTCATAAGATTAATACCCCTTTAACAATCTGGATAAGATACAAAATAATATCGAGTGGATCTAAATTCCAACGTACTTAATATTGGATTAGATAACCTCACTCATGCATGATACCTCTAAATTTAATATGATTCAATCAATTTACGTCCAGTCCATAACTCAAAAGAAGTTTATGAAACAACTTTGATAAGAAATACGTTTTGTATGTGAAAAAATTGCTTTCAAAATATCAACCCACAAGTAGACCGATAAATTAGTCTTACTCATCACCATGTTAATTATGGTGCAATTATGCCTTTTGGCAAATCTTTTTGTTAGGATTTTCAGGCATAGTAATTAAATTACCACCTCAGAATTTATCAAGTATTTGACAAATAACCCTTTAAGCAATTCAGTATTGTCATACTTGCCAAAATACTTACCGCTACTTTTAAGCCTAACAACCTTTTAATCATATACGTGATATATATGTCATTAGGACTTAAATATAATCTTTGCAGATATGTCCTAATTTCAATATCATACAAGAGATAATTTCAAGCAACTAAGGCTTCCATCATCTTATAGCAGTGCAATCCGCAGGCAAACCTCTTTTCTAGTGTTTCAGAATGGAACGCTTCATGGACAGTAAGCAAATTCTATTGCATTCTCAAGCAATAAATCGTATGTCCACAACTTAAAATTTGAAGCAGTAAAAACCTCAATAAAAGTGGAGTTATTAATTATAGAAAGCAATGTATATAATTAACATCATGTGAGCACCGTGTAACTTGACGTACAAATACACATCCAGAGAGTTACATGCATAATCATATAATCACCTTTGGGCAGAATATATGACATACAGTTATACACTCCCCACATGATAATGGTTATGAGAATATATTCCAATTCTTCGTGAATTCATCACCTTTGGGCATATGAATCACTAGAATCGGTCACTCCTCCACCACACTATCATGTATTCCTCCATGAACTAATACATAATCACCTCCTTTGGGAGTATGACTACGCATTAGATTAGGAGACATTCCAATCATTATACGAGACCGAAATTTCTCAAACCCAATCAAGCGTGCCACTTTGGCGGTCACTATTCAATTGAATCCTTGAAACTCTCTCATACCAGGGATATAAACTTTACTCCTCACATACACTATATACATGTGATTTTAACTTTAGTGATAGGGGCATCATATCACCAAAATCACATATTATGCTAATTACATTGTTTTGTTCATTAATAAAATCTTTATTATACATATATATACATATATATATATATATATATATATATATATATAGCAAACCTGAAAAACAGATTCCAATGAGATCACCGTTCACAGCAACACAAAAACTTCTCATAACATAGAAGCAAGCATCTCTTGTGCACCCCGACATCGATTACTAGAACAACATCAAAGAATGTTAATCTAGAATATCTCTCACAAATTAACATCAATAGTAATATAGGGTACACCAAATCGACAAGCTTGACGGCTGATCCATTATCACTCATGAGTTCATAAGGCAAAACATGACTCCAAGGCCAACATCTAATTTATTAGCCAATTTTTAAGTAACAAAATTATCATTGTTGTCAACCAGTAGCCTATTAATTGAGTCAAACCAGAGAACCAAATATCTAAAATTTAACAGTAGATACTATTGCTCTGCGTAAATGTTGTCATACTCCTTAACCATAAAAAAATATTCAACTTGATAGACATTAACAAGTGACCAGATGAGTTCATGTACAATATGCAGTAACTTAATTGACATGCATTACCCACATTCAGCAGATGTGTTAATCAATACAATCAGTTTGGTCACGAGTTCTTAAGACGTCCATCATTCAAAGATTACCAGTGTGTAAAGGAGTATGCTTAAACAACAAAAAATTTATAATCAATACATAGCTCAATTACTATCCCATAATGGTTGTATCTCATTAAGCCAACTTCAGTTCACAATAAAGTTTAATTTTTTATTAATGAATCACACCATTATAATGTTTATGTGATAACATACCTGTAACCCAACACTTATATTTCCAAAATCACAGAAAATATAAGAAAAATACGCAAAAATACACTAAAAATACACGTATTTAGGGTTCCATATGTATTTTCACATCCATAAAATTATCAAACATGTAAAATAAACATACCAAAAGATAGAGGATGAAGATACGAGTCCAACGCTGTCGACCACCTACACACACACACACACACACACACACACACACACACACACACACACACACACAAATACAAATCTTCACAAATCCCATTATCCTCATCTCGAACGAATTCGACATTGACTAGTAACTGCGGGCAAACTCGCCATGGCAATAGAACAAAACCGTCGAGAGGAGAAAGTCGATTCCGAAATTAGAGATGGACGAGCAAAAGAGTGCGCACGATGACCGACATTTCATAATTCAAACAACACGACGTGACGCAAAGAGTGGAGAAGAAAAACAAAGGTAACGCTAGAATGTAACTTAAAATTCTAGAACTTTTTCTATGTATAAACCCTAGAATTTCAAATTTAAAATTCTTATTCAATTCTCAACAAAATTATTCAAATTATATATGGTTGGAAAGATCTCGACATGTAGAACAAAAGCCCCATGGTTTCAGGATCAATCGAGCAAAAAATCCACATGAAAAAATAATAATCTGGCGGCGCGTGGGGGCTCGTGCGGCCTTCTTCGGCGACGCGCCGCCCACAAATCTTCTCGTCTCGTCGAGCCCAGTTTTGAATTTGTGATTTTATTTTATTTTTATTGAACAAAAAATCTCGAAAATCACAAATTATGGCAAAAAACTTATGCGTTCAAGTTCTAGGGTTATAGAGGCTCTGATACCACATGTTAGGCGCAAATTGCGCAACCCCAAGATCTTTATAACCAGAACAAAAACATGCATAATTAAGTAGAAAGATTAACGCACCTGTTTAGGGATCCATCGTTCTTGAAGCGGAAGCGGAAACACAATGTTCCACGCCCAAGTCCTTCTCCTCTATTGCCCTCCGTATCACTGGCTCAATGAGGCGGCCCCCCTCACGTTTAGAGTTAGGTAAACGCCTCTTAGGTGAGGATACATGTGAGAATTAGGGTTAGAGGAGAGACTTTAGCACTATTTATAGAGTTTTCAGCTAGGCCCCCTCATTACGGGCCAGGTTCAACTCGGCCCACACGAGCCAGCCCATATTAAACTAATTAAGAAACCTTCTATCTCACCTTAGACCAATCCCCGTAAAACGGTAAACGTTAAACGGTAAATTACAATATCAATTAATGTAGTCCACATTAGGAAAACTCTTACATCCCGTGCCGCAGCATCCTTTCGTCGAGACCTCAAATCCTGATATAGCACAAATTTAGGGAAGAACGCTGCCGAATTAGTACCCAAGTGCAACCCAACACCCGGACACCATCAACGGAAACGGAAGTGGGTCTTCCCTCGCCGGAGACGAAGACGGGCAAAGCGAACATAGGAGTAACGGATGTAGGATGGAAGCGAATTAATTACCGAATCGAGCAGGGTCTTGGATGATGGCAAGCAAAGGGTAGTAAATGTCCATGTAAACAAGCCTAGTGTCAGGGAGCTCCTTCTGGGGGGAGTTGATCTCGGCATAGAGTTTGGAGTTGAATAGGAGGGCTGCTTCGTTGGCGGGGTCAAAGCAGCCCCTCCCGGGGCCTCCATGCAGAGTCCTTTGCAACGGGAGGCACCCGACCGGCGGCAGGCTAAGCACCTCGATTCTCCTAGCTCCTTGTCCGTACAGCTCCTGCCCGCGCACACAAGTTGTGAATATAGACACTATCATAAGTTGTGAAATCAAATGACGATTATAGACCTAACGAAACTTTGCATAAATCATCCGTGTGCATTATTACCCGAAGGAAACTCGAAGTCGAGCTGACCGGGAGATCAGTGTAGGACGAAACGTCGCACACGGATCTTCTCGGCGGTATCGCGAAGTAAGTGTTGGTTATGTCGTTAGCACCCGTGCACACCATGTAGACGCTCTCGGAGGCGATGGCCGATGCTCTCTCCTCCCCAACCGCCGAACGTACGGTTTGCATGTACTCGGAATAGAGATCCAATTGGTCTGACAATGATAGTACCAACTGTCAACAAATTAAAACACACACAAGATTATTAAGGCTCGTTTGGTTCGGCTTTTGGGGAATCTACAAATACCTTTGGGTGAAGAGGGTTTTCCGAAATGCAAATAACGTTTAGTAAAATTTGCATTAAGAAACAACTTTGACTAAAATACCGTTTGGTAAACTTTGCATTTGTAAATGACTTTTATTAAATTAAAAAAAACAAAAAATATATATATTTTTTTTTTGAAGTCCGGCCGCCGTAAGATAGCCAATGTTTATGTTTGCGATTTCCGACTAAAATTGACTGAATTGACACAAATATAAAATATTTAAGATTAAATTAGTTCAATTGAAAAATTAGAACTTAATTGGTATCAATGTAATAGGTTCAAAAAAAAAAAAGATACTTTTCCCGTTTTACATTTTGAAGGCAAAAATGAAGCGCTTTGCAAATGTCGATACTTCACTTCTAAAACAACAATGAGATAACTTATGGATTTGGAACGAGCAAAAAGGTCCTCACTGATCTTGTCTTGGAGGCACATAGGAACTTGAACTGAAGTCACTATTAAATTTTGATAATATCCTTGTCTAATTCCCAACTTCATCTCCAGGAGTTTAGAGTTGAATAAGAAACAAGATGCATAAGCTCAAACTCTTTAACCGGAAGAATCGCCGAGGGAAAAGCTGTGGGTCGAAATAATTCCCTGTAGATAAAATTTAATTTATCATATTTTAGCTACTTTGTCACCTACCCCTACATATGATTGATTGCCAGGGAAACTTGCACGATGTTCAGGTAAGACAAATTTATTTGTTGTGATTCGAAGGAGAGGAGTACCCGATCGATTTTACAATCAGGCATCAACTTCAACTATATCTTTATCAATTTACTTGTATTTTGTTTAACTGAAAGTTCAAAAAAGATGGTTTGTGTTAAACAAGCAATTGCAAGCTTCTGCAGAATTTCGGGCATGTCCATCTCTCGTAAAGATTAAAAGATACCATGATGATGGGAGACTTGTTCCTAGAATATGTGATTAGCAGGCCATAGCAATCATGAGCCCAGGGCTGGTTTGCTGAACTTTATCTTGTGAGCGGCGGGGGGGTGTTGAGGTTTGAAATCGAAATGACACGACCCGACCACGAATAAGATTTTTAAGTCGGGTGATATTTGGTTCAGTCCAAAGCGATTGTACATCCCTAATGTTCAGTTTGGTTCAAGTCGTTGGGTTTTTAGAAAACTCAGCTCGAACCGAATAGTTGACACTTTTAGTGACAAGTGTAAAAGAACAAAGGGCTTGCTTTGGGCCTTATTGGTTTATCCAAGAATACATCTGTCTGGCACATAGCCATCTGAAATCAGTCCTAGTTCTCTGGTTCAGATCATTCTTTGCCAGATTGTGGGCATCGACAATCTCAGAGCAGCTCGCGAGCGTACTTGCTGTAAATCTGATCCGTGAGCATCCGGTAGGTGGCCTCGGTGGGATGGAAGCTGTCCCAGAACACGTACTTGGTGTCGTCGTCGCACGTGACAGGATCATCGAGACGGTTGCAGAGATAGCTTACTTCTATGTTCCCCGTGCCGCAGCACCCTTTCGTCGACACCTCAAATCCTATATGGCACAAATTTAAGGACGAACATTGCCAAATTAGTACTCTAGTGCAAGCCAAAATTCGGACACCGTCAATAGAAACGGGTCTTCGCTCGTCCAGACGGGCAAAGCGAACATAGGACTAATCGATGCAGGATGGAAGCGAATTAATTACCGAATTGAGCAGGGTCTTGGATGATGGCAAGCAAAGGGTAGTAAATGTCCATGTAAACAAGCCTAGCGCCGGGGAGGTCCTCCCGGAGGGAGTTGATCTCAGCGCGGAGTTTGGAGTTGAAGAGGACGGCCGCTTTGTTGGCGGAGTCGAAGCAGTCCCTCTTGGGGCCTCCGTGCAGAGTCCTCTGCGACGGGAGGCACCCTACCGGCGGCAGGCTGAGCACCCCGATTTTCCTTGCTCCGACTCCGTACAGCTCCTACCCACGCACACAAGTCGTGACTATAGACACGGCGATAAGTTGCGAAATGAGATCAAGATTATAGACCGTGCGCATTATTACCCGAAGGAAACTCGACGCCCAGCTGACTAGGAGGTCAGTGTAGGATGAGACATCGTACTCGGACCTTCTCAACAGCGTTCCAAAGTAAGTGTTGGTTATGTCATTAGCACCGGTGCATAATATGTAGACACTCTTGGACGCGATGGCCGATGCTCTCTCAGCCCCAACCTCCGAGCGTATGGTTTCCATGTACTCAAAGTAGAGATCCAATTGATCCGACAAGGATAGTACCAACTATCGACAAATTAAACACGGACAAGATTAAGTGATTGAGGACTAAATTCCCGTGATAGATTTATAGCATTGCATCTTTGATTCTCTAGCCAATCAAATAAGATGTAATATCAAAATTTAGTCAGGAGAATTACCAAAAAAATCATAAACCTATTACAATTGTGCCAGTTCAGTCATAAACTTTTTTTTTTTAGCCAATTTAGTCATGAACCTTTTACAATTGTGCAAATTCAGTCTATCTGCCCAAAATTGACCGGCCGCCATTGACGTGGACGCCGGTCATCCGGCGAACGCTGACGTGACTTTTTTAAATATTTTCTTTTTTGAATTTTTAAATATTTTTTTGAATTTTTGAATTCTTTTTTTTATTCCCATCTTCTCATTCCCCTAGCCAGCCGGTGTCGGCCGAAGGCGAGGGTCGGCGAGGTCAGCTTTTTCAGCCAATGGCGAGGCTCACCCTTGCTAGATTCGGCGAGCTCGACCCTTGCCTAGCCAAGGCGAGGGTCGACCTCACCGATCCGGCGACGTAGCCTCGGCGACCACCGGCGAGGTCGATCCTCACCTTGGCTAGGCAAGGCCTCGCCTCGCCGGGTGAGGGTCGAACTCGCCGAATTTGGCGGGGCCTCGCCCTCGCCAGTGGCCGGCAAGGTTGACCTCGCCAGCCCTTGCCTCTGGTCTGCGTCGGCCAGCCAGAGGAAGGAGAAGGTGGGGAAAAAAAAAAAGAGAAAAAGAATTAAAAAAATTTTAAAAATTTTAAAATTTAGAAAAAAAAAAATTGCCACATTAGCGTTCGCCGCCGACGTCCACGTCGTGTCGACCGGCCAATTTTGGCAGGATGGACTAAATTAGCACAATTATAAAAGGTTTAGGACTAAATTGGCAAAAAAAAAAAAGTTTAGGACTGAATTGGCACAATTGCAATAGGTTTGGACTTTTTTGGTAATTCTCCCAAATTTAGTCTATCATTTGGGTTTTGACTCATGCCTTATCTGATTCATAACTTTAATCGTGCATGTTGAGAGAGACATTACAGATAATTTGGCGGTGAGAGGATCATATCCGTTAGCTCCGGAGGCAAAGCACACGCCGGTGAGGAGGTCTTGGAGCTCCAGATTCGGATCCAAATAAGCAGGCAAGAACTTCTTAACTCCCAATTTCTCGGCTACAAAAAAAAAAAAAAAAAAAAAAATTGACCAGGCCTCTTCAAACTGAATCCTCAAGTAAAATTCATCAAAGGGTAATTGAAACTATAGCTTATGCGCTAAATTATCGAAAATAAAAGAGGCAGAACTAAAGTTTACCAAAGTCTACCGAGGGAATAACATTTACAATTGCCGAAACACAGCACGATCAAGATCAGTCAAAGTATACATTTTACACATTATGATGTATACTCGAGCTATAATCCGAGAAGACTCTGAAATTAAGGATGCAAACTGTACGTTATGTTTTTCAAATCAGATGACTCGAAGTGCAATGAAAGAGAGAATTAAGGGCGCTTTTAATTTCCTTGTTTAAATTCAATAATGCAATTTCCCATTTACATTTTTGGAGAAGAAACTGGCAAATTCAGCCTCTGACATTTCAATTTTCATTTTATCAAGAATTGGGTAGATATCTTTGTCTTATTTCATACAAACGACGTGACATACAATGCCAATCACGTGGTTTCTTAAATAATGAATTGACTCTTTCTAGTGGGTGCATCACATGTTTTTTAAAGAATAAATTGACTCTTCCTAGTGGATGCATTTAATTTTGCACAATGCCTTTCAATCAAAAGCACTAGGCGACAAATCGGTCACAAGTCAGCTGGGTAGGAGAGCTTTAATATTCCTCTCCCACCTTCACCAGCAAAGGCGATTATTATATCGGCCAACTAATTCCTTAAATAACTTCCCAAACCTCGACTCAAAAAGCCTTATAATTTCTGATGTATCTTTATCTTTCCTGTCAAGGAGGAATACCCCCAAATTTTACGTAACAGAATTCCGACGAAGCAGTTAAAGTATATATTCAGATCCAATGATAAATGATCATTATGGCATTTCTTGGTGCACAGAGAAAGAAGATGTTCTCAGACGAGAATCAGAAGGAAGGGAGACAGGAAAGCAAGGGAAAATACCATGCACGAAGGCACATCGGTACACGTAGAGAAGAAAAGGCAAAGTGATCAGGCAAATCGATTCGTGAATTGAATTCTATGCCGAGTTGAGAACGAGCAAACCCGGATCGGGCTGACGATGCACGTCAACCAAACATTCTTGCCGTGAGGTCGGTTCACAGCTAATCTTGTCTCGTCTGGCTCTCCGCATTCCCGCCGCCATACGCAAAGAAGAAAAAACGAGCGAGAGAGCGAGAGAGAGGTGGGTATAGGTACGTACCCAACATGTCCGTAGGGACTCGGCCGTTGCTGAACCGCCCGAGCGGCACACTCGGGTCAAGATCCTGCCCGTAGGGCGGAAAGTTGCACTTGGCCGGGGTCGCCAGGCCATTGTTGTTCCCAGGGTCGATGACCGAGTCCCCGAATGCGAAGGCCGCCGGCACCGTCACGTTGCGAGGCCACGCTACCGAGGCAGCAGCCCCCTGACGCAGGGAGACAAGTGCTACTGCCCAGACGGCAGTGAGCCAGAGCTTGGGATCGAACCGCGGTCGCGGAGAACCAAACTGGATCGGGCTCATTGCAAGAAGAGGAGGAGGAAGGGACTGACCTTGGAGTGAGAAGAGTGGCTTTATAGTTGTTTCTGGGTGGTTTGGAAATGAATATATGAGGGGCATGACAGTGGTCCCTGCCGTGGGCAGGGGTGTTAAAAACCGAACGGAAAACCAAACCGAATCGAACTGAGAAGTTCAATTTTTTTCGGTTCAATTCTCGTTTGGTTCGAATAATATTATAAACCAAAATATTTTTAACCGGTCTGGTTAACCGAACCAAACCGATAAAATCTAAAAAAAAAAATCATTTTATTTTTTAAAGAAATCAATTTTAATGTTTTTATTTTTCCTTTTCTTTCTTTTTTTTCTTCTTCTTCATTGATCGATTGTCAGCCACAGTGGCGGCCAGCAACTGGCCAAAGGCGAGTTGGAGCCTCGCCATAGGTCGGCGAGGCTCAAGCTCGCCCAACACCGATGAGCTCAAGCCCTACTATGAATTTGAGTCTCACTAGATCTAGCCACCTAGGCAAGGATCGAGCCTTGTCAAAGGTCGCCAAACGTCGATGAGGCTTTGGCAACCTTTGGCTAGGCTCAAGCCTCCCCCAGCTCAACGAATTTGGCAAGGCTCAAGACTCCAGCTCGCCTCTAGCTGATCGGTGGCCGTCAAAGTAGCTTATAGCCGGCCAATGAAAAAGAAGAAGAAAAAGAATAAAAATTCAATTAAAAAAAATCGTTGAAAGGGGGCATGTAAGAAAACATTTTCTTTACCGAACAGCGAAAAATATTTTTATTCATTTTTAGGTTTCAATCGAACAACAGAAACTACAGTTATATTCTTGGAAAATGACTTCTTGAAAAATATTTTCTAAAAAAATCATATTTTTTGCAAAACGAACGGAGCCTTAATGAAATGTTAATTTGCTTGGGCTCTAACATTTGTTTCACTTATTTTAGACCACTCCACCATTTCGTAATTTGTCTAGTTTACAATTAATAAATTAAGATAATACAAAATTCATTCATATATTTGGTAATTAATTCATTTATTGGAAATTCTTATGAAAACCAATGAAGTTTTTATCTTGCTGGGTAAAAGCCAATTTGATTGGGAAATTAATCTTACAATATATAACAGCAAAAAAAAAAAACCAAAGTAAAAATCGTACCAAACCAAACTGAATCGAAATGGAATCTCAGTTTGATTTGGATCAGATTTCAATTTGATTTAATGAATTTCCATACCAATTAGTTTGGTTCGGTTTTCCAAAAAAAAACAAACAAACCACACCAAACTACTTACACCCCTAGCCGTGGGTCACATTGGATGTGTTTGTTTTGCACTACAAAAAATCAAATAATTATAAATCGTTGTGAGGTCCACTCCTTTAAGGACTTGATAGCATAATAATCTTTCAGCTACTATAAGAATAGCATATTGTTCTGAGCAACCAATTTTTGAAGGAGTAAACCCCCCGATAATTTATAATTATTTATTATTTAATTTTATAGTCCAAAACAGACTATTATTCTCACAGTAAAAAAATTAGATGTCATTACAAAATATATTTCTATTCTTTTTTTGTTATAAGGAACAAAATAACAGAAATAACTCAAAATTGGTCGGTTACCAAATAGACCCGTAGTATATATATATATATATATATATATATTCCCTTGCACTATCATAGTCTCTGCCAGCACATTGTAGCCAAGATCCTTAGCCCAAAAAATAATAAAGAGAAGAAAAAAAAGAAGAAAAAACCATAAAATTCAAAATATTATTAAAACGTCAACATCAATCCCAATCATGTCATATAAGACGGCTGAAAACCACGTCGGCTATTTCCAGTCAAAATTGATCAGGTAGACTCAATTGGTATAAATGTAGAATGTTTAGGATTAAATTTATTCAATTGAAAATTTTATGTAGTACCAATATAATAGGCTTATTATTTATGGTACTTTTCCCGTTTTACATTTTGTCATGTACCCCTCTACGATTGATTGCTAGGGAAACTTGTGTAGTGCTATGGTAAGACAAATTTATCTTTTTTGACCCATGGGAGCCGGAGGGAAGAATCGGATCTTGACCGATCAATTTGCAGTCAGGCTTGGACTTCTACTATATGTTTATCAACTTTACAAGAGATGGACATGCCCAAAATTCTGGGCATGTCCATATCCTGTAAAGTTTAAAAAACATCATGTTAGTGAGAGAATTACCCCTACAACATGTGATAGCAGGCCATAGCAATGATAAGCCCTTGGATGCTTTGCTAAACTTTACCAAAAACCCGACCCCGAACCGGATTTTCAAATTGGGTGACATTTGGTTCAGTTCAGAGTAAATGCACATACATTGCTGACGTTTATTCGGATCAGGTTTTCAGAAAACCGGACTGGAATCGAACCGTCAATGTCCCAGTGACAAGTGTAAAAGAACTAATGGCTTGCTATGGGCCATAATGGTTTGACCCATGGTTGATCCAAGTACTAGCTGATTGCTGGGTACCAGCCATTGTCCTCCGGTTCAGATGATTCTTGCCAGATTAAAATTGAGTTAAAAACCAAGTAATTTCGGCTTTAGAAAGCAACTTCCAACTCGTGTGGATAAAAAGATTGGAACACATTGTCGAGCCAAAAAAAAAAAGAGGCCGAATGTCTCTCCTTCCCTTGGGGCGAAAGTGACATGACCGGCGTCGATGATCTCAGAACAGCTCGCGAGCGTACTTGCTGTAAATCTGATCGGTGAGCATCCGGTAGGTGGCCTCGGTCGGATGGAAGCTGTCCCAGAACACGTACTTGGTATCGTCGTCGCACATCACGGGGTTGTCGAGACGGCTGCAGAGGTAGCTCACTTCTATGTTTCCCGTGCCGCAGCACCCTTTCGTCGAGACCTCAAATCCTGATATAGCACGAATTTAGGGAAGAACACTGCCGAATTAGTACCCTAGAGCAACCCAACACCCAGACACCATCAATGGAAACGGAAGCGGGTCTTCCCTCGCCGGAGACGAAGACGGGCAAAGCGAACATAGGAGTAACGGATGTAGGATGGAAGCGAATTAATTACCGAATCGAGCAGGGTCTTGGATGATGGCAAGCAAAGGGTAGTAAATGTCCATGTAAACAAGCCTAGCGTCGGGGAGCTCCTTCTGGAGGGAGTCGATCTCGGCGTAGAGTTTGGAGTTGAATAGGACGGCCGCTTCGTTGGCGGGGTCAAAGCAACCCCTCCCGGGGCCTCCGTGCAGAGTCCTCTGCGACGGGAGGCACCCGATCGGCGGCAGGCTGAGCACCCCGATTCTCCTAGCTCCTTGTCCATACAGCTTCTGCCCACGCACACAAATCGTGAATATAGACACTATCATAAGTTGTGAAATCAAATGACGATTATAGACCTAACGAAACTTTGCAGAAATCATATGTGCACGTTATTACCCGAAGGAAACTCAAAGCCGAGCGGACCAGGAGATCGGCGTAGGACGAGACGTCATACACGAATCTTCTCAGCGGCATCACGAAGTAAGTGTTGGTTATGTCGTTAGCGCCGGTGCACACCATGTAGACGCTCTCGGAGGCGATGGCCGATGCTCTCTCCTCCCCAACCGCCGAACGTACGGTTTCCATGTACTCGGAGTAGAGATCCAATTGGTCCGACAAGGATAGTACCAACTGTCGACAAATTAAAACACACACAAGATTATTAAGTTAAATTGCACATATTTGATCCTCTAGGCAATCAAATGTATGCGATGCTAATATCTGGTCAACCGTCCGGGTTTCGACTCACGTCTTATCCGAATCATAGTTTTAATCGTGTATTGAGAGAGAGATTACGGCTAATTTGGCGGAGAGAGGATCGTATCCATTGGCTCCGGAGGCGAAGCTCACGCCGGTGAGGAGGTCCTGGAGCTCCAGACTTGGATCCAGATAAGCAGGCAACAACTTCTTAATTCCCAATTTCTCAGCTACAAAAGGATAAACATTAAAGGGTAATTGAAACCATAGCTTACGTGCTAAATTATCGGCAGAAAAAAAAAAAAAAAAAAAAAAAAAAAAAAAGAGTAGAACTAAAGTGTACCAAAGTCTGCCAGCGGAATGAAACGTATAATTGCTGCAACCCAGCATGAGCAAGTTTATACCCATTACACGTTATGGTTTCTAAAGCCACGAGATTCACCGTGCGAAATTGAGGATGCAAAGCGTACCTTATTTTCTTCAAATCCTAAAGCACCGAAAGCAAAGGAAAATACCATGCACGAAGACACATCGGGACAATCGACTCGTGAATCCTAGGCAACTTGAGAATGAGCGAACCGGATCGGGTCGGCGATCCACGTGAACCAATCATGCTTGCGGTGGGGTCGGTTAGACAGCTAACCTTGTCTTGTCTGGCCTCTCCGGCGTTCCCGCCGCCATACGCAAAGAAGAAAAAACGAGCGAGCGAGAGAGAGAGAGAGAGAGAGTAGAGACGGAGGAGAGAGAGATGGGTACGTACCGAGCATGTCCGAAGGGACTCGGCCGTTGCTGAACCGCCCGATTGGCACGCCCGGGTCGAGATCCCGGCCGTAGGGCGGGAAGTCGCACTTGGCCACGGTCGCCAGGCCATTGTTGTTCCCCGGGTCCACGATGGAGTCCCCGAATGCGAAGGCCGCCGGCGCCGTCGCATTGCGAGGCGGCGCTGCTGAGGTGGTGGCTCTGCAGTGCGGGGAGACGAGTACTATTGCCCAGATGGCGGCGAGCGAGAGCCTGGAGCCGAGCGGCGGTCGCCGGGAACCGAACGGGATCGGGCTCATTGAAGAAGAGGAGGCGGAAGGGACTGAACTCGAGGGAAAAAGAGGGGCTTTTTTAATGTTTGGGAATTTGAGGAGAGAATTTAAGAGGGGGGCCGGGGTGGGTCGTGGCCGTGGGACGTGGATCATGTCGTATGTGTGGGCGGGCATTGCGGCTGTAGGTGAATCATGTATTATATTTAATGAGAGATCAATCATGTGAGTGGGTGGGGATGGTTAGTGAAGCCCTTTTGGGTTGTTTTCCAGTTTTCCTTTGACTTTCGATTAGCACGTTCAAGCACGCACATAGAGAGAAAAGAGAGAGAGAGAGAGAGAGACCATAATATAGGTTAGACTAGGTTGATAATCCATAATATTTTTAACTAGGTGAAAAACTTGAATGAAACGTATGGATAAGCTGGGGGATAATTTACAATAGAGTCTTAAACATATCGTGCGAATACTAATGAAGTCTTTAACTTTTTAGTTTGATCGATACAATCCTAAACCTTTTGAAATTTTGTCAATTTAGCTATTCCGACCTATTTGTCCGACAATCGCTAATTTTTAATTATTTATATTTTTTTCATATATATATATATAACTATGATCGTCGACTCTCATCGGCACTTGGCAAGGGTCACAATACCCCTCACCTCCCATATTGAAGGCTTACAACTCCTTGCCCAAATGTAGCGAGAGTTGGCAAGGGCGTCTCGACTCTTGCTTATGACTAGCGACCAATTATAAACTGATAAAGGAAAATAAAAATAAAAAATAAAAGAAAAAGGGGGAAAATGAATAAAAAAGTTCATAAAAAATATTTAATAATTGAAAAAATTGTTCATATCAATGCTAATTGTACCACATAGGACGACGAACATTTACCTTAGTAATTTTTGGTCAAAATTAATCGAAATGACTATATTAGTAAATCATTAAAAGATTTAGAACTAAATTGATAAAATTAAAAAAAATTTAATATCAAATTAACGTTTGTACAATAAATTTATGATTTTTTTCATAATTTTTCACATTAGTCGGTGACGTTGATTGAGGATGAAACCTCATTATGCCCGCCCACCGCTTCATAACATTTTTAAGAGCGTGCACGGAACCATTGGGAGAGCGAAAAGCCTAAAGCTTTACTCTGTTCATGTGTGGATTTCTAACATGGAAAGAGAGAAAAAAGAAGGGTTCATTCTCGATGAAAAATCATATCGGTATATGATGTAGAACAACATGCAAATGCCTTTATAAAAACATTTGAGCGTCATAAGAGCGGGCGGTCCCATAAGTTAAAGAGGATTGTGTGATCTTCGAGATTACAAATGGTTTATAAATAGATTACAATATTTGATTCACATATTTTTCTTGATTTCCGAGATGTCACAGATTTCAGCTGCGTAATTGTTTTGATAATTTTCCCTTTTATCAATATATTTTCCTTAATTTTGTTATTATATTTCAATTATTTGGTTATTTTCTAGATGGCAACCTCCTTATAAATAGGCGCCTAAGATATTATAATCTGCACTTTGTGATTCAAAATAAACACTATCTTTTGGAATCCTTTCCAAGCATAACTTTCTCTGCGTCGGTATATCTCCAGAGCTATAGTTTTTCACCTAAAAAGGTCACGCTTTTTGAGTGATTATGCAAACGTAAGAGCCGTAACTCTTTGGGATTAACCACAATCGATTCTGTACGTAATGAAAAGACACATCTTCCCATTTTCCGGAAGTCGCATATCTTGTCCTCTTTTGGCAATAACATTCATGATAAATTTGTTCATGGAATAATCTATTATGAAAATCACTAGTAAGTAGTAAGTAATCTAGTAAAGTAAAAATCACCAGTAAGTAGTACATAATCTAGTAAATTAAAGTGGCTAATCAAAAGATTAGTATTGTTGGGTTAAAGTACAAAAGATTCAAGTATAATTTCTGGCCAAAAGAGAAAGGATTGAGTATAATCGGACGGACGGGTCTAAAATGAGAAATCCATCGAAGCAAACTTCAATGGACCGTGTCCAATTAGACCATCTACGACGGTAGCCCATCGAGCTCAATGGACCGGGCCTTCTGTTAGGAACAAAGTGGAATGCCTCCATCTATCAGAGAGGTCTACAAGTGAGTAACCAATCTGTTTTTTGGGGTTTGGGGGTTACAACCCATATCAACTTTAAACTCTGTTTGTTTTGGAGAAAATGTGATATTTCAGAAAGCCATTTTCCAAAAAAATGATAATATTTTTTAGTATTTAGAAAATGTGATTTAATTTTCCTTAATACACATACATTATTCGGGAGCTAGTAGAGATGTACAAAAAAATCGATAACCACTCAGACTGCCAGGAATGGACTAGACTTGAACCGGTAGATCCAAGGGAACCAATTTGGTTCTCAGTTCCAATTTATTAGAATCGAAGTACCTTTCTGCTTCCTGGTTCTAAGTGTAGAACCACCCACCCACCCACATATTTAATTTTTAAGAAAAATTTCCTACCAAAAAAAAAAATTAAGAAAAATGAAAACTCTAAAATCTCTAATCTGAAGCTCAACACCCATTAACTGAGCATTCATTTTGTTTCACTCTCACCTCATATGAGTCGTCTCTCTATCTCTCACACATAACCTCAACTCTCAACTTTTAATACGAGTCTAATCTTTTTATTGATGTTGCAATTAAGAATAGAGAATTTCCTTATTTTTTACTCTACTTTGACTTGTCGGAAAACGTTGCACCGAGTGCAAGAACACTTGATGGGACTAGTTCCACGGATCCACTCAAGAACCCGACTGAATTGCCAGTCTAATTCCTAGGTGAGTCCATGGAACCGATGAACGGTTTCAGATTCCATTTTTTTGGAATCAATCTTTAGTGGGCGATTTCTGATTTTAGGATAGGAGTCATCCATCCGGACCATACTCATCCCTAGAAGCTAGTAACTTGTGCATGGACAGCTAGGTCCCAAGCTCAACCTCGATAGACTCGAGTGTGGGCATTGAAGTAACTTGGGTACTAGCATTGAAGTCCCGGGTCCAATTGCAATGGTCCCCAATCTTAGGTGCCAATGATTGAGGCACAGGCACCTAGGTCCCAAGCTCGACCTTGATGGACTCGAGTGTGGACATCGGGTTTTCGGGCTCGAGCGCTAAAGATCCAAGCATGGGCATTGGTCTCAAGCACAGGCACCACAGTCATAGGCCCGGCCTTGATAAACTTGGGCCCAAGCATAGGAGACCTAATCCTAGAAGCGGGGGACTCGGGAAATAGCATCGGGATATCCATACCAAAGCATAGAGTTTTGAGTTCAAGTGTTGATACATAGTCATATTTTGAAATATGATTTTCAATTTCTTAAAAGGAAAATCCTTTTTTCTAAATTTAAGCATGAGTTTTTTTATTAGGAAAATATTTTCTATTAATTCATAATCCTAAACGAATCGCACACCGTGAAACACTTTTCGCAAAAAAAATGAAAATCTCATGGTAATAATCATTGATCTACGGAACAGCTCGACCCCGTAACCATTCTTGCAAAGCAATGGTCACTATTGCGATCGAGAATGCCGCCTTTCGTACGCGGCCAGTGCGAACGCCGCCGGAGGCACCTGCAAACACGAATTGCCTAAAACCTACCATTCTTCCGGGACCAGCCCTTCTAGAACATGGCGCTGGCCGCCCCTAAAAGTAAATGTCTATCGTCTGATCCTCTTCGGACACTCAAACGTGAATCTCGTCTTGAGATAAACACGCAATCGGCCCGCTTGTCCGAAGATCATTCGTGGCTTTTTTCAAGCCGTCTCATCATGAGTACCGCGAAATCACCCCACCCAATCGAGGGTTTAACAATAATGACCACCACGTGGCCGATCCGACATCGGAAGCATCGTGAAACACTCGGATCAAAACAAATGTGTTTGTCTAACTAAAAGATTCACCGTAAGGAAAAATATTTTTCACCACCAAAACCATTTTCGGGGAAAATAGGTCGTTTTCAATTCTAGATAAATCGATTAGTTCGTCATCTAAACATCACCAGAAAAAAAAAAAAAAAAAAGAAAAAAGAAAAATCCTTTAAATAAACGAACTCTGAATATCACAACGTGTTAGTACACATCATGCCCTTGGCAATTCTATTTGTTCGGAATGTTTTTTTCCTACTTACTGTTACCTTGAATATCTGTAGACTTACGCATATGTACTTTTACAATTATTATTTAGTGATCATGCCAAAGAATCGATCTTTATCTTGTTAAAAACAAACGTTAATTTTTGAATTTGGGTTCTATTGGTTTTGTGGAAAATGAATGATTTAAAAAATATTTTCTAAAAAATAATCGTTTGAATCACTTACCAAAATGAATGAATGAAAAAATATTTTTAGAATCCACGACAATATTTGGACATAAATTAATGTTGATAATGATAATATTTTTTATTGATTATTTCTTTCGAGTGATATGAATAATTATTTTTGTAAAAATATTTGTCGAGTCATTTATTTTTTTGCAAAATAAATAGAGTTTTGGTGTCCAATCCTTCAAAGGATCAAAACAGGCATATTCCCATATAAATGTGAAGACAAGCTACTCAAGAAAAAAATCTAATTTTTCTCAAAAATCGATGTCAGCAGCTTTTAGTCTCATGTGTTCACGCCACGTCAGCCTTTTGAGTTTCTTGCAAGATGCATCTCTCTCAGCAGAGAACATCAAACGCACATGCTTAAGGGGTCACATTTGGACGTGTTCATTTTGGAAAAACTTCGTGATAAAGAAAAATGCTTTTCAATAAATCTCTTCTTTAGGAAAATACTTATCATTTTCTCAAGTTAATAAATTCATTTTTCTTGACTGCAAATAGTTATTTGTTGACCGATCAAAATAGGCATATTCCTAACTTATTCGGATTTTCTTGATGGGATTGCATGGAGGGTCGCACTATAACCATTTCCTATTGGTTGTTGATGGAAAAGACATGGAATTCTCACCCTCTTTCATCAAAACCTCGGAAAAAAGCTCACGAGTCATCTCTTTATTTTTCGTTTTTCCCACCATATATGGATTATTTCATATTGTTGAGTTAATTGTTACTTAGAATAGCAAAGATCTTAAGACATACAATATCCACATACTTCAACTGTAGGGAGGGGGGGCGAGGTCAAGGGTGCATCCGTTTAGTGATTAAGTACGTTGATGTATATTAACAATAAATTTTTACTTCCGTGTAGAAATAACATGTTCTTTGCATATAGGACATCTTCTTATCAAACCGCAGATTTTCACCCTATAAGTAAACATTGTACCAGTCTACCGTATTTAAGTGACCTTATGAAAAGACGGTATATTACAAAACGAGAAGGCTCGTGACTAGTTATCAAAACAATTATACAACAAAACTATTGTTCCGCATAATACGTAGCCCGACTTTCATTTCGAGATCTGCACGACTAAAGTTAAGATTTTCCATTAGATAGAACATGCTTGGCCTTGAGATCATTGGCTTCGGCATGTGCGAACAGGTGTGAAGCAACGGGCTTTGACGTTACAGATGATTTTACCATCACATGTCCAAACGAGCGATAGGCGCACCTAAAGACAAACGTAATTTGGAGAAAATTACGAAGTTGTGTCTGAATCCAAGATGCTAGAAAGCTGTTAACGCGGAAATGAAAAAGACCGAATGGGGTCATTCATGGGTCCCGAAGACTAGTTTTTCCCAACTCTCGGATATAACGGAAGCGTCAGCGTCCTCGGACAACGAAGTGCGAACGGCCCACGAGTCGAAAGAGATAAGAGACTCCATGGTCGGTCGGTTCCACCGGCCGGTCTCCCCTCGACCCCGTCAACCGGATCGAACCGACATTTTCCCTCTCTGCAGTTACTCACGGATCCTCAGTTCCCCACCATGCAGGGCAGCGAAAAGACGGCTGGCAAGAGGACCCCACCTCCCACTCTCCCTCGTTACTGTGACATGGGCATGGGCTTCCACTTCTGGTCCACGTGTCTAGCCGACAAGTGTCGCGGCGTCAGACGGTACGCGTGGCTCGGTGCAACAGTTGGTGGGCTGGCTTATTTATACGGGATGCAGCTCTGAGCTTGGCTACTCAAGAACTCGAGCTGGTTTCCTGCGATCCTTTTCCTTCTTCTGTAATAAAAAAACAGTGAGATCAAGAAGTGTTCGTGCCGGTTGATTTTAGGACGTGATGGGGTTCTTGGATTACATCGCCGACGTTTGCTACGTGCCGCCACGCAGCGACAGCAAGAAGTTCAAGAAGCGCAAGCAGCTCCAGGTAACTCTAACGTTTCCATCTGTTTGTTCGGCTTTGCAGCTCTTGTGTTGCTAGTTATCTGAGATGGTGTTTTCCCTCTCTTTCTTCTGTTCAGACGGTGGAGATAAAGGTAAAGATGGACTGCGAGGGGTGCGTGCGGAGGGTGCGGAAGTCCGTGGAGGGCATGAAGGGGGTGACCCAGGTGGAGGTCGAGCCCAAGCAGAACAAGCTGACCGTGATCGGGTACGTCGACCCTGGGAAGGTGCTCCGCCGGGTCCGGCACCGCACCGGCAAGGTCTGCGACTTCTGGCCCTACGTGCCTTACGACATCGTGGACCACCCCTACGCCCCGGGGGCCTATGACAAGAAGGCACCCCCCGGGTACGTCCGGAACGTGTTCCAGGACCCGCAGACCTCAGCCCTCGCCCGCGCCAGCTCCACAGAGGTCAAGTACACCACTGCCTTCAGCGACGACAACCCGTACGCCTGCACGGTCATGTAGATAGCAGGAGGAGGAGCTTCTTGTGTTTAAATATGGCTGTTATATGCAGGATTTGTGCGTGATTATTTTGGAAGTTGGGGTGTAGATTAGGGTTGGACTGTACTATTAACCTTTGGAAGAATCTAGGGTTCGAAGTCTGTGGCGGGGTCAAAGCTTGGTCTGCTAAAGAAAAGAAAAATCTGTAAATTATTACTCTAGATTGTTAAGGAGAATTTGCGGCTCCTCTCGATTGTGCCAATCATTGTGTTGACGATTTTCATCTTCTGGAAAGGGACGTTGTCGCACGGCTCGGCCCACGAAGGGGCTGGGATCACGGTCCTTGTCTCTTTGCTGGGAAGGGATCAGAACGAGGCGTGAAGTTTGTTCTATGATATACGATTCTCAGGTTCAAGAAGTTTGCACGAGTTTCAAGAACCCGTTGCGTTGTGTTCATGGCTCTTTCGCAAGCCACTACACTAACTAGGACACATGTAACCCGTTCCCTCATAAGCAAGTTTCTCGAGCCAAGTCTTTTCAGGGGGAAAAATAATGGAGTTTCCCAGCCTAACTAAGGACGGGTGCCTTCCACTTCAAGTTGAATCTAGAGGAAAGCCAGTTAAGCCACAAAAATGTTCATTCAAACGCTAATAAATTTTTGTTCCAGAATGATGAATTTGAAGAACCCGCGTATTTGATTTTTCACTCAAATCTGGACGCTATCAATCCCTTATCTTCCTGGAATGAAAGAACAACAAAGCTCTAGTCGTCCCTGCTCTATCTATTTTAATTGGTCCATTATATACTAGAAGAGAAAGTGGCACTGTGATTGAATTTCTTTCTTTTAGGACTTACTCTTTCCTTGATAGTAGAAGTGACTTCTTACTTTCCATTTTAGGAAAGACCCAGTGGAAAGGCTACTATGGAAATAGGGTGGGTTCCTCCAACTCGGATAAAACATCCTATCCTATTTTAATATACCTTATTGAAGGGCAGCGGATTAGGCGAAATCCTCTGATCCGGGAATAGACGACGAAGCTACACGGACTCCCAAAACATCTTCTGAAAGAACCCTTTTGTAGGTCTGAAGGTATATCACTACGTATAGTTCCCACTAAAATGCAAATAGGGATAAAAAATGTGGTCGATATAACGAAGAATAAAGAGATACCGTCTATATCCAAATAAAAATTGATGTTTTCATAAGGAAGCCATTGAAGGCTTTCCACAAATTGATATTTGGTTGTAGAAGGATCGAATTAGATCTAAGGAATAGAGGAATACAAAAAAGTAATAAGAAAGGCGCACGGACCAATCAATCGTATCGGTCGTATTCTTGAATTTGGAATGAAAAGAAGAGTAATACTTCCTAGCAAGAGACACATAATAGGACCACTTAGATCATAATAACATTTGCAGAAATGTTCTAACATAGAGTAGAATCGAAGATGTAAGATTTTTTTACAACAGTAAAAAGATAGGCGCCTAATTCCAATACGATAAGGGTTTATTGGTGCAAGTCAGCGAACACCGTGATTGATGAGTGGATAGGTGCGTTAGGTGCACCTCTCACCCTGTGGGAAGTGATGAGGCTTGTCTCCTTCCCCCCTTCCCCTCCTGAACGAAGAAGTTGTGGGGGCTCCTTCATGCGTATGAGTCTTTATTTAGATTTTTTCTATTTTTCCATTTTTCATCCTATTGAGAATCTTTATAAAATAAAATAAAAAATATACCGTTGTGTTCATGGCTCTTTCGCAAGCGTAATCCAACTTGATCCTTGCTAGAACCCGATCTTACGATTAAGGAATGCAAGTTAGGTTACAAAGAAGAGGTGATCTTATCTATTCTGGAACGTCTGAAATCTTCAGGACGGGGGAAGAGGGAGCTCCCTGACGGGCCTGAACTGAAGTGGGCTCATTTTCCGAGCGAGACTCTCTGTGCTACTAGCCCGACATCGGCCGCCTCGAGTTCGGCACTTTGCCTGGGTCCCCTCTCGTCTTTCTTTTTAGTATGAATTTTTCATCTCGGATGATCATGTCCCTGATCGGCCAAGAAATCTGGGCATGTGCGATGGACGTGCATCGCTGCCGGCGACTTTTATCGCCGGCATCTGGCAAATGGGCCGACCTACGCACGCTTGCACGGTGACAAATTTAAACATTGGAGTACCATGACAAAATGAGATCACTATAAAGGGGGCTAATTGGAATTCAGACCATCCAAAGGTTGGAGTGTATTGACTCATTCACATTTAAAGAGGACCCCTACGAGAAAAACTGAACCCTAGCGAAAACGGAAAAAAAAGATTAAAAATTCAATTTAAATTTATCACTACCCATCTATTCCTGTCATGTCTGCAAAAGCGTCCCTAAATAAGATTTAAAGAGCGCCCTTTGACTATTAGGAAGTATGGATTACATTTTATAGAAACTTTTTAACGAGACGATGTCACCCGGCTTGGGCTGTATGGCCCATAATGGCAAAAGTCCAAAAAAGTTTAGTCCAATAGTCAATGAAGCTAAATTTGATCGAGTGAGCCTAACTTTTGAACATGTGCAATTAAATCCTTATCACGCTTGTCGCCGACATTACCATAAGCCATGTCGGACCAGATACGAGTCGCTGTCTTTTTAACGGTCACAACCGTGTTAACCGAAATTAAGCACGGTTAGCGCTTAATCGACCGACGAATGAAACTTTTAGGACTTCTCCTTTACCTTATTGGGCTGGGACTGAGGATGGGGATTGGGCCTCCTCCTCCTTCACGCGGCGGTCTTTGGGCCGAAGATGCAAATCACGTTGCCCTTGGGTCCATCAGGATCCTCCAGTCCATGACAACTCTCTTCCAAACGGAAAAAAGGTTTTTATTATTTTCCCCACTTTGAACTCACGGAAGCTTTCCTAGAAAGTTCCGGAGGACGCGGTCCAGTCCGAGCTTCGCACGCCACGAAATTTCAACGGCGAAGGAAAGCGACCCGAAGTCCGATGAAGCTTCTGTGAGAGAGAGAGAGAGAGGGAGAATGTGTGCGTTTCCATGTGTTACGTTACCGTACGTGCAACGGCAACCCCATGATTCCGAAGACCAACTTTTGAAACGCGGCGGCTACGGATAGGTGATCGTTCGATGGCGAAGTGATAACTGTTTATATAAATATAAAATTACATCTCCATTGTATAGCTTAGATTTTTATTATAATGACGATAGTCTAGAAAATTTAACATGGAAACGGAGTAGAAGATAGTTTGAATCTTTTTAGATTTTTATTTACTTCCCTAATTAAATATTTTCATTCATTTAAGACTTAAGCCAAAATCTTAAGCTTTTAGAATTGTTTGCAATGTAAAACTAGCCTCTCTTGCAAAAGGCACGGAAAAATGAACTAGGTTACAATGTTTTTAGAACAATGAATTGATCTCTCAAGTGGTATTAGATATAAGTTTTTTTCGTTTTTGCATGAGCATGTTTATAATATTATTTTACTTCTCAATAGTTGTGTATGATTTTATTCATCAGTATCGCCAGCTTTTTTAAAATCACTCTCGATTGAAATAAAAGTCTAAGCTGTTAGATAAAAGGATGTTGTGCTGTGTATATTTAAATGTTTTATCACTCTCGCTCACATGAGCTTTTGTAAGCTCAATACTAGATTTGCTCCCCCTATAATCCTTCTTCATCCTTGGTCTTTTTTTTTTCCAGTCTGAAGCATGAAGTCTGCACTTTTACTCTAAGTCTTCTCCTTCACTCCTGGTTTTTTCCTCTATATTGAACCGTAAAGTTTGCCATCAAGTCCGCATTGATATAGCATAACGGCCACAACTCATAAATTGCACTAGATTCCTCTCACTTAGGAAGATTGTTAAGAGGAAGTCTAAGTTCAAGCCCATTAACATATTTTATTTGGCATATATTCACCCAAGAGCTTAATAACCTATCATTCCCTCTCACACTTAGTTTGATCTTTTTTTTACCAGTACGAGTGTGGAAATCTTTCGCTGGGGAGGCTGTCAAACAAGACAAAACTTAGAAACTAAAAGCATAGAACTTGTAGTTATAAGCATGCTCTCATCCCAAAAGACCAAATCCATCACATTCTTTAAAAAAAAATAGTTAACTAATCACCAAAACCATCAATCAGGACACATGCCATCACCGAGAATTTCCCCTCCAGAAACTAGGCTCGTAGTGTATGCCTAGATTCGATATCCTCAATATCATCTCTATACGGAGACGATTATTATAGATCGAATGTCTCTAACAAATTCTTAAATCTAGATTTAAATCGAGAAAAAAAAATTGGATTTAAATCTACACTTAAATTGGGAGAGGAGAGTCTCCACCGAATCTCTGAGGAAGTCATGAAACCATGTTTAGGGCATTTTGCTTGTTGAATTGGCAAAGACATTCTCACGAGATTTTCAACTGTTAAGTAAATTAATTCACCGTGACGAGCAAAGAAAAGCAACAAAAAGTGAAAGAGGATGCCAAACGAGACGGAAAAAGACTCTCAAATTATATAGGGAAAGAAAAAAAAATGGAAATCTAGGTCTAGAAAAGAAAAGTAGAGCAAATGCTCTCGGCTTTAAGCTAAGAGCGTGCAAGTGAAGATTTTTGGGGGAGAGAGAGATACCGACACAGTTTCTTTGAAAAACATTTGATGGCAAGAAACTATAGATAAAGCATGTCGCACGTTGCAACACGCGACACACAGTAACAAATTTTAATCTACGCGTTCATTAAAGAATATAGTACACAATATCTGTAAAGTAAATAATCGAGAAGATTTCGTGAAGAAAAAAATTGAACATTTCGCGAAGTATTAGGAGGTCCCTTTTTCTCTGCATTGCAGTATAGATCGTCATCTTTGTCTTCTCATAATGTAGTGTTTATCACGGAATTCTCATGGCCATTAATCAAAGAAAGGGAAAAAATAATAAAAAACTCCAAACTTTACTTAAAGTGATAAATTTACTCCAAAATTTTTTCTTTTTTTCTTGTTCTTTTTTCTTCCCTTTGCCGGCCATGGTGGAGTCGGCAGAGGGAAGCCGACGTTCGGCGCGGGCGGCCTAACGCCGGCAAGGGCAGCCCTCGCCAGACATCGGCTTCCCTTCGCCGGTTCAGGTGGAGAGAAGAGAGAAGAAAAAAAGAAAAAAAAAAGAAAAAGAAAAAATAGAAATAATAAGACGAAAATGCCCTTAATTGGGTAAATGTGTCACAGTTTATAAAGTTGGAGGTTTTTTATGTCATAAAAAAAATTTAGGATAAATTTGTCACTTTGAGTAAAATTTGGGGTTTTTGATGGTCTTTTCCCTTAAAAAAATAAAATATGAATAAAATTTGGGGTTTTTGATGGTATTTTCTTTTAAAAAAAAAAATACTATAAATTTCTCCTCCAAAAAAGAAGAAGAAATTATAGAGTAGAACTGAAAAGACCGAACGGAACCGAAAAGAAATTGCAATGCGGTTCACCGCAATCGAGCTTCCCAAACACTCCGAGATCCCACGGGTCCTCACAGCCAATACGAACCCTTGTCCGAGCACGACGATCCGACTATCCTCGTCTCCAAACAGCCCCAGATCTCGCGCTATAAAAGCCACCCTCGAGCGTTTTCGCAGGGGTTGCTACGGATCTCAGGTCTCTCTTCTTCCTCTCGAGCTCTGAATCCGCTCTCGAGCTCTCGAGCTCCGCGCGACCTTCGTTCCTTGTTCGAATTGGAATCGGGGCGGGACGGATCCGCGCTTCCCCTCCTGTTCCGGAGCGCAATTCCTAGTCGATTCATCCCTCGCGTCCTTTTCTTTCGGGCGGCGGGGGGGGCGAGCTAGGGTTTGCGCCCGGATTCCTGTTGCGATCTCTCCTTACATCGGGAGGGGTCTCTTTGATAATCGCTTGTGCGTGTGTGCGTGTGCGTGTGGTTTTTCTAGGGATGTCTCGGTGCTTCCCGTACCCGCCTCCCGGGTACGCGAGGAATGGGGTCCGCGACGAGGCGCTGATCGAATCGATCAAGGTTCGTTCGGCATTCGGTGGTTAAGCTTTGTGCCTTGTGCTGCTGACTGACTTTGTTCCCGCTTAGCCCGAGACTCGGCTGGTTTTATGCACTGTTATCTTTTTGTTGGTGAACGGAGGTAGATTGAACAAAAAGAAAAGAAAGGCCGGATGGAACTGTGTTTTTTAAAACTAATGTCGGACCTTTTGGGGGCCAACTGAGAAGGGATGGAACTAACTGGGGTATTAATGAAACGCTGCAGCATATGCTGTGGAAATGTTCTATGGACAAAACATGTCGTGTGTGTTTGTGGGTGTGGGTTTGTGTGAAGCGCTAACGTGTGGAATAAGAGGGTTCATGTTCAAAATGGACAATGTGTATGCTTTTGAAGCAAGTAATAGCCACATGGTCCAGAGGAAATGATGCCTCTTTTGGGTTTTTGTGAATATTCCTGCCTTTAGAAGATCGTGACACTAAGGTGCATGAGTTTTTTTTAATATGCCGAGTTGATTAAGTAAGAGTTCTTGAACCCACCAAGTAGTGGTTGCGCAATGTGACCCTGAAGTTGCATTTGCTTGGTTGAGTTCTTGTGTGATCAGTTCTTGTTCTGAGGATGCTAGGAGCTGTCTAGTTGTTCCTAGCTCAAGTGGTGATGTGGTTGCCTGGAGCTATCTAGTTTCAGCATATGCATCACTTTGTTGTGTTACCTACCTTAAAGTTGCAAAAATTCAGGGAATGTCATTCTGGCAGAAGTCTTTAAACATGATAAAATGATGTGGGGGTGATGTATGGAACACAAAGCAAAATCCTCGAGGGAAAGAATTCTGTGTTGAAATTAATGAAATTTTTTTTAAATGCTTGATAGGACGGATGAATTTCCTAGTTCTTGTGGTTAATAAAAGTACATTACTTTTTTGATGCATGCATCCTGAAAGCAAGAGATTGGTGACTGAATGCAGCTATCATCTAAACAGAAGCATTTGACATGACTGATAAAGTGTTTGAGTGATTTGGTTTTTGCTGTGGTGTGATTTTAGTGGAAGTGGAATTCATGAATTTGTGCTTGCCTTTTCCCATATGACATCCTGATGAAGTACTTTCTTACTAAAATTTGAGAACTTAATCTGCATGGTATTTAAATCTTGGTAACCCTAAGAAATTTTGGGCAGAGGACAGGCACAGTGACAGTCTAGTTTTGAATTTCATGCTGTTTATCGGTGAGGCTTGGTCATTGACAAGATGAAATAGATCTTTTACTTGAATCTGGTTTTGCGACAATTGTATGCAGTTTTGCATTATAAAGATTCTTTTAATAGGTCGAGCATCCCAGGGTCAGAGTACTGTACTTTCTAGTTAATGTGAGGAAGTTGATTCTGTAGGAGTTTGTGAACAAATGGTGGATTATGGTGTTTTGGCTAATAGAGTGCCATCGTCTGCTATCTTGCCTTTAGAGTTTTGTTATGCCTAGGAGATCAAAGCATGGAGCAATGTATTGTTGTGGTGTGAGAAAAAGTGGTGATGAGCTACTTGTTTCTTTTGAAGTATCTTGTTTGGATAGAGCTTACTCTACTGTAACTATAGGGATACAATAATGAATGGTCCTCTATAAATTCAGAGATCCAATAATCTAGTCAACACTCTCCTTGAAAAGGGTCGACTCCAAATAGGATTATGAGTTGTAATTCTTGCACCAGTCTCCCAAATCTGTTTTTGACATTTGGCTTGTCATCACGGTGCTTGTCTTGTTTTCCTTCTATTTGCAACTGTCAGTGTACTGTTAGTCTATTAAGATATTTTAGTCTTGGTTAGGCTAGTCTTCTGTTGAGATAGTCACAGTTGTAGACTTGCTTGTGTTTCTGCTTGTGTTTCTCTATGTCTATGTACTTGCTTGTCCGTATGTTCTTAATATTCAGCTGGTGCTTAAACTGATGGCTATCCTGGTTCTATGTGGGTTTAGAGAAAAGTAGAGAAGGTGAAGAAAGAAAGGAAAAAAGAGAGAAAACGGGAGAAGAAAGAAAAGAAGGTGGCCCTGGAAAATGGAGGTATTAAAGACAAAAAGCATAGTCATAAGAGAAGGAATGAGGACAAGAGGACCCAAGCTGAGCAGAAGGTAGGAGACCATCGCAAGAAAAGAAAACACAACACCGAACACTTGGAGAAGAGCAACCTTACTGAAGAACACGGGAAACCTGTTAATTCCCTGAATTCTACAGACAGCACAATGAACAGCAGCAAAAAGCAAAAGCAAATCTTGCCTCCAGATGGCGGGCAAAACCCTGGTGAGTGTGTTCTTTTTTATTCCTTGACTGGGGCAGGCTGTTCACTTGTTGGGTTTCTGCACTTCACATGGTCATTGAAACTTGTAATTCAAATTCTTCTTATTAATGTGAAGCAAGCATTATTCGGATCCGGTTGCCTCTACAAAGGCACAAAGATCCAGAAATGCTACCCAGCGGGGAACAGCCTTGCTCTGCCCCAGTGAGGACAGATGTCGTTGATCGCGAGAAGCATGAGCATGCTCCTAGATCTAGCACAGACCGGAGAGAGCATCTTTGCTCAACTTCTTCGAGTGCAGGCGAAGGTACTGCCTCTAAGCTTGGCTTGACGGAGCAGCGTCCCTCTTCTGGGGTAGCTGAAACATCTTCCCAAAAGAATGGGACTTTGTCCTTACCGAGCTTGGATGACCGTGGCCTCTCACGATCAGAAATAAAATACAGAAATCTGATCGAGAATTGGGTGCCACCCTCGTTCCACAGTGGATGTGCTGATCTTGATGATCAGGGCTGGCTTTTCGAGAGAAAGCAGCTCAATCGTGATGCTGGAAATTGTAAAGTCGATTACGATGGCTTGACATATGGGAGTCCAAGCCCATGGCCACGCATGCATTACTTACCGGAGGTTGATATGTATGCTCTGCCGTTCACGGTGCCCTACTGAAGTTGCATGTGACGCAAGATGAGCAGCAGGGGTTCAACCAGCTTATAGGAATGGAGGAAATGTTTCCTTTGGATGTTAACCATATCTTGGAATCTTACCTGTTTGATCCTTGAAGCAGTCCTAATGGTATACAGATTTCTTGGAGGGCGTAGATTTTGCGTGAGGGTTTCTTATGATAGAAAGGAAAGTGGGAAAAAGGCTGCGAGCGGATGGCAGGGTTTTCCTAACTGTAATGACGCGACATGGATCGGTTTTCCCCCCTTATTAACGACGATAAAAAAGAAATTACACATAGCTTTTAGGTTCTCAGTCATTCGGGGTTTGATCTTTAGCTATTTCTCACTCTTTTCAGTGTTGTGCATATCGTCCTTTTTTCTTTTATTGCTACCTGCAATGGTGCTCCTTCCACTTCTTTCATGGCTTTGGGGGAAAAGGCAAAGCCCAACCAACGCTCGAGTATAAAGCGAATGGGCAAGCGGGTAAAGCCCTCCGGTTGATACAGCAAGGACGATTTGGACTCGCTCGAGGGAAGCTGAGAATATGCCTTTCGGATGTCCCTAGCTAGGATGCTGTATATCTGTTATTTGTTCGGCATCTGCAAAAGATGCTTGATTGGTCTCGTGACCTCACTTAAAAGACATGCATCACAACATGTTTCATGCACTGCAATTACTTTAATGCGCTGCATGATCCTACAATTAGTGAAGTGGGATATAGCTAGCTTAAAGAGATTCAGTCATCCACTTTTTGTGTTCCTGATTATAGTTGTCGTTTGATTTTATTATTTCGAATTGTGGGTTTAAATAGTCGGGCTATTTCCAGAGATTTCAGTTTCTTTTCCAGGTTTATATTCAAAATCATGTCATATAGGTGACCTAAATTGGATGATGGATTCTATCTAGATTGCTTATTTCTATGATTATGCTTATAAAACTGATGAACACAACATGTGATGTGCGTTGGACTAAATCGAATCGTCCAACATAATAATGAAAAGCAGGAGAAAAGAGGAAACGTAACTGTTTGATAATCGAGTAATAGGAACTCGATTGTTTCGTAACAATCACTAACCATGTTGGTGCGTACTTTGCTTCTTTTCCCGCGAAGAATTACAAGAAATTCGTGTAAAGGACCATGTCGATAGACTCATTTACACTCTTTTTAGAATTTTCCTTAACAATTTGATGTTTGAAGGAAATTTGTGTTAGTTTTAACACATCGGGCGGATGGATTCATATATGGTCGATTGAAAAACCCCGTGTTCCTTTGAACATTTTTTACACGAAAGCTTTGTGTTTCGGCAGGCTGACTTTCCACGCATCGAATTTTCTGGCTTGTTTTGACTTTTGACTCAAATTTAATTAATCATTATTAGAGATAAGAACTATAAAAATATTTTATGGATAAATACATTGAAAGTATTAAAACTAATTATGAATATATAATTGAGTTCTAAAATTTTAAAAAAGTGCAATCAGATTCTTACACTCATTAATTTTGTGCAATCAAGTTTTAAAAATTATCAAATTAGTCCAATCTAGTTCATTTTCTGTTTGTTAAGTTGACCTGAGTTAACGAAATGGCGTAATTACATAGACTTAACAAGTTTTATAATTTGATCAAATTTTTTAAAATGTTTTATCACTTAATTGCGTTTGCGTGACTAGTTATATTATATAATTACCTTTTTTTGAAAGTTTTAAAATTTAATCGTATTTTCATTATAAATTTTAAGACTTTAAGCACGCTTATCCCAATACTGTACGAAATTTGAAAACTCAATTCAACCAGTTACGATCATGAGAATCACACTGCCAGAAAAAAAAGAAAAAGAATTTAGCTTCGGATCGAATGCGAAATTTTTTCTAATGAAAACAAAAGAAGGAGGCGGACCATCCGAGCAGAACACGTCGAGCGCGGCGCTGGCCCATCATAAGGAAGTGCGCCCCGCGGCGCCCGATCCCAGCCACCGCGCCGCGACACATCGTTGAAGCCTCGAGGGGGGCGAAACAGACCCGAACACCCCCAAAAAAAAAGAGACAACATCGACAAACGAAAGAAGCAAGTCAAAACGCGAACTTTGATCTCCCGTAGAGAGAGAGACAGAGAGGGACAGAGAGAGGGGCGGAGACGGAGGCGGAGGAGCGACGATGATGACCGGAGTGGCCGAGGACGAGGACAAATGGCTCGCGGCGGGCATCGCCGGCCTCCAGCAGAACGCCTTCTACATGCACCGCGCCATGGTAACCGCCCATCGGGAAAATTCCCCTCCCTTCCCTCGCCGATTTCCTCCTTCGATTCGGCGGTTGAAAGACCGTTCGCCCCCCGGCGCGCGACTGACTTGGCTAGAAACCCTAACCTCGATCTCGCTGTTGCATATCAGGACACGAACAACCTCCGGGACGCCCTCAAGTACTCGGCGCAGATGCTCTCCGAGCTCCGCACCTCCAAGCTGTCCCCCCACAAGTACTACGAACTCTGTGAGTCGCCGGCCCCCTCCCCGATCTGATCGCGGGGGTCATCGCGCCTGATCTCGCGGCTTCTTTTCGGCTGTCGAGGCCGAAATGCGTGTCGTTTTAGTTGGATTTTTTTTTTAGATTGATTGATTGATTGATTGATCGTGCGCCAGATATGAGGGCTTTCGACGAGTTGAGGAAGCTGGAGATGTTCTTCAAGGAGGAGACGCGGCGGGGGTGCTCCATCGTGGATCTCTACGAGCTCGTGCAGCACGCCGGCAATATTTTGCCCAGATTGTAAGTGAGAGTTTAGCTGCGTGATATGGTGGATTTTTGGTATAACTACTTTTGCCGGACTTGGGCGTTAAATTGCCGTGTGCATTTCGGTCGTGATTTGAAAGATTAAATGGGGAAGCATGTTAAGGATTAGTTTGCTTGTGCTGTGTGATATTTATGGCTCAAGCAAATGTGCGCTGTTAGAGAAAGGATGGTGTAAGGAGTGTGGCAGCTGTGGGCAGACCCTTGAAGTTAAGGTGATGCTGAACGATGGGAGGGTCATCTCTTTCCCCTGCTCGAGGGAGGGAGTGACTTTAGGTTTGAACTACAAACATAAGCACAGGAAGATTTGGAACCCCAACTCAAAGGGAGGGCATTTTTGTCGTGAAGGGGAAGAAAGTAGAGATAGTGGGGATAATAAGCCAGGACGTGAGAGTTAGCTGATTAATTAAATTGCATTTGGTATTGAATGCTGGAATTTTAATACTGGACATGGACTTCACATGTTGAAAGGTACGTGCAAGTCCTCGTGAGCTTAAGAAGAAAAATGAGGGGGAAAAGAAGCAAGATAGTTTAAATATAGTTTAAATGCTTCAACTGAATGCTTATTGCACAGAAAAATGAGCTTCAGCTCAAATAAAGATCAGAAAGTCAAGCACTCAAAGATCTGAACGATTCCCTGAAGAGGAACTTTAGATGCCTTTCTGTGTGCTATCAAAAACTCTAAATATATGCACTAAGCAGAAAATTGTGTTTTCCTGGTTTACTATTGTATCAGGTGATATTTTATCCTGGTGCTTTTTTGCGATTATAAAGATTTCTTAGTTCGTCTTATCAAATGCATGTTTTGTCATTTTAGGATGTTGAGTATACGAGACTTATTTCCTGTAAATCGATGGCAGATTTACTGATCTGTCGAGTTAGGTTACGAGTTTTGTCTTGAACAGTGTGACAAGCTGAGAGGTGAATGGCTTTGCATTTGTGCACACTGATAATATACAGAAGGTAGCACAGCACATGTTGACATATGCCTAGTCTGATATGTCCTTGTGATTTCCTTGTGAGAATCCTTGGTCTCCATTTGGGTTTGTTAAGAAACATCGATCAATGTAAATCTTTTCTTAACCCTCATCTGTAATTGTTTTCTAGTTTAGCTATGAATCTCCCATTTCTGGCCTTGTCAGGTATCTTCTCTGCACTGTAGGATCCGTTTACATTAAATCTAAAGAGGCTCCTGCCAAGGACATTCTGAAAGATCTTGTCGAAATGTGCCGAGGTATCCAGCATCCTTTACGTGGACTCTTCTTGAGGAGCTACCTCTCTCAACTTAGTAGGGATAAACTACCCGATATTGGTTCCGAGTATGAAGGGTAAGGAAATTAAACGGGAGTACTACTGTTAGATTGAAGTTGTTTTACTAAGTTCATTGAATTCACTGGCATGTTCCTGGGTTGTCTAGAGACATTTCACCTTTTCCTGTCTGTATTCTGGGAAATCCAGTTGCAATGCCAACCTGACTTTGTAATCGGATAATTATGCAGCTTCTTCCATTGGATATGGACTGTGCTAAAAAGTTTTATAAAAATGAATTTTGCAGAGTGCTTAGAGCCATGTATCCATTTGGTCGAAACATCCTGCGTACTTATCTATATATCCATATGTACATGTATATGTAGAACACAGACACAGCTAGGCATCCAATTTTATAGACTTCCAAATTTGCATCATCTTGATGCTATTCTGTTTCTGGCTTTCTGATGTATCTGCCGATATATGCTAAAAAACTTAAGCCTTTCTGTACTGCCTTTCTCGAATCCTGCAGTGATGCTGATACAATTACGGATGCAGTGGAATTTGTGATCCAAAACTTTACTGAGATGAACAAACTTTGGGTGCGGATGCAGCATCAGGTTGGTAGAGCTACTTGCTGATTGTTACATGTTTGGATATGCTTAGAGTCAATGTGTTTGCATGATAGGAAGGTAATATGGTATCATGAGGGCATGATTTCTGGTCATGCAGGTGTTGTAGTGCTTATGTATGATTCATACTCTTGGTGATCCTGAGTTGAGGCTTGGTGTTGGGCTTTCTCGTCTGCAGGGACCTGCTCGGGAAAAGGAGAGACGCGAGAAGGAAAGAAGCGAGCTGCGTGATCTTGTAAAATCAGTGACCTATGATTGGTGATTTTGAGAGCTGAAATTGAGTACGTGCTCATTGAATATGCTTATCTGGCCCCTGCTCTTTCCAGGTTGGGAAAAACTTGCACGTCCTTAGTCAGATAGAGGGTATCGACCTTGACATGTACAAAGATACTGTGCTTCCTAGAGTCCTGGAGCAGGTATATCTCTGATTATTAAATTTATTTCTCTTATGATGCCTAACATTTGAATAGTACTTGTTTACCAATGTGCTATTTTTTGTGACAAATACAGGTTGTCAACTGTAAAGATGAGATTGCTCAGTATTACTTGATGGATTGCATTATTCAAGTATTTCCTGACGAGTATCACTTGCAGACACTTGAGGTTTTGTTGAGTGCATTTCCCCAGCTTCAGGTAACAAATCTTTGGTAGGACCACACCCTGTAGCGTCCTTCCCTCCCTCTTTCCTTGTCTTCGTGTAATTTTTTTAGATGTCTAATTTTTTTCACATTGTGGTTACTATGTACAATATTGTTAATTGCACTAAAGTAGTCACGTGCTTATATTCCCTTCTGAGCTCCGCTCTGAATATTCTATCTCGCATTTCTCTTTTATTTGGTTTTCGTTCAGGCATCTGTGGACATCAAGACGGTCTTATCCCAGTTAATGGAAAGGCTTGCGAGTTATGCCGCTTTAAGTTCTGAAGTGTTGCCTGAGTTCTTACAGGTTGAAGCTTTCTCAAAGTTGAATAGTGCAATTGGGAAGGTAAATTTCTTCTAATGGGCTTGTAGGATCGAAGCTATCTAATTTTTGTAACATAAGATAACTGGACATTTCAGAAATTAGAAAGGATTGTCTTCCTATGCTCAGATTTCAGCAGATGTTGCCACTTATCAGTGGGCCTGTCTCTATAGCGATAACATTGACAAAATTATAGTTTTGATGATATTATGGGTATGATCACCTCCATGCTGTTTTAGGTTCTAAATTCATTCAATAAAGATAATGATACTTGGATGCTATAGGTAGAGAAAGACTTCGATGATCCCATGGACGATTGAGTTGCACCTTATTGTGATTAATCAAAGGTGTTATTAATCACTTGTTAAAGAGAAGTTAGGGTTTTGTGAGTTCCGAATCGATGTACCTTGTAATGGCCGTGGGCCTGATATTGATAGTTTGAAGGGGAGCTCAAAGCGTAGCGTAGGGACAATGAAATATGATCAATAGTGGGCAAACTCCTATTTGTCTCACACATGAGGCTGGATACTTTTAGGCACTTAGATTGTGCTTTGCTATGGCTTAATCAGGTTCATGTATCTTTCTGTGAAGCTATGGCAGTGCAAACTGTAAATAAAGTGTTTTAAGCCTATTTGACTTTTAGTAGTTTTAGAAGGGCAATGCATTGTCATGGCTAGGGAGAGTTGTCAAATTGGATCACCCCTCCACACAGCTTTTGGTGGAAAAAAGAAAAGGTTCCTCTAAGATGTCACTTGGTTATACATCAATAATGATATGGATTAGTATGGGATTGAAGTTTCAAAGCTTGATTGGTGCTCTAAAACATGTGGCTCAAGGCATACTAGTCAGATCGTTTTAAATCACGATAAAAAACTCAATGTATTACTGAGCAGCTCCCAAGCAGTGGGAGGAGACTGTTGGGGCTCTGACTGGGTGCTTATTGAAGAATGGGCAGGCGACTCATAGGAATGGCTTAGTTAAGGCAACCTAGCCCAGCTGCCTCAAAAGCTGTTTTGCACATTTTGCATTTCTTCTGATATATTTAGCTGGTTGTCTGTGTTCTGTTGCATAGATCAGGTTTTATTTATCTGAACAGAGTGCTTTTTATGTACTGGAATTAGTTTTGTACCTGTTATATCTCATTTGTCGATTATTTTGGTCGGTTGCCTATATTTTTCAAGCAATTTAAAGTGTACTTCTGTTTTTTGTACAGGTGATAGAAGCACAGCCTGATATGCCAGTTGTTGGAGCTGTAACCTTATGTTCATCTCTTCTTAAGTTTTCTCTCCATGTTCACCCCGATCGTCTTGATTATGCAGATCAAGTCTTGGTATGATTTACCACGAAATGAACTTTATGTGTCAGTTTGCTTTGTCCTCCCTCCCTTTGTGAATTTTTGCTCATTAAGTGAGGTTGTTAACATCCTTCTTGTCCCTTTTCTACCGTTTACTTTTTTTTTTTTTTTCCTGCTGAAATGCTATCTACATTGTTTGAGGAAGAAGCACAAGTGTTGGGGCAGACAAAGAACCCAACCCCACAACCCCCCGCACCACGCGCCCCCCCCACACACACACACACACACACACAATACATATATATATATACCAGACCAGTAAATAATAGTACGAAGATGGGGGCAGGTCTGGGTAGATTTCAGCATTTTTTAGGGGAGAATACAATCAGCTGAAGCTAACAAAATACTTTTATCCAAGATCACTTTCCACAGAATAAGTATATTTATTTGGTTAAACTATATTGTAGTACGGAGGCTCTTATTTATTACTTGCACCCCATAGGATGATTCCATGATTACTTGTTTCTTCTTTCTCGTCCTTTCTGGTGCTGATCTTTTTAAACTGGAGAATGAGTGTGCATTGTATGTCTTAATGTTTTTGGAAATGTTGGTATTTCAATACTTTACCTTTATTAAAGAGGATGTATGTTTTAGTTTATGCTTCGAAAATGGACCTGCTTCAAGCTGTATCGGATCGTGCAATCAATTTTCTAGTAGGTTTTAGAGGCCTAATTTGGGACTAACGATATGGTTCCATTTCAACTTTCTCCTTCAGGGATCATGTGTCAAGCAGCTCTCTGGAAAAGGAAAGATTGAAGACAGCAAAGCAACAAAACAGATTGTTGCTTTATTAAGTGCTCCACTTGAGAAATATAATGATGTGGTCACTGCGTTGAAGCTTTCGAACTATCCCTGTGTTATGGAGTACCTCGACAATGAAACAAATAAAGTGATGGCAACTGTTATTATTCAAAACATTATGAAAAACAATACACGTATTTCGACTGCTGACAAGGTATCTTTGTACTTGGTATAGGTTTTTTTATTTTTATTTTCCTCCCGGTCAGAGTACTTGGTATAGTTGGTTATGTGGATTTTATGAGATATAATGTGGATTGCTTGTTGTGTAGGTTGAGGCATTGTTTGAACTAATAAAGGGACTTATCAAGGATTTGGATGAAACTCTTCATGATGAGGTGATTGAATGTTATGCGCTTGTGTTCTTCTTTTGAGCTTATAGTGTAAATCTTCACTGTCTGCATTGTAGTTTGGCACTGTTCTCTTATCGTATACATGCTTTGACTTCTCAAACTACTGAATCTAAGGCAGTATGCACCCTTGCTAAAGCAATATTACCTCTTAGGTCGATGAAGATGATTTCAAGGAGGAACAATGTTCCGTTGCACGTCTTATTCAGATGCTGCATAATGAAGATCCAGAAGAGATGTTCAAGGTACTCTTATCTTTTCTTTTCGACCATTGAATTTTTATGTGCTTAGTGTACCCTCACAAGTCATTTAAGCACCATTTTCTTTTCTCGCCCTTGTTATGGCCAATTTGAAGCTACTCTAAATAGGGAAGTTGTATTCTTTAATAGCTCTAGTGGTATTCAACATCAAATTTTTCTCTGCCATGTAAATGGACGTACCTGTGGCCACCCCGCTGCTATTTTTGCCTTATGGCCTGTCAATGATAATTTCACAAGCTACTTTTAAGAAGTCATTGAGGTAAATGAGACTAGTTCTGGTTGTTGTATATCAAGAGAAAAAGGCAATTTGAGGACCTCTATCTAATCTTTTATTCAAAGCATGTGAGTAGTTTCTTCGATGATATCTTTACTGCTATCTGGTCTGTTACTGAAACAATTTAGTGATCCAATTTCATCCATTTTTGGATAGGTATGGTTAGTTTGCCAAAAAAGAAATGAAAGAAGACTCTGTTAATGTGAGAAACACTGCCTAAGTAAATTTGTTGGATCAAGATCTAAAACTCATTATTGGGAAAAAAAATCATTCTCTGCTCAACTAAGTAATTTTGATTGGCATTACAAAAACACGTACATAATTAATAAAAGCTGAAGATATATAGATAGATTAATGGAAAGGAATTGACACTGCACATCCATGCGAATACAAAGAAAAATTAATTCTTGTCCAAATCAGTTGGCTACTCATTCAGACGATAATCTTGTTCAGACTTCTACGACATAAAGTGTACTTCTTGCAATGGTTCCTTGGCGACAGCAGACGAATTGTTACAAAATTTATGATAGTTTGATGGGCCAACTGTTGCAACTCAAAATAAAGAAAAAGGGAATTTGTTGAAGGGCGCTGGGTTTTGTGCATAATTAATATGTTGTTCTTGGATTTAGGATTTTCTTTTGTTTCAGTTGCTGAGGTTTAGCCTTAGAATTAATAAAATGTCCATAGAGGGAGGAAAGTTGCCATGACTTATAATGAATCAGAAGATTGTAATTTTGTTAAAAGCACCTATTTTTTTGCGTATTTGTAGCTCACTCTACTTTCACCACAAGCAAGAAAACTGTATATGGTGGTCACACTTGAAACTTTTGTAAGATTGTTTAACAGCATAATATTCAGCATGTCTATGAATGACTTGGAGGATCTCAAAGTGGATTACTTTGGTTACCACATCCGATATAGTACTTTCTTTTAATATACTTAATCTTGGCATGTTAATCCTTGTACATGAGATCGTTGTAGTAATGCTAGTACTTCTCACTTTCTACAATTAATATTATTCATCAGTGACAAGACTATGCTACTTTAAAATTCATATTCTTCTTCCTATTGCAGATTATATGTGTTGTGAAGAAGCATATCTTGACTGGAGGGCCAAAACGCTTATCCTTCACTGTTCCTCCGCTTGTTTTTAACTCTCTTAAGGTTTGTTTCTTCCGTATCTATGTTGTGTTCTGCTGAAAGCTTTCTATTTAAAGAGATGAAAATTTTACATTGGTTTCCTTACGGTTGTATATTCATCATTGCATAGTCAGTATATCCTCTATTCACTCCCAGTCACATGTGTGGTCGGGCATTTTGCTTGTAGATGTTCGTGCATGTGTTGCCATTTATGTGCCTATGTACGGGAGTGTTTCTTTCTGGACAATTAGCATCTTTTCAAAGCATTAGCATTGTTTAGAATAATAAAAAAAGAGAATTACAAGAACCGTTACAAACAAGGACCCTTATTAATGCTACATTGTTTGAGGTGTCCAGTTGGTCAGACAATTGCAAGGCCAAGAAGAAAACCCTTTTGGAGATGACGAGTCAACTTCAACCAAAAAGATTTTTCAGCTCTTGAATCAGGTAACTGTCAGCTACATTTACGATATTTGCATTTTTCTTAAAATCCCTACCAACTTGTTCATGCATGAGAATTGGAAAGACGTTTCACACTATCCAAGAATCACATATTATGTACACTTGTTTGGATAAGCAGTCTTACCCAGAGGTCCGCCTCAGCCCGTGCCACTTTTTTTATCGTTCTTAGTCTTGACAGATGGTAATGTGAAAGTTTGTGATGTCATGCATCTTGTAGCTATATATACTTACCAAGCTTCCTTTAATTTCACTCAGATTGTTGAGGCATTGTCCAGCATTCCGGCACCTGATCTGGCATTGCGGTTGTACTTGCAATGTGCTGAGGTATCCCAATCAAAATGTAATAATAATGAGGGTTTTGTTGAGATCTGTCTCACAACATATTTGCATCCTATCCTCTCAGGCTGCAAATGACTGTGACTTGGAGCCAGTTGCGTATGAATTTTTTACTCAGGCATATATTATATATGAGGAGGAAATATCTGTAAGTTGACAGCAACCCTTGGAATGATTATGATCTCCTTTCTCTTGGGGAAATATAATTTTCCACCTAAGCTTCTGACTTGAGAAGATGCGCGACTTATTTTACTTTTCCTCTTCTTGATAGGACTCCAGAGCACAGGTGACTGCAATGCATCTAATAATAGGAACTCTTCAGAGGATGCATGTTTTCGGTGTTGAGAACAGAGATACTTTGACACACAAAGCTACAGGGGTAGTTAGCAAGTTTTTCTTTAAAAGTTATAAACAGCCCTACCTTATGTATGGTGTATCATAACATAATTCTTTTTCATGGGCAGTACTCTGCTAAGCTATTGAAGAAGCCTGATCAGTGCAGAGCTGTATATGCGTGCTCTCATCTGTTTTGGGTGGATGATCAAGACAGCTTGAAAGATGGAGAAAGGTTTGCCATTGTTTTCTTTCTGCATTTTTATTGTGCTTTTTCCATGAAACTTGTACTAAGAATTGGAGCCATGTGCTTCTCCTGATGTTGAAGAGTCACCAGTTTGTACGTTCTCTCTTGCCAAGTTTGTCCTTTTATCTTCTTTATTGTTATGATGCTAATCTATGTGTGTTCTAAAAGCGTTCTTGAGTGTCCCATCAATTTGACCAAATGCTCCTCCTCTCTCATTGCAAAGGGAGAACAAAAGAGGCCCATTCAAAGTTGTTGGTCCTTTTTGAGAAGGACGAAATCTGCTGTTGTACAATGTTAAATTACAACACAAAAATAAGTGATGCATTTCCAATGGACTCTTTTACCAAAAGGGGAAGGATGAAGACAGGGAAGAGTATAACATAGATTGTTCTAGTCATCGTGCTCTTTGTTTTTGAAAGTATTTGTTTTCTTTTGACTAATACCAAAATAGAAGACCTAGTGGACCAACTCTCCTGTTTGTTTAAATCATGGAAGAAGTTGGGATACAGGGGCTTCATTTAGATCATTATCGGCTTTATGTTGCTGATTCTATCTTCATTCGCTTTGTTTGTTCCAGGGTGTTGCTGTGCCTAAAACGTGCATTGAGAATTGCAAATGCTGCGCAACAGATGTCCAATGCAACAAGAGGGAGCACTGGTTCAGTGATGCTCTTTGTTGAGATTCTAAACAAGTAATAATTTATGGTCGTTGCACATTTGTGGTATTTTTCTTTTCTTGTTTATATCTATATTAATTCTATGAGTTGGGCCATACGTCATTCTTGGCAGGTATATATATTTCTTTGAGAAGGGGAACCCGCAGATAACCGTCGCGTCAATTCAAAGCCTGATGGAATTGATTACCACTGAGATGCAAAGTGACACTACCACCCAAGATCCAGCTGCCGATGCTTTCTTTGCCAGCACGTTGCGTTACATACAGTTCCAGAAACAGAAGGGAGGTGCCATTAGCGAGAAGTACGGGACCATCAAGTTGTCGGATTCCTGAGGAGTTAATCTGCTCGCTGATGTGCTACAGTCAATGTGCTACAGTCAACGTTCTGCTCCAGAGACACTGCTTGAGCTTGTCTGCTACAGCACGGTTTGCCGTTTGTCCACCCGTAAATAGATTTTGTGATAGGAAAATACAACGCTGACCCTTTAGTGCAGCCAGGGACTTAAAAGAGAGTAATCCTTACCTTCATCTGTGAGCCAGAGTCGCCCCATTTCTACAAGGCAGATAAGAGGGGTCGTGGCAAGTATTTGCCGCCGCTGTGAATACTGTTTGTTGTTCTCATGTTAGTTTTCTTTTCTTTGATAGTTGAAATTCTGAGAGAATTCCACATTCTTAGCTCTTTCTGATTGCTGAAGCCTTAGTGTACATTCCATGCGCTCGGTGTTTAGCGTCTGGACATTATTTTTCCCAGGTTGGTCACTTATTTTCATTGACAAGGCGCTGTGCATTCTCTGTTGAAACATACCATAAACCCAGTCTTTCAGGTTCCATCTTGCACGGTCCGTTTATGGCTGCAAATTATGGTATCAACAAGCCCAGAAAAGATGTTCCTTTTCCTTTCTCTACAAAGGGGTTGTCGCTCATTTGCGCAATTGACCATAACTCCTTGCAGGGCGTGGTACTCGACCATAACTCCTTGTAGGGCGTGGTACTCCCGTAGAATGGGCAACTGCGTTGTAAGCTCGGCGAACTCGAGAAAGAGGACGGTTGCATTAGTGAATCTTTGCCGCAATTTCTTATTGCTCTTCTTGTTTTTCTACTTCTGTTTTCTATCTTTCTAGCTACAACTTCGCCGAGTTTTTGATGTCACGGAGTTTTGAATCCCCGATGTTGCCGGGTGAAATGTTTACATTTTTCGGTTCACCGAAAGAAAAACGAAGGGAACGAACTAAGTATCCAGGCAATTCAAGCGGAAGTGAGAGAATTTAATTCCATCACCTTATTGGGCTCAATAAAAATCGAAAACAAGACCCCAGAAACGACACTTACAAAGAATCGAATTTGAAGGGGCCTTTCAATTCCAATTTTAAGGACTTTTATTCTAGGAAAAAAAGCGACTTCTTATCCATCTGCTCCTCTTTAATTTTCCGTTTGATCATTGCAAGCTTCAGCCCATGGCGTACTTCTGAGTCCAGCTCCGGGCCATCGCTTCGTACTTGGGTCTGTCGCTTTTGTACATGTGAGCAATCTCCGGCACAAGCGGGTCGTCCGGGTTTGGATCCGTGAGCAGGGAGCATATGGATAGTAAAACCTGCATGTTCAATGGGAATCAATTTCACATTAGCAAAGGATGTGCTGTTCATTCAATAAATGTGCAGTACTATCATGTTGAAGTAGAGAATGTTGGGTAATTTATGAACTGAGAAAGTATGCGCACACGGACTTGAAATATGGGCAACGGACATCGGTGTTGGACTCATGTAGACCCGTCCGATTGAACCGCCCGATGTATATGGGTTCGGTTGCTAATACCGAGCAAATTTAGAACATTTCCTTCGTGTATGATCGTATATTTGCAGGAACCCATCGTTCAATCCGCAGCTTTTTTCCATCAAATCTAGAATCCGGAATAGTCTGTTCTCTGAACTTTTTCCCAGAGCATTTCGACGACTCAGTAATCGAAATAAGATCTACAAGAAGAAGGAAGCACCTTGGATATAGTGAGGGCGGGACTCCATTGCTCCTTGAGAATGTCCAAGCATATATTTCCATTGCTGTTAATGTTTGGATGGAATACCTTGGTCCTAAAAGCTACCTACTTTCCGAAAAGATCAAAAAAATTAAATTCACATTCATATTGTTTGGGAAAAAGCTCATTTAAATTTAACAACTCAGGTTAGCCCAAGAGAAAAAGTAATTCACCTTTGGAGGCTTGAAGGGTAGTCCGGTGGAAAATGAATCGTCACCAGAAAAACTCCGCCCGAATACGGACTGTCATTCGGACCGATGATGGTCGCTTGCCAATGGAACATGTCCTCAGCAACAGGGCCTAAGTCCAACACCATCGAAGTGAGTCCCAGAATATAGAAACAAAGCCTTCAAGAAACTTAGGTTCAAGAAACTTAGGCATTATATATGCATCTTGATATGACATTTTGCCATTTAATTCATTTTCAATCCACTAATTCCACGAGCTAAGCCTTTCTGGGAAAAGAGAATGACAAGAGGCTCTCGTGCCGTCTTGCATTTGTATCATCGAGTTTTAGGAGTAGTAGGATCACTTTCAAGGAGGATGAAGAGATTGCACACGTCAAAGGATTGAGGAAACCTCAAAAGGAAAACATTGTGGAGGAGTATCTGATAATCTTGACAGGAACTAGCAGCACCTGCACTGCATGAAGTTGGAGGATCTCTTTGCAAGTCCCGGAGCTCTTTGAGGATTCTCTTCGACGCCATGGGGAAGAAACTTCTTTGTGGACGCTGGGAACGTGATTCTCTAATTCAATGGGACGGACGGATGGCAAATGTTTCTCGTTGGAGACAGACCTGCGGCTCACAATGAACCTGGATGTATAGCTTTATATATGAAGAGTGAGTGGTTTTGTGGTCCTGTGGAATTATAAAGAATGAACGAGCTCAGAAATTGCGGGGATTCCTAGAGAGGCATCAATTCCAAAGGGAGCGGCAGCACAAGAATCAAAGACGCCTTTTCCTTCTCTCTTTCCATGGTCATATTTCTTTAAGAAAAAAAATATAGATTTTTGGTAAATTCTTGACCGTTCTCGATGACTACCTTTTGCCTTTGCGCAGTATATTTCTTCACCGGTCGACATTGATAGGTAGGATTTCCGAAGAATCACTGGCTTGGGGTCATGAGATGAACCATGTGTGTCCCACACATGGTAAGATAGAAGGCCTCATGGTTCATATTCGGCGAAAGAAAGGTAGAAATCTCCATTGACGTTAAACTAGTAAAGAGGTTTCAACCCAACTGTCTTTTACCAGTAGAAACTCCATTACTTGGCAGAAGCTTCGGCTCAGGACAGGGTGCAAATGGCCAAAGGTAAATCACTTTAAATTATTCCCTGTGGATTTTTATGAAGAATTCCTACCCCGCAAATGGATTCATTCAATGTGCCTTTTACATGTGAAGTTGACATTCGAGTGGAGTATCCTTGCACAGAGACCTCTCATCAACATGCAGATTCCATTCCATCACCATCAACGATTCCAGTTCATTGCCAATTAGGCCAAAAAGAAGGCGGATTGCACTAAGCCATGAGAACACCAACGAGTGAACAAACCATGGATGACTTGCGCTGATCATTACCATAAACTCATTGACAGACAAAAGTCTCTGGATAGAAAGTTATTCGACATACCGGAAATTCGCATGGTGGGTACTGCACAAACAAAATACAAGTTTCTCCACTGAAACATAGAAATCATAGCAAGATTGTGACAGGAAAAGAGTCGAGTACTTGATACAAGAGCACCACCATGTAAAACTCCAAAAAAAACATTTATATTTTTCCCTGAAGGACTAGAATAGAAAAAAAGAGTGGGAAAGGAATGAGTTTTGAGGCGAGATTCTGGGCGTCTGGTCTGATCAACTTTGCTCCTTTTACATACCATGGAAGAGTGTTGACCACCGTAAATTTATCCTAAGGCCTACAATTCAACCATTTCATATCTCATGGAATAAAAGCAGACCCACAGAGAGAGAGGGAATCACTTTCCGATCAAAAAGAAAAGGGACGGTCAGCAGACACGGCTATCAAGATAGACCAATTTTGTAATCATAAAATGATCACAAGCTGTACTGATAGAAAAGCATATAGACGTGGTCCATGTAAGAAAGGTTTTTTCTCTCATTAGATGCGGTTCGTTAATACATAGAAATATCAAAGTCAAGAATTGCAGATGACACGTGGACAAACACAAGAATTAGATCACCATGACGCCGATCGAGCGGTACTGGATGGTCTGATGCTTCACAAAGAAAGTCTTGTCACTTGGCACAACAAATCAGCAACAACATCTTCTTCTAAGAGCAAAGCAAGAACGGAGGAGATACAGGCAGAGCAACCGGCTGTTCTATCTTCAAGCTATTATCAATCACAATATGGAGCAGGCTTTTTGGGCTTTGCTCTTCTTTTTCTTTTGTTTGGGTGGTTGAAGGACAACTCTTATGGCTTGATCAAACACTGCCTTCACATTCTGCAGTCACAAAGCGTGGCCATGTCAAGACACGACCGGCAAAGGCATTGCAGAAAAAGATGTGAAGTTCTACTTTACATGTACAAGTACCTGCTGTGTCTTTGAGCTGCACTCAATATAAGCAGGTGAACCAATCAGCTTTCTCAACTCCTCTCCCTTGAAGGAAGGATAAATCAATTATTAGGACACAGAAAGGGGACAAAAGTTGGAAAAAGAAGTCACTTGTGGGGAAAAAAATCCATCATTTACAAGTACCTGAGCCGTAGTAATTGGCACTGCACCAGGATGATCTATAAAAAACTGCTTATCATCTCGAAGATCTGGCAAGATTTCATTCAAAACCCAAAACAACCAAGTTATTTAAGATTAACAGAGCCACCATAAAAGGCAGATTAGAGTTTCAACAATTGCTGAAATTTGCATGCTGAATCTTAGCTCAAAGTTTATCCTCAATCACCAAAGTGAAAAATATTATCACAGGTAGACAGGTATGGCATTTGCCAGAAATAAAACAGGCGTCATCTTCCCGCAACCAAAGACTACTTGCAGTATTCAAGATACAAAGATGCAAGAGCAAAGCTATCACTATGGAAAAACATAAGGTTGCATGATAGACAGGTAATTCATCTTTGTCAGCATTCCATGCTACCAACCTATTCAAGACTCTGAAAGTCCTCAAACTATCTTGCCTTTGTCATATTGACAATTAGGAAAGTAATTTATGCAACTTTTGACATTTTCTACCAAGTAAAGTGCATAAATGGAGAGCAGTGACTTCGTGACAGATACCACCAGGATCCTGGAACCATTAGTGCAACTGCCAACTGATCCAGAGTAAAGCTTGTGGGATCGTGACAACTTCAGTGCTATTACATCAATTAACCCCAGAAACACTTCATGAAGTAAAATGAAAGAAAGGTAAAGAAAGTGCAACATAGCATTGCTGCAATGTATAGATACTGGTGAAGACATGTAAGGAGCAGCACAAGAGGAGAAAAGCTGCCCCTGTATGGTAATGAGAAGTGGTCTTACCAAGCTTTGTCCCAACAAGAACAATTGGGACACCAGGTGCATAATGCTTCAACTCCGGAATCCACTGGTAATGAAACCAAAGATACAGATAGAATTATCAGCAATAGAGAGAGAGAGAGAGAGAGAGAGAGAGAGAGAGAGAGAGAGAGAGAGAGAGAGAGAGAGCTTCATTTGTCTGACCTTCTTAGAGACATTTTCATAGCTGGCCTTGCTGATAAGAGAGAATGCTAGAATGAAAACATCTGCCCCCCGATAACTCAAAGGTCTTAGTCTGTTGTAATCCTCCTGTCCTGTTCCACACAAAAGAAGAATTAATCCAGGAGGCAAAAGCAAAACATCTAAGCTAACAAGAACACAGAGTCAATCAAAGAAAATGACCTGCAGTATCCCACAGTCCCAGGTTCACAGTGCTTCCATTGACAACCACATTAGCACTGAAGTTGTCGAAGACGGTTGGCACATAATCCTATTTTCAACAAAAAGTCCAGTAAGAAGATGCTAAAGGTCACATGTTTAAGGAAAAACAAGATTGCGTTCTACAGTAAAATCATCCAACGGCACAATACAAATTAAGCCATATAGAACCATGGGTCCACGACTTGATCAATTGGCGCGCGCACACACACAGAAGGCATGCACAGCTGCGGGTGTACCCAAAGGCCCCCAAGAATATAACAATAAAGCAGAACCAACCAATGAACCTAAACCTACTTCCAAAACTAACCACATTTCTTTACCTTCCACCACTACTCTTTATAGAATTGTCACAGGAAACGGAAGCATTCGAATCAGGCAAAGGTGCAGCCCACGAAATGGTACTATTCAGATAATGCTGCCATCAACCAAGACAAAAAGAAGCTGCTAGGGAAAAAGAAAATAAAAAATCTGCCGCGATCCATACACTGCCGGTATCAAGTACAACTTTCAGAGTGTCATTGGACAACATCAACAAAACAATCTAATCCACAGCTCAAATTTACAAAGGAAGACAGAACAGACAAAGGGCATCAAATAAAAGCCGAAATCTTGAAACAACAAAAAGAAAGAAAGGTTCCGTTTTTCCTCAAGTTCATCCAATTCCTCAATTACCCACATAGCTAAAAAAAAGAGAAAAGGCAGAAAACAACGAAAAATCTCACCTGCATTCCGAAGAATCATCCTAAAAAAAGCACTACAAAAATTCATCGAAAAAGGAGAGAACATTTTCAAGATTCAAACCCGTCCAAAGATAAAAAGGGAAAATCGACAGGGAACGGGGGTCCCACCGTGGGGAAGGTGTTGCTGGTGTAGGAAATGAGCAAGCAAGTCTTGCCCACCGCCCCGTCGCCGACCGTCACGCACTTTATGAACCTCGACGCGCTCATCTTTCAAGACGCGAGAGAGACCCGAAAACCCCCCCTCCTCCTCCTTCAGATCTTCTTCCCCGGACGAGCTGCGAAGACCTGATCGAACCGCGCAGAGAAGCCCAGCCGCCTCTTCACCTCCTCCTACTCCTCCTCCTCCACATCCACAAGAAACGAACGAGGCAAGAAACGCAAGAAATGCGAGCGAGCGCGGAGCTCAAGAAGAGGGAACCCTAGCGAGACCCAGAAGGGAGCTCTCGAAATGCGGGGGCAGGGAGAGGCGGAATGCGATCGGGGCGAGATCGAAATTGCCCTGAAGCGCAGCGAGAGAGGAAGAGAGAGAAGGGGAGGGAGAGAGAGAGAGAGAGAGAGAGAGGAAAAGATGAGATTTTGAGGTTCGTTGGAGCTGTGCGGGAAAAGATGCAGTTGAAGCGTTCGTTGAGCGAACCAATCGACGCCAACAAATCCACCCGCAGCTTCTACTCTGTCTTTCGTCTGTCATTCTCTCTCTCTCTCTCTCTCTCTCTCTCTCTCTATATATATATATATATTGAAATTCCTATTTGTACTCTTTTTTTTTGAAAATATTTTATTAGCTATTGATTCAGAAATCACTTATTAAATGACCAATTGAATGATTTTTGCAGTTTATTATAGTCTTCTAGGTTTTGAACAATTTCATATTAGGTGAAGTTGACAACTTTCCCAAACTGGTTTTTCTAGCATTATCTTTGGTAGAAGAGTAGAGGGGAGTATTAAAATTCTTTTGGCTATTTTGAGCAATGTAGATCCACCCGCATGAGTATGATAATTATTTCTTTTTCGCTTAACAAAAAAAAATGGACGAATTGGAGTTCGTGAGGAATTTCAAAGCACTCGCTGAAAATCGGACGATTTTCATGTTGGACATTGTTTGATGGAGTTTTTAGGCGCTTGTTAATACAATCCTTTGTAAATAATGCACAGCATTTCACTCAACCTCTATGATTATTATGTGGTACGCGCATGGCATTATCTCACCACACGACACATTTGACACTTGATTTGTCATTCTTAAATTTTTGTTTTTCATTGGGTTTAGATATAAAAATACGAACAAAAAGAAATTATCTTTAATATATTTCTCCATTTTTTTTTTTCATTTCCTTTCAATTTCTTCTTTAATTGATTCCAAAAGTTAAAATATAAATATCTTGAAATACACAATTTCCCACATAGTACTCTAATCAACTAATAAGTCGTATATTATTGATTTATTGTTCTTGAAACCTTATCTTATTTGATTAATATTGAAAAAAGGATAAACACAAAATATCTTGAAATAAATTACTATTACCCTTCCAAAACATTCTCTTTGGAATTTATCTATTATTAATTGTAATTTAATGAATAAATACAAATCTTGAAATAAATTAATTACTTCGTCGAATTTACGTATAATATTAAAAGTACATATATCTTATTACATGAAAAATAACATCTTGTAAATTAAAAAGTACAGAGTTTAAGGAGTGCTATTTTATTTATTTATCTGATTATATGATCTTAGGTGATATTGAAAGATCATGAGTTTTATATTGCTGTACTACAGTTTTTTTCCCCTTTTATCTAACAATTTTGAGGAAAAAAAATAATTAAATGATAAAGAGAAATGATCTTGACGTTAGACACTTCCATAATGTGGATAAAGAAAAACAATCTGGCGTTTCGGATATCTTCAAATATATTCTTAAACGACATAGTCCCTTTTTTTCATCATAGTTTCACAAAAATATTTAAAATTGACTCAATTTATTTAAAATATATATTTGATCCAATTCATATAAAACTATTTATATAATTTGCAATAAGATAAATTGATAATGATTTAAACTTATCACATACTTAATTCACTTCTATGCTGATTCGAAATATCCTAAATTTATAATGGCATCATACTTCTAATGTTACCTTAATTTAATAGTGCTCGAGCCAAAAATATCATTAAGATTTGGTATATTATTTAGATATGTAAATATGCTTTTAGGTAATTTAATATAATAAAAGCTACTATGCCACTTTGATTTAGATTGCTAATTCATATAAAAGTTAATGAATCTCAAGCGTTGTCAAGTTATGCAAATAAAAATTGGTAGGTCAATACAGAAGTTACTAATATGCAAATTATATATATAAAAAAAAAAGAGTTGGGTGATTTAATAAAAGTGCTAATAAGTTAACCCAGAAAAAAAGTCATTGGTCCTTCTTTTTTTTTTTTTTCCCTACTACTAATGATTTTTTTGGCACTTACCAACACTCATCGACATTTATCAACACAAAAAAAGATCAGTATTAGAGAAGTTTTGTCAATGGGAGAATTCATTCAATGTGTGGCATTTCCCTCCACTAATCCTCAGGAGTTCATCGGCCACCAACCAGAAATTCGGATCGCTTCTCGACTCGGTCATCATCTCCCAAATTTAGCGAGCGAGAAGAGAGAGAACAGTAGCTTGAAAGAGGAAGAGAATCGAAGAAGAAACGACATAAACGGAAACTCAAGACCATTCACTTGAACATGACGTGAAGTGACCCTTGCCTCACACCCCACCACCTTCTTCTCTGAACTATCTCCTTCTTCTTCCTCTTCTTCTTCCTCATCGGATCGCCTACGTTTCAGCATCCCCATAGTCTGAGGAGAATAATCTTCTCGCAAGACGGTTTTCTGGGTCGATCCATGTTGGCGCATCTTCGTCTGGTTCTGCAAGGAAGTCCTGATCTTTCCCATTAGCAAAAACGCGTTCCAGGAAAAGGAAGCCACAGACGTTTTTAAGCGAGATTGGTAGTTTTGACAATATAATGCAAGAGCAGAAGATGTTGAAATTAGGCCAAGTGTTTCTCGCGGTGCTCCTGGCTTCTATTTCAGTGCTCTCTGCAGTGGCCGATGAAGCTCCAGGAGTGACTTATGATGCAAGGTCTTTGATCATCAATGGAAGCAGAGAGCTTCTCTTCTCGGGTTCCATCCATTACCCGCGTAGTACCCCCGAGGTAGATCTCATGTTTCTATTTATATTCATTTGAGGTCATTTCAATTGGAATTCGGAACCGACAGATGCTGTTCTTGTTTTTGGGACTAGATGTGGGGAGACATTCTTCAGAAGGCGAAAAAGGGCGGTCTCAATGTGATTCAGACTTACGTCTTTTGGAACGTTCATGAACCAGTGCAGGGTCAGGTAGCACTTCAGCTTCGCTGGTTTGCCTATTTTGTGAGCTGTTTCTAGGATTTGAGATGTTTACGCAGTTTGAGCTTATCCTGCAGTACAATTTCAATGGAAACTATGATTTGGTCAAATTCATCAAAATGATCGGCAAGCTAGGAATGTATGCAACGCTAAGGGTTGGTCCATTCATAGAAGCTGAATGGAATTTCGGGTATGATCTGATTCCGCTGCACTTTCTTTCCTCTTACGACTTTCAGCTATCATGTCTCGTGATTGTGTTCTGTGCAGAGGCTTCCCGTATTGGTTGAGAGAGGTACCGAACATCACGTTTCGGACCGACGATGAACCATTCAAGGTAAATTATGCTCTTCATAGTTCTCTTGGATGGAGTGGGCATGCCTAACGAGTTTCGGGGTTTCTTCCGATTTGCAGTACCACATGAAAAAGTTCACCAAAGTAATCATAAAGAAGATGAAGGATGAGAAGTTGTTTGCTTCTCAAGGCGGCCCCATTATCTTATCTCAGGTTGAGCATCACACTTAAAAGAAATCCAGAAGATCTTTTGCTAGATCAAGAAAGTTCAATTTTCCTTGTTGATGAGTGCAGATCGAGAACGAGTACACCAACATTCAGCTGGCTTACAGAACGCTAGGAACTCGATACATCCAGTGGGCAGGAACGATGGCCGTGGGGCTCAAAACGGGAGTTCCGTGGGTTATGTGCATGCAGAAGGACGCTCCTGATCCTGTGGTAAGATATTTTTGTTCGTTCTGATATGTCATCTGTTCACGGCGATGCCTAAGCATTTTGTAACATGCCGAGAAACAAACATAAAGCGCAGATCAATACGTGCAACGGCAGAAACTGTGGGGATACCTTCACCGGTCCGAACAGTCCCAATAAACCTAGGCTGTGGACCGAGAACTGGACTGCTCAGTAAGTATTTCCAAAACATCAGATTTTTCTCCTCCATATATGTTCCACGGCCTTAGCAGATCAAAATCGTTGTATCGTAGATGCTACTCTTTCAGGACGAATGAGTTTCGTAGTGACTAAGTAAGATCGTTTCAGACTTGCTCTACATATGCATTAACTAAGGCAATGGCCAAATGACAGATACAGAGTGTTTGGTGACCCTCCATCCCAAAGGTCTGCTGAAGATCTCGCATACTCTGTCGCTCGTTTCTTCTCCAAAAACGGCACTCTGGCGAACTATTACATGGTATGTTTAGCCCATCTCCACAGAATTAACATGAACTGTAGTAGGTCGATATGGTTTAAGACCCTTTTGGTATGGCGGACTACTTGTATTGTTGTGTCTGGCAGTACTACGGTGGAACAAATTTCGGCAGAACACCATCCTCTTTTGTAACTACTCGATATTACGATGAAGCTCCCATCGATGAATACGGTAAGTCTCCCTGGTTCTTTGTTCGATTGAACCTCTGTTTGTCCATAAGACTGAACTTACCATTATGCCGTTCCTATTTTCTGGACTAAATGGTTCCGCCTAAAAAAATTCGGTCTTTCCAATGAATAGTCATCGAGAAAATTCAAAAGCTTGCCAGCTATGGCGATTTATTTTCTTTAGGATATGGCTAGGTTGAATCATTGAATAAGCTTGTACTGAAGCAGTAATTTACTATATGTAGGTCTGTTGAGGGAGCCAAAATGGGGTCACTTAAGAGACTTGCATTCGGCTTTGATGTTGTGTAAGAAAGCCCTGCTTTGGGGGACTCCCACGGTCCAAAATTTGGGAGAAGGACTCGAGGTATAAAAATAGGAAACGAAAGCACGGTCCAAACCCGAAACCTGATATATTCAGTAGATTCAGCTTACCCTCGAACGGAGATGCGACAAAGCTGAGCGAATTTTACATTGCAGGCCCAAGTCTACGAGAAACCAGGTACTAGCATCTGTGCCGCCTTTCTATCCAACAATAATACTCGGCTTCCTAGACAGGTGATGTTCAAGGGCATTGAGTATTACCTACCTCAGCGATCTATCAGCATCCTCGCCGATTGCAAGACTGTGGTCTATAACACGGGAATGGTACCACTGGAGACCAGCTCTTGTTTCTTTCACTGGAGTGAATTCTAGTGAGGTCTATGCAAGTTGTAATGCGTCTATGTATTTTCAGGTTGTCTCGCAGCACAGTTCGAGAAACTATCATCAATCAGAGATAGCTAACAAGAATCTACAGTGGGAAATGTGGCGGGACAATATTCCGACGACCAGCGATGCTCCTATCAAGTCAAAGATTCCTCTAGAATTGATGAGCACGACAAAAGACACGACAGATTATCTGTGGTATGTTACCAGGTAAGCAACTAAGCATTCCTCCAAGAAGTAAAAACCGGGAAGCTAAAACTGCGTCCTAAGTTACCTTACTACTTAATAGAACTTCAATATTTCCTTACTTGTTGTTTGACAGAATTAAATTGTATCCCACCGACTTACCCTTTAGAAAGGACATCATTCCAGTCCTTCAGGTGGCGAATCTTGGCCACTTGATGCATGCCTTTGTCAACGGAGAGTATATAGGTACTGCATTTTATCCTTGGTCTTGTTGTTTTGATGGATTTTCGGCAAAAGGGCTACTCGTCCAGACATTCTCGGGGCATCTTGTACAGTCCTGGAGAAGGAGGATGTGACAAATACTCAGTAATCCTTAATTTCTCACGAGTACATTTCGCCTGCTTCACAGGGTCTGGTCATGGAAGCAACATAGAGAAGAGCTTCGTCTTACAGAAACCAATCGAACTAAAGCCTGGACTCAATAACATATCTCTGCTCGGTGCGACAGTTGGTTTTCCGGTAATGATGCGGTAGAATCCTTCCACTGTCTTGGTGTCTTTTTCTCCTTTACATTGCAAACGTGACGTGAAAGACGTGTTGTCACTTCCCAATCTTTATTATGCTTCAGGATAGCGGAGCCTACTTGGAGCACCGGTTTGCTGGAGTCCACAAAGTGACACTCAAAGGCCTCAACACCGGGACCCTCGATCTGTCGCTCAATGGATGGGCGCATAAGGTAATCAAATCGTCGCTATTTTTTCACACGAAAGTCTCAGGAAACAAAGACAAACCCAGGCTCAGTCCTGATGCTGCAGGTAGGCATGGACGGTGAAAAACTCCATGTCTACACACAAAGGGGCTCTCACAGGGTACAGTGGACGAAAGCTAAAGGACACGGACAATCTCTCACCTGGTACAAGGTACATCAGAGACAGAATTTCTCATTCATTGCCAAATGAAGAAGAAGAAGATTCATGCGAAAATGTTCTGATAGATTTTAGCCGATTCCTAGGCTTATTTCGATGCTCCTGAAGGAAACGATCCTGTGGCGATGCAACTTGGAACGATGTCAAAGGGCATGGCCTGGGTCAATGGCAAGAGCATTGGCAGATACTGGTCGTCTTACCTGAATCCTCTAGGAAGGCCATCCCAGGATGTGTAAGTATTTCACAATTGCAATAAAAAAACAGAAAAAACAGAACATGGATGACTTCTTTTTGCAGATACCATGTTCCAAGAGGGTTCCTGAAGCCGACAAACAACCTTCTCGTTCTGTTGGAGGAAATCGAAGGAAATCCTGAAGGTGTCAAGATCTTGACAGTGAACCGAGATGTCGTCTGTAGCTTCATCCATGAACGCGATCCGGCGACTGTGAAATCGTGGAAAACAAACGGTGGTCTGATTCGAACTGTTGCGGATGACATGAAGCCGAGGGCTCATTTGCAGTGCCCGGAGGACAAGAAGATTGTCAAGGTTGAGTTCGCGAGCTACGGTGACCCATTTGGCACTTGTGGAAGTTACGGCGTCGGCAACTGTTCAGCAGCCAAGAGCCAGAAAGTTGTTGAGCAGGTTTCTTACCTCTCTTACACACATACCCACACGAACATACACACACAGCACGCGCGCCCATTCATTGCCGTCCCAACAAATAACATGCCGCGCAAGTATTTCCCACATCGACATCTCCTGCGGCAAACGAAGAAACTACATTTCTGACTTAATCCCGTGCTGTAACTAGCTCGTTCTCTTTAAGTCTACTTGCTACTCTTCCTAGTCTGCCAGTTAGTCTGTCAACGTCTGTTCTACTATAGAGCCGAGAAACTGGTCGTGCACTTAACGCTCGTCCGCATTTTGCGTGTGCTCGAGCAGCGCTGCCTGGGAAGAAGCAAGTGTTCCGTGAAGGTGGAGCGAAAGAACTTTGACGAGGCGGGCAGTCTGTGCCCCGACGTGCTGAAGATGCTGGCCGTCCAGGTGCGTTGCGGCGACGGGAAGAGTGCGCCGAGCAAAGCCGGAGAAGGTAGAGATTCGTGAGAACAGGACAGGGACGCGGGACCTTTAGGAACGAGCTAGCTGCAGTCGACGGCCTTTGGGAAGAAGAGTTCGAGCAAGCCTTTGGATTTTCAGCTCCAACGCCCCGCGCCCAACACCAACGCCCCCCGCATTGAGATTCTATCCCGTTCCTGGTTTGCGAATGTATTTTTCTTATTCGATTATATTGTCGGGCATCTCAAATTTTGACAATTTCAAATCATGTGGAATCTCAATTTTTTTTTCGACCAAAAAAATCATGTCATAAAATTCAAAAATACTGATTTGGGTCCTTAAATTAGTGTGCATCTTATAAAGAAATATTTCGATTCTCGAATTATCAAGTATTGTAAATTTTCTTGGTATAGTCGCTTTAACAAGCGTCTTAGGCATTTCTTTCATTCGTGAAGATAAAATCTATTAACTAAACCATATCTTCATTGATTAAAAAAGAAGAAGAAAAAATCTTTTAACTAAGCGCAAATCGAGCAATCCGTCATTGGTATTTCAATCTTCAAACTGCATAGATAGCTCTCTTGTGTGCTTGTATGTTAAAATCATACGACATCCGTGATAGATAAAGTCGCTACACTTTAATTTACCAACGAAAGTCATACATGTCATCATTGCTCTTGATTTCGGATCGAAAAGAGAAAGCCGAAATCAATTCTAGAGGGAAAGATCTGCATTGAATTTCCATAATCATAATATGTCAATTCATGTCAACTTGATTATAATGTCATTATGGCATAATTGTCTACGCTACGGTGTCGTTTCGTTCGGGTTTCACGCGTTCAACGGTACTCCCGTCGCACACCCGAGCAAAACCCTCCGCCCTCGGCTTGTCACCCACGCCTCGCGAAAACCCGCGCCTCTCTCTCTCTCTCTCTATCCAATCCCGCCATTTTCATTCTCCGCAATCGCCATTCCCTCTGTTCCCATCCGAGAACCTCGCCGAGCGCCGACGATGCCGTGAGCTAGGGCCGTTCGGCGATCGTCGGACCTTGGCGCTTCGCGATGGGGAAGAGGGACGCGGTCGTCGTTTTGTCGTCGGACGACGGAGGCGATGAAGGCGAAGGCGAATGCGAAGGGGAAGGTGTGCTGAGCTCGAATCGGAGACTTTCGAAGCCGGCGGCGAAGCCGCTCGTTGCTCGGTCGGAGCCGAGGAGAGCGAAGAAGCCTCGGGTTTCGGGCTCCCGATCCCGAGCGTCGTCGTGCAGGCGGTCCTCCATCGTAGACGAGGTATAGTTCCTCCGACGTCATCCGTTTCTCCGTGATCTTCCTTCTTTTCCCAATTAGGAGAAGGCTCTTACGTCCTATGTATTTTGTTGCGTTTCAACTTAGTGTGAGTGCTTCATAGTAGTGTGGAGATTTATGGTCACCGGTCAGTGGTGGCTAGCGAGACTTAAGCTGCCTGGAGAACTGCCGATAAAAATGGAGTGAAAGTGGCACTTTTAGTCTGCTTAAGGAATGGCGGCAATAGAAGTAGTTCATGAGGGGAAATAAAAAGAAAAATTTGAAATTGAGCCTGCTACTGGACTTTCTGAAATTTTGGGTTTAACCTACTGCAGTTTCAGTTTTTAGAGGAAGACTTCAATGAAGTATTCACTGGTGCCAAGGTAACAACGGGTATGCCCTTGCCTTTTTTCTTTTCGAAAAATATTTATCGTGCCCTGGTTTTAGTATGCACTATGTTGTTGCTTGGGAAGCATTATTTCATCGCTTGCATATTTTATTTCGGTGACATCTAGTGATGGTGGAAGGCTCTCAGTGTTCAGCAACTGGAATGGGTTATTAACTGCCCAAGTGAAATGTGATAAAAAGCAATGCAACTTTGTATGCCAGTTGTCACATCCTTAGCTGGTCTTTCGAACAAGAGTTGATACAGGGTGAGCCTCGAGGGGTGAAGGTGCAGTCTTAGAAGGAAGTTTTTTAAAACACTGAGAAAGGATTATGACCTCACAAATAGAGATGATATAATACTGCCATCAAGGGTTATTCACTAAACAAAAGCTCTACAGTCTTTAATTGTGCTTTATATTATCATGGAGGTGTTTAGATGATATCGGTCCTTTTAATCTCTAAGTTTGAGCTTCAGAATGTATTTTGTTTCACGAATCTGCTTTTGTTTGTTGGTGTGTTTCTATTGTTTCCTTTATCCGGTAACCCTTAGTTGTTCCGAATGGAATGTGGAGCAGGTTTTGGTAGGAGCACTGCCAAGGAGTCATGGGTTGATAAGTATAAACCATGTACTTTTGAAGAGCTTGCAGTACACAAGAAAAAGGTTGATCCAGCTTGCTCAATTTTTGTGTATGAGACTGAAGGTCATGATATTGATTATTCTTTGATTGTAGGTTGAAGAAGTGAAATCATGGTTTGAGGAACGATTGATTACTTCAAAGGTACTTCCGTCATTCATGAGGGCTACCAATATGAGGTGTTCACCCTCTAAAAGGACGCACTTAGTTGGAAACTTGTTCAGGATGGGTCTTCTTAGCAATACTATTGGCAAAGGTTTATGAACCGTTGTGATCTGGTGCTGTCTTTGCATGTGGGCATGTTTAGGATTGATGGGTGATTCTGCTGCCGTTGAACTAAGTGGTGGATGGCCATAAGAGTGTGTATAATACAATATAAGCTGTTTTGACTTTTCACCTTGTGCTTATTATCAGCAAATGTTTGACTATCAGCATGGGTACAAAATTCATATGCACATAAATTGGAAGCTTTCTTAAATGATGACGACGATAGTGGTGATGGTGGTTGTGATTGTAATGATTGTTATGGTCCATGTGGTTCTGGTGTCTTCCATGAAATATTACAGAATGGTATCCATTCCAAAGACAGATTTAAGTCTCCAAGAAATAGGGATGTTTTGGCAACGAAGTGTAGTTCCTTTCTGCATAATAGAATAATCACTAAAAGGACGACCTGTGGAAAATTATTTCTTCTTTCCCTTCCTTGTGGAAATTAATCCTCCGCATTCTTAAATTGCAGGATAACCTCGGTGATCATGTTCTTGTTATTACTGGGCCAACTGGTGTAGGGAAATCTGTATGTCTTCCTTTCTCTTATATTGAACAAACATCTTAATGAAGATGTGAGCTTTAGTCATATCTCCAGTTCAAGCATACTTCTTGTAATTATATCGGGTGAATATATTGATGCATTTTTCAGTTCAGCATTCTTGTGTCTGAAGTGGCATAGTTATGAAGTTGGACTTGGAGACACTAGTTTAGACCACAAACATTGTTGGTTTGACTGGTTTGTTTGTGGTTTATTTTTATTGTTAATGTGAACTTGGTCCAAACCTGGAAAATGTTTTGCTTTCCGAAACTGGATGTGCCCACAAAAATTATTCTCTATTTAATCTCTCAGGCAGGTTATGCAGAAACTGCTTCGACTATTTCATCATGCCTAGTTTTAAGGTCTGTTTGTATAGACTTTTACTTTTGCTTAATCTAAATCTGGGGGCAGATGCATGTTGACTTTTTTTTGGCACTAAGCACCCAAAACTTTCATGATATACAAGTATCGACACATAGATTCTCATGTATTTTTCTTACAATCTTTTGAAACTTGGAATTTTTTTCTAAATTTTAGTGAGAAAGCCAAAATGTACTTTCTACTTGACCTTAACTAAATGAACAAGCCCTTGTTATCTCCCTATGATTGGATCTCTACCTGATAGTGTGGACAGGAAGTGTAGAAAATCTTTTATATGATTGACATGGACTTGACACTAACTTATTCCAAATCTGATTATGTTGTTCATAGTGCGGTGTATTAATTTTGAGTTTTTAAACTGATCTGCAGCCGTCTGCTGCATAAATGCACAATCTTGGAATTTCCTTTATTCCCCTGAATCTGAGGAAAAGTGTATTTTGGGGCGTGCAACCAAACATTTGGCTTAGTGGATAATGATACTTTTTGTCTGCCCCTGCCTGCGTTTTGTTTTTCATTTGATTCTTCTAACCTTCTGGTATCTGATAAAGGAAAAAATGCTCTTTTATTTGTCACCTGAATGGACTATCGTCTCATGACTTCTGCACTTAGTGCTGGCACCTAGAAGTTCAAGCATTCAATGTTGAAATAAGAGATCTGTTGCGCAGGCTACTATTTATGTTGTTGCATCTCACCTAGGAGCCACATTGTGTGAGTGGAACACGCCTACTCCAACTGTCTGGAAGGAATATGTCCATAACAGTAACACAGGTATATAAACATCAATTGGTTTATTGAATCTCTTATGGTTAAGTTCTGTCAGTGAACACATGTCACTTCCTTATTTATTGATGAGTTATTTTGATCTACTGTCAGGGCAGTATGTATCTAAGTTGGACGAGTTTGAAGCTTTTGTTGAGAGAACAAGAAAGTATGGACTGATTTCTCAATCATCTGCTGGAGAGTCAAAATCATCAGCAATACTCCTCATTGATGATCTACCCATGGCGCATGGGAATGTTGCACGTAGAAGACTGCAGAACTGTCTACATCTTCTTGTGCAATCTACTCATATACCAACAGCTATTCTTATAACTGATTATGGTCGAGTGGATTCAGCTGACAGGGAAGCACGATTCTTAGAGGAACTCCATTTGTCCCTTGAAAGTGCTGGAGCTCGTAAAGTCAGCTTCTTGAACTAGTTCTACAGTTATCCTTGGATAATATACATATTTTACTCTTGTGCCTGACGTGTAGCCTATCTCCTTGAAATTCTCAGATTGCATTTAATCCTATCACCAGTAATGCCATTAAGAGGATACTTTCCAAAATATGTAGACAGGAGAAGCGCAATGTGACTTCTGAACAGATTGATTTACTAGCGAAGGCAAGTGGAGGCGACATCCGACATGCAATCACATCCTTACAATTTTTTTGTCTTAAGGTGGACTGGCCATCCTTTTCTTCGTCAAGTCCAACTACGGTATATGATCTTCATTTTAGCAGAGATGAGACAATCTCTCTCTTCCATGCCCTGGGAAAGTTTCTCCATAACAAAAAGAGAGTGTTTCTCCATCAGGTAAGTTTTGATGAAGGCTTGAGATTTATTGATTATCTAGCTTTGGCCCCATGATGGCACTGTCTTCTCCAGTCACTGCACTTACAATCTTCTTATCATGATATATTGATGGGAGACATCTTGGCATGTGCTTGTGCTGTCTGCATGTGACTTAGTAGGGTGTAAGCAAGGTTAAGGTTACTACATGGCATGTTTCTGTGTGATTACCTGTGTGCCGCTTTTTGTTGTTTTGTAGGGAAAGATCCGCACCCCATGCAAGAGAAATTTATGAGATTACCCTTAAAGATGGATGCTCCAGAGAAGGTCCTTTCTCAGGCACATGGGCAAGCAAGACCAATTGCTGATTTTCTGCATGAAAATGGTACTTCTCCCCTTCCGACATAGCTGTGCTCTGTGCTTTCTTCAAAAACAGAGATAAGATTGCTAGCAACGACCATTCTACTGCTGATGGACTCTTTCTATAATTCCTGTTGCAGTTCTAGACTTTCTTAATGAGGAGGCTGTCGATGATGCCTCTGCTGTGCTTTCTTATTTGGGTGATGTTGATGTGCTCTTGCACAGTTTTCACGGAGCAGTAGCTAGAAATTATGAGGCAGAGGGTGTTGTACAGTCAGCTGCTGCTTCAATTGCTGTTCGAGGGGTGCTTTTTGGAAACTCTCATCCATTGCCCCCCAGGTTTCCCTTTATACATATTGAGCATGCTATTTATGTTTGTCTTTCTTTTTTCTTTTTTGAGTAATTTCAAATGTTTATATGAACTACCTGCCAATCCTTTATGAGGTGCAGGTGGCATTCCATTCGTAAGCCAAAACTCTGGCAGAGTGAGAAATTTTCTTTGCACAATAAGGTATGCTTGGCGTTAACCCTTTGCAGTTTCCATTCGCTTTATCAAGGAACTCTCTACTCATCATGATTGTTGTTTATTTATTTGTTTTTTTTTTTGTTTTTGAGGATTTCTGAAATTGAAAATTGCAAAGTCAGTAGAAGAATGACCTTCAAGCAAATGCGTGCCCTTCAAGTAAATGTTAAATTTACTAAGCTCGTTATCTTCACAGATTTTAACTCATTTGGTACACTAATGTGGCATGCTTGCAGCTTGTATTGTGCCCCTTCTAAATCTTTTTGAAATGTAGCATTTGATTTTTAATCATCAAGAGAACAATCCGAAGTTTGCTGGGTCTACTCATGCTGCCTTCAGCCAGCTGCGACAGCAGATATTTGTCCTCTACTTTGCAAACATGATCTTTCTGCTTTTGTCATTTGGACTTCCTTAAATAAGTCGCCATTATATCCCCACCTTTGCATGGGGTAATAACTGAATTCTTGCTTTAATTAAAAAAATAAAAACCCTGGACCTTGAAAGCACGCAATGCTTTATTATTGTTGTTTTCCAAACAGCCCGTAACTGTTATACTCATAAGGATCAGAGCCACTTATATTACTCTACAATATCCACTGATGTCACCCTCTGTGGTTGGCATAGAAAGTATGTTGGATGAGACCATTATTTTTCTGGCCATGCAAAATTTCTACATTTGAAATCTTGTCATGGTTTGGCTGCAGGATGAGATGTTAAGACAGAGATTCATGGTTTATAATGGAGTTAGCTCAATTGATACGTCAGTAATAGCTACTGAGTACATGCCTGCGTGTAAATGGCTTCAGCATAGACTCCAAGCTCATGAAGTGATGATGCTGAGCACTGAGATTGAAGATGGGATCAGTTTAGATGACCGAGAAGTGAAGACATCTGATGATGAAATTGAGGAGTGGTGAGTTGGAGTCTAGTCTGTTCATGATGATGTGCAAGAGCTCCGCAGTTTGCTTCCCCTAGTATGTACAGTATCCTCATTATGGGTCTGTATGTGTATTCCTGCTTGCATTAGACATCCAACCTGGAATCACAACGACCCAATTGGAAGAGCAGAGCTCTACCAACTGAGCTATGTCGCCTTGCCAAACAGAGTTCCTTGTATAGCATTAGGTTGAGTAAAATTTTGGAGTTTTCCTTTGTGTATTTCGTCCTTTACTTCTTCAAGGAAAGTTAGATTGTATGCGGAGCAAAACGAAAAGGGAAAATCAAATCGTAGGTCTTTCTTGATCTTGACAAGTTACGAGCGAACTAAAATTCTTTCTTGAGCCATCTGTTAAACTTGATACAGCTGCATAATGCTGGCGAAGTCTGCTTACTGCAGTTTACTAGCAAGATGTGAAATGTGCACGTTCAGTTTGCAACTGATAATTATATATACTATCTCCTGGTCAACCTTCGGTGAATAAGATGCTGATGCGTTGCCCATGTTCAGACTATTGTGTCGATTCTTCATGTGGAAAATCAACACATGGGAAAGACAAGATTAGCTGTAAATGAACGGTCCGGGGGCTGTCTTATTAACCATACGAAAGGAGCAATGATAGCCCCTCCTCTCTCGACGTGCTCTCGGGTGCATCGTTGGTAATGCCTTTGCCAAAATCACTGTGCAGCCTTCTGTGACGAGGCCCGCGCATTCAGCATATATATCGTACGCTGCTCCTTTTCGAGCTTCACACCGCTATAGTTGAAGGCAGGCACGTACTAAGTTATCAACGCACCAAAAAAAAAAAAAAAAAAAAAAGCGGGGGCTAAAGCACGGTAAGTTGATCGAAGAATCGGTCTTGATTTTATATATTTGACTAGCCCCAATGAACATCAAGGCCTATACAGAAGTAAAACACTTTAAAAGAGAAGGACCATGGAAAATTCGAAAATGATGTTTGGCCCATGCAGGTCTCGAACCTGCGACCTTCGCGTTATTAGCACGACGCTCTAACCAACTGAGCTAATAGGCCTTGATGTTCATCGGGGCTAGTCAAATCTATAAAATCAAGACCGATTCTTCGATCAACTTACCGTGCTTTAGCCCCCGCTTTTTTTTTTTTTTTTGGTGCGTTGATAACTTAGTACGTGCCTGCCTTCAACTATAGCGGTGTGAAGCTCGAAAAGGAGCAGCGTACGATATATATGCTGAATGCGCGGGCCTCGTCACAGAAGGCTGCACAGTGATTTTGGCAAAAGGCATTACCAACGATGCACCCGAGAGCACGTCGAGAGAGAGGAGGGGCTATCATTGCTCCTTTCGTATGGTTAATAAGACAGCCCCCGGACCGTTCATTTACAGCTAATCTTGTCTTTCCCATGTGTTGATTTTCCACATGAAGAATCGACACAATAGTCTGAACATGGGCAACGCATCAATCTAATGTTTAGACCAAAAAAAAAAAAAAAAACACAAAAAAATTGATCTAATGTATCTCACAGTAAAAGTGTGCACAAAAATATGTAATCGCATGGCCAAACAGCACCTTTGCACACGAATTACTAAGGGCAAAATCCACCGATAACGTGTCACCATGTGCATCTCATCAGGCACGTCTAAATGCTCAGGTTATAGAGATACTGCGTGTTAATTGCTTCCGTAACTGATTTCAATTAAGATTTAATTCGACAACGGTTTTCCTCTGGGAAATATTTGGCAGAACTCTCAGTGAACTTGAAGGCATCCTCGTTGCAACGCGTTCCAAAAGAAGCAAAAGTCATCGATGAGCCCAATCAAACCTTGACCGGGAACGTAAAATGCTGTTTCTCCAATAGAATCTCACGGCGTCATGCAGATAACAACAACTACAATGCAGGGAGCAGCGAAAGCCAGCTTCTTCCCCACACGTGAACACGAGTCCTTAACACAACTATAAATCAGAAGCAGATATGTTCGGGACCTTAAAAGGCTGCGAAAGCATCATCCTCAGTTTGCATCTAGCGACAGAAGATAAGTGAAGAGAGGAAAAAACTATGAGAATGTCACGGGCCAGGAAGAAACGGCAGGCAATCAAGTCTCCTTAGGAGGGGCCTTCTTCGCAGCCTCCGCAGCTGCTTTCTCAGCCTCGATTTCAGCGACAATGGCATCGATTTCAGCCTCTTCGAGCTGTCGCAGGCCATGCTCTCTTGTCATCACAGCAATCTCTATGTTCTTTCCCCCACTCTCGACAACCTGGAAATAAATTCGGGACTTTTAGTAAGTAACTATTTGATCATGCAACTGTAGGTAGCTTTCACAAAACTTATCTATTGGCTTGGATATCTCTAAGAAGCATTGTTAGACAAAACAATCATGATTAGGCATTGTCTATGTAAGTCGTAGTTGATGTATATAAAACATCTATTCATCCAAAACCTGATCAGCCACTGTCAGCTGGATTGCTAAGGACAACATTTCTTCATAACTGTCGCATCAATATAAACTAGCTGAAAAGTAAAAGGCAAATGGAAAAACTGCCACGGAAGTAGAAAGCTAAGCAAACACTCTCCAAGGAAGGTGCCTGAGGCTGACAGAGAGATAAAGAGCGACACAGATAAGGGGATTAAATCCATTCGGATGTATGCGTGAGTTGGAAAACAGGTGGGTTCAAGTTAGGGGACGTAAAACTCATGTCCAAGAGCAAAAGGGCTATAAAGACAAAAGGCAACTATCACCAGCCAACCACCCAATTTTTAAAAATACTCTAATATCCAAATGAATACACTAATGAATCAACAAGACAGTCTACAGGTCAACACATCTCTGAAATAATGCAGAGAAACTTACCTCAAGTAATGCACGTATAGCAAGTTTCACAGTTTCCTGCCCTGAAGTATCTTTGTAGTTTTTCTCTAGGAATTCCCTTATGGAATTGGAATTTCTACCAGTGGCATTAGCTTTCCAGGCTGAAAATGTCCCGGATGGATCTGTCTGATACAGTGATGGTGCGCCAGTGTAGGGATCAAAACCAATAATCAGAGTTGAAAGACCAAATGGTCTCACACCCCCGCTCTGTGTATACTTCTGCTGAAGACCAGCAATGTAACGCGTAATATACTCAACGGTCACTGGATCTTCAACTGTAAGTCTGTGACTCTGGCATTCAATTCGTGCCCTGTTTATTAATACACGAGCATCTGCTTTAAGGCCAGCACAGGCCAATGCAATGTGCTGATCCAGACTAACAATCTTCCTCACCGATCTGTATACAGAGGAAGCATATATGTCAGAGCATAGTTCAACCAACAAAAGAAAGAGAAAGAGCAATATGAAAGTGTCGATAACAATTTTCGGTTGTAAAGAAGATTTACATGCTTATGTGTCACCAAGATTCAAGTTTCAAAATACCACTTAGATTTTGGTGGAAACATCTATTTACACACGTACACTTGGTCATCTTAATACAATTTTTACCACTTCCAGGCAAAAGGCTCATGTCGGCTTATCTAACATGCACCCCGAGTCCATATGGTTACATACTACCATTAGGTCAATGAGATACCAACAAGTCACAGTGAACAAAATAAATCAACCTAGCATAAGCTTCCTTAGTAAATCAAATCATATTAGTGTGTCAACATTGAAAGGATTCGCCAATGATGATGCGTCACCTAACTAACGACCATACCTATAAGCTTGATGAATAAACATCCTCCAATATTTAACCACCAATTACTAAGCATGTGAATCCTTTCAATTTGAACTGGACATTTTAGCCTCAAAGTCTTGACATGTGTTCAAACAAAAAAAATCAGTTGCAGGCAACTAAAAGAGAGCGACAACGGTTGGATAGTCTTTTAGGTCATGATCTTAAAAGATACATGATATCATTGCTAAACTCACTTTACCACCTAATCTCAGTAATCCTACAATCTTTAAAATAGGCTTAGTTGAATTGTCCTTGCATAAGAAAATATAACCACAACTTTGAGCTTCCATAGATTAGTTAGATTTCAGACAGCACTTCAGCCCCAAGATAGCACAAAGTTCCACCAGTCCAAGTAAAGCCCCAACTCCAAAATCTCGACAGCAAAATTCAGTACTTTCTAGTTGAAACCTGAATATTCCATTTCCTTATTACTCCATTCCTCCTCTGCTAAACTTTCCCACTCCGAAACCGAAGAAAGCAACTCTCTTTCTAAAAAAACATCTCATGTTCAATCATGTTGTAATCGGAGAATTCGCAGGGCATAATTTCCACAAACGATCTGATCCCAGCTAAAAAAAAGAACCCGACAATTCCTGCTTTCCCCAGACCTAAAACCCCCAATCGACTCACCAACTCAACCAATCCTCGGTCCACATCGACGCCATCGGGGGATCGGCACAAACCGAACGAACCCTAGCTACTCGCATTTCCCCAAAAAACCAGATCAATCCGAAATCAAAACAGCCAATCGCACCCGCACGCGCGGACGCGCGAACCCCCGCGCGGCCGGGGCTCACCTCGAGTCCTGGAGCTTGGCGGTGGACTTCTTCTCGACGCCGAGGACGATGGTATCGGTGCCGCGGACGCCGACGGCGGCGTTGCCCTTGCGGACGGCCTCAAGGGCGTACTCCACCTGGAAGAGGTGGCCGTCGGGGGAGAACACGGTGATGGCCCTGTCGTACCTCGCCATGGCGGCCTTCCGATCCTTCGCGCTTCGAGCGTCTTACCCTTCCGAGCTTCGATCTCTCTCTCTCTCTCTCTGTCTCTCTCTCTAGGAGTGCTCGTCGTCTGCGACTTTGTTCTGCGACGAGCTCTCCTCTTTTGTACAGAGTGAATAGGCTTAGGCATCAAGAAATATGCAGCAGGCACTTTTTCTTGTTTATGCATTTTTGGTCCCTGCAGTTTTGGAAATTTTCACTTTTGGTCCTCATACTTTATTTAATTACAATTTTAACCCTGATGTGGTTTTTTGCTTAAAAAATATAGACCTGTTTGGTAAATATCATGTTTTTCTATTTTTCCGGTCTTTCCCTTCAGAAAAAAAAATAGAAATTTATTTCATAATGTTAATTAATTTTTCTATTTCTAAGAATTAAAAAGCAGGGAATCGGTTTGGAATGGAAATAAGAAATAAAAAAAATCTACTTATTTATTCTCGAGAATGGAAATTATTTTTAAAAATATAAAGGTTACCAAGCATATCCGATAAATTCTTCTCTTAAAAATTTTCGTTTGGAATTCTACCGAAATTGTCGGTCAACATCGGGCATTGACGTGTGGCACCTATGAACACATGCTTATGAATTAATTGCACTTTTATTCGCCATGCTTAATTTTAGTAAGTAGTCACAATATTATTTTTCACCGAACAACTTAATTTCTTTTATCACAATTTCATTCAAAATCTTATGAAAATGTCTAATCAAGACCAATTATTGATTGGTGATTCCTATGTTAACAAATGTGTTCAATCTGGTGAAAGTTCTGTTAGATAAATTCCATCGCATTCAATAATGACTTCCTCAGTTTCAATTCAAATTTAAATAGATGTACTCGGGACTATTTTTAGGAAAACATAGATAACATTTACATATTTTAATCATATCAATGTCTAATAGTGATATATTGTAGAATATTTATGAAAATTTATGATTCAATCTTGACTCTTGAATACTATTCGATAAAATTTTATAAAAGAATGATGAAAGGGGAAAAAAAAAATAATAAAGAAAATAATTTAAAAAATAGGAAAAATAAAAATAAAATAAAATAAAAATGAATTAAGGAATGGTACTACAAGAGATTTTCACTATCTCCGTTTATGAACATTTAGGTTCATCCTTTACCAAAAAAAAAAAATAAAAAAAATTTAGGTTCATTTATAATGATATGTCGTTTATTTTAAAAAGATGTATATGATATGATGTGAATATATCGACTTTAATCTTTGCGATTCACTAAACAATAGATATGATATAAAAAAATCCAAGAATTTCATATCCTATCTTATCCAGTCCTAACCTGATTAGAAATCCGAACGACCAAACGTAGCCTAAATGGCTTGAATACTTACCGATCATTACAAATCAAAGTAATTCGCATATGGAGTTGGGTTAAAAGAAAATAAACCATCATAAATCTCTTCACCAAATCCGTTTCAAACATATTTATAGTCAATATAAAGTCCTTCAACATACTACAACCCCAATTGACCATCCCAAAATCAAGTCGAAAACAAACAAAATACAGCCCTGAAGTCTCTGGATGCACATTGTTCATCATGTGTGAGAGACTTCAAAATTCTGTTTCAGGCAAACCATAAGTTTGAATCAAGTTCTGTAAAATTCTATGGTATAACCCTCAGCTATCATTTCTATATAGATATGCAGCTTAACAATTCTTTAATTAAACCTCAAAACTCAAATTTTACTTAATTTCATAAAATCCTACAGTTCCATGACACCCTAAACTATCATCTCTTTCACTCTCTCTAACTCACCCTAAATTGCCAACCTCTCTCTCGCTTTCTATTTTGCCAAACCCTAAATAGTCCTGTTGTTTCTCTCTCATCGAGGTAGTGTAATGGATGATCTCAACAAGGTAGTGTCAATTTGGGGTGAAGCGTACTATCATGCTTTCAAATTCGAGAAGCAAGCGGTCATAATCCTTTATGACAAAAAGGATTGATTGATTTTGATGGGAGTCGTTTTGGCACCTTGGACTCCATTTCCGCATTCTTTAATGGCTTGGGTGAATTTCACCACCATGTTCGTTCAACGCGTTCGTCGAACCCATCACAGATTGCATCATCGCAACGTTTGCTGGACAGTATTTGAGGGCAGGGTTGACTTTGTGTTTCCCCTATACTTTTATTCTGCATGTTACGCTATAAAGAGGACACATACATTCAATGAATGGCCTGCTCAGGGCAATGGCATAACAAGAGGAGGAGGGGAGCCTGTTGGGGGAGAGGCCAGAGCCACTAGAGCTCCCAGATGTGCTAGAGGTACTACGGGACAAGATGGCGCCATTAGCAGCGGTGTTGGAGACATTTTAATATATTCAAGATTGAGAATAATTTTGAATTTATCAAATTGCATAAATTTTTAAAAAATCGTTTTCATGTGTTCTTTAAACAAATTTGACCAAACTTTAATTGGACATAAATTTTTTCATATGATATTCTATTGACTCGATTATTGCACCTACTGTCGCACTTACAGAAAGCCTATAGGAGCAAAAATTGAGTTAATGAAAAAATGAATTCTTCTTGAATTATGAAGATGTAATTTTAAGCATTAGGTCATTAGTTTTATGTAGCTATAAAAATAGAGTCAATAGGAAAAAGCTATTTTTCTTGAAAATGTATTTGTACGATTTTAAGGATTTGAGTTATGAACTTTATGTAGGTATAAAAATAGAGTCGATGGGAAGAACGGCATAAAATATATCAATTTCCCCAATAGGGTATGACATTGGGTTTTATGGGCTCTCGGATTGAGTGTCTCTTGTGTACCATTAGGTCGTTGGGCTTCCATGGCATTAGGTATACTATTAGGTCGTTGGGCACTTGAGGCATTGGGTATACAAACTTGAGGGAGAGAAACCCGGTTGAACATTCTTTGTTGGGCTGCCAGTGTATAACTTCCCAAGAATGTAGCAATGTGGTAACTCGTGGTGGGTTCAACAAGTGAGATCACATTCATCACATTGAAATGGGAATGCCCTAACCATTGAACATCGCTGAAATTGCATTCTCTTCGCTGACATGCGTTCCATCGAAATTGATGGAAGATTTGGGTCCATAGAAGATGCTCATACCTGCTCTATTGAACTCGAGGGTATGATAAAATCGCCCACCAAAAAATGTGGCAGCCACAATCAATTGTGCTTGCGCTGGCTGGAGAGCTTCAACAGCCATTTAGGGTTTGCAGAGATAGCTGAGAGAGAAAGAGCGACGATAGCGAGAGGCTACGGTTACTGGGTTTATATGTCCTTTTAAGTTGACCTGAAACCTATCGGTTTTCTTTCTTTTCTTTTAAAAGAAAAAAAGAGAGGAAAAAATTATTTAAAAAAAAAAGATAACAAGCGAGACCGGGCTGGGGCCAGGCTGCCCGGCCTTCTTTCCTTGTCTCTTTGTCCGTTTCCTTTGGCTTGGGCCTAGCCCAGCCTCCTTCACCAGCCCGGTCTTCTTTTCCTCTTCCTCTCTCTCTCTCACGCTTTCCGCAGGCGAGGCAGAGGATCGCGCAGCATATCTTAACTTGTATTCATGACCCATTCACTTCGCATAGTGTCTCTCAATTGAGGTACAAGGTTGACAAGTCGGTTGAGAGATCTGTGTTATCAGTTGAGAGACATTATGCGAAGCACAAGTCAACTTGCAGTGGGTGTTTCACCCACCTCTCCAACTTCACTGGTGCGGACGACTACTATATCGGCCTACTCCAAATAGACAACTAAATGGCTTGAACACTTACGGAGTGTTACGAATTGAAGTAATTCACGTATAGGGCCAGGTTGAAAGAAAATAAACAAAAAATTCTGTTTGGGTTATAAGAAAATAAACCACCGTAACTCTTTCCTCCGACCCTCATTTCAAACGTATTTATAGTCGATAGAACCTCCAATGTATTATGTGAACCCCAATTTGATTGATCCAAAATTGAGCTAAAAACCAACGAAATATGGCCCCAATTTCTTTGGATACGCACCATCGATCATGCGCGGAAAACTTCACAATTTTGTTTCAAGCAACTTATAAGCTCAAATCAAGTTTTGTAAAATCCGATGGTTCTACAACATCCTAAGCTATCATTTATATATACATACACAACTTAACGACTCCTTAATTGAACTCACAACTCAAATTTTACTTAATTCCAGATTTCAATCTTAATTTCGAAAACTACTTTGAATAGATGAATAAATGGCTTGAATACTTACTGATCGTTACGAATCAAAGTAATTCACGTTTGGAGTCAGGTTATAAGAAAATAAACCATCATAACTCTCTTCACCAAACCCATTTAAAAAAAAACACACACACACACACACACACATATATATATATATATATATATATATATATATATAGTCAATATAAAGTCCTTCAACATACTACAACCCCAATTGACCGACCTAAAATCGAGCCAAAAACAAACAAAATACAGCCCTAAAGTGTTGGATGCGCACTGTTCATCATGTATGAGAAACTTCAAAATTCTGTTTGAGGCAAACATAAGTTCGAATTAAGTTTCGTAAAATTCTATGGTTACACAATACCTCAGCTATCATTTCTATATAGATACATAGCTTAACAACTCTTTAATCGAACCTCAAAACTCAAATTTCACTTAATTTCATAAAATCCTGCAGTTCCATGACACCTTAAGCTGTCATCTCTTTCACTCTCTCTGTCTTACCCTAAATTGCCAACCTCTCTCTCTTTCTATTTTGCCAAACCCTAAATATCCCTATTGTTTCTCTCAATGTGGTTGCGTAATGGATGATCTCAACAAGGTAGCGTCAATTTGGGGTGAAGCGTACTATCATGCTTTCGAATTCGACAGGCAAGCGGTCATAATCCTTTATGACGAAAAATGATTGATTGATTTTGATGGGAGTCGTTTTGGCACCTTGGACACCATTTCTGCCTTCTTCAATGGTGAATTCCACCACCATGTGCATGAGTTCAATGCGTTCGTTGAACCATCACAGATTGCATCATCGCAACCTTTGCTGGACAGTATTTGAGGGCAGGGCTAACATTGTGTTTTCCCTAAACTTTTATTCTGCATGTTACGCCAGAAAGAGGACACATTGTATTTTTCGTCTTTCATATAATAATCAAATTCAATGAATGGCTTGCCCAGGGCAATGGCATAGAAAGAGGAGGAGGGGAGCTTGCTGGAGGAGAGGTCAGGAGGCACTAGAGCTCAAGGATGTGCTAGAGGTACTACGGTACAAGATGACCCATTGGTAGCGGGTGCTTGAGACATCTGAATATATTCAAGATTGGGAATGGTTTTGAATTCACCAAATTGCAAAAAAAATTGAAAAAAATCGTTTTCATGTGTTCTTTTGACAAATTTGACCAAACTTTAATCGGACATAATTGGACATAAGTTTTTTCATATGATATTCTATTGACTTGATTATCATACCTACTATCTTCGCACCTACCGTTGCACCTACGGAAAGCCTGTAGGTGCAAAAATTGAGTTAATGAGAAAATGAATTGTTTTTGAATTATGGAGATGTAATTTTAAGGATTAGGTCATTAGTTTTCTATAGGTTTAAAAATAGAGTCAATAGGAAAAAGGCATTTTTCTTGAAAATATATTTGTGCGATTTTAAGCATCAAGTCATGAACGTTATTTAGGTACAAAAATAGAGTCGATTGGAAGAACAACATAAAAGATATCAATTTCCCCAGTGGTGGGTATGTCATTGGGTTTTATGAGCTCTCTGATTGAGCATCTCTTGTGTACAGTTGTTGGGCACCTGAGGCATTGGGTATAATACTGCTAACTTGAGCACCTGCGATAATGTAAATTGCTGTCAAGAATCTGTCCATTCCGAGGATGGATTAATGGCCCCTCCACAATAAACATCTAAATGGACAAGTTTCAAGAAAAATTAGTATTCGATCTAAACCCAATGAACCTCTTGGAAGTTTCTAAATTTGGCCCCCAAGTGGATGACTCCGGCAAAGGTGAAAAAATGTCAATCCCATTAGATAATGACGTATTAGTCACAAGATGAGAAATGTTGTTCAACATCAGCAATGGAAACAAAGATCTATAGCTGGGAAGCCATGGTAGATGTTATCATAAACAATTATTGATGTCGGCCCATAATAGAGCAACATGTATCGACAGTAATGGCACCACCAAGCAATGAAGCAAGCGATGTGTGACAATCAATGGTGAGGAGATTTAGTTTTTGAACTGAGTTGATTGTATTTCTCATAGAATAGAATTTGAAGCACTTTCATTTTTTTCTTTCTTAGTTTCTTTGGACAATATGATTACTTTATGGTCAAGATTGGTGATTACCTACTATAGTAGACTTGCATGTGTTAAACATATATATATCCGAATTGGTATTATTGGAGCTTCTTAGCTCTTACCTGCTATAGTAAGATAAGTAAGCTTAAACATTAAGTGATTACATAAATCCATTGCATTTTATAAATGTTCATGCATTTACTTGTTTCAACATTTACTAAGCATTTAGATAATTTATTCATTTAGTCATAATAGTTTTGAATTCATCAAATTGGGAAAAAAATTAAAAAAAAAATCATTGTCATGTGTTCTTTAGACAAATTTGACTAAACTTTGATTGGACATAAATTTTTCATCTGATATTTTATTGACTCAATTATCGCACCTACCACCGCACCTACGGAAAGCTTGTAGGTGCAAAAGTTGAGTTAATGAGAAATGATTTTTTTTTTTCTTGAATATATTGAGACGTGATGTTAAGCATTAGCTCACTAGCTTTTCCATAGGTATAAGAATAAAGTCAATAGGAAAAAGGAATTTTTCTTGAAAATATTTTTGTACGATTTTAAGTATTGGGTCATGAATGTTGTGTAGGTACAAAAATAAAGTCGATGTAAAGAACATGTAAAAAGATATTAATTTCCATAGCATTGGGTATGGCATTGGATTCTTTGGGTTCTCCAGTTGTGCAGCCTCCTGTGGCATTTTGTGTACCGCCGGGTTGTTGGGCTCCCATGGCATTAGGTACATCATTGGGTCGTTGGGCGCTTGGGACATTGGGTACAGTAACTTCTCTTGCCACGGGGCTGAATGGAAATTGCTACAGAGAATCTGTCCATTCCGAGGAGAGATTAACATCCCCCCACAATAAACATCTAAATGGACAAATTTCATGAAAAATTAGTATTCACGTCGAGATCTAACTATCCCAAGAGGGAAATCCAATAAACCTCTTGGAAGTCTCTAAATTCGGCCCCCAAGTGGATGACTCCGACGAAGGTGAAAAAATGTTGATCCCATTAGACGATGACATATTAGTCACAAGATGAGAGATGTTGTTCAACATCAGCATAGCAAAAAGAAGATATGTAGCTGGGAAACCATCAGTAGATTGGTCATCATAAACAACTATTGATGTTGGCCCATAATAGAGTGACGAGTATCGACAATAATGGCACCACCAAGCAATGAAGTAAGTGATGCGTGACAATTAGCGGCGAGGAGATTTAGTTTTTGAATTGGGTTGGTTGTATTTCTCATAGAATAGAATCTGAAGCACTTTCATTATTTTTTTTTTTAGTTTCCTTGGACAATATGATTACTTTATGGTCAAGATTGGTAATTGCCTATTATAGTCCGACTTGCATGTGTTAAATATATATATCTGAATTGGTATTATTGGAGCTTCTTAGCTCTTACTTGCTATAGTAAGATAAGTAAGCTTAAATAAGTGATTACATAAATCCATTGCATTTTATAAATGTTCATGCATATACTAGTTTTAACATTTATTAAGCATTTAGACCATTTATTCATCTAGTCAGAATAGTTTTGAATTCATCAAATTGGGCAAATTTAAAAACAAATTGTTGTCATGTGTTGTTTAGACAAATTTGACCAAACTTTGATTGGACATAAGTTTTTCATCTGATATTTTATTGACTCAATTATCGCACCTACTATCTTTGCACCTACCGTCACACCTACGGAAAGCTCGTAGGTGCAAAAGTTGAGTTCATGAGAAAGGGAATTTTTCTTGAATATATAGCATTAGGTCACTAACTTTCCATAAGTATAAAAATAGAGTCCATAGGAATGTGGAGAGAAGGCTTAGAAGATTAAAACAATGCCCTGTCAGTTCCATTGATATTCACACCGCAACGCCTTGAGTGATATTGCAATCTCAATTGAGATCTCGTATTCATCAGAGACAACTTGAAAAGGTCATAAGAGAAAAGAGAAAAAACAAGGTTTGCTATCTAATATAATATATGGTACTGCTTATAAGCATGATATCCGATGAGATCTTAGTTGAGATCTCATATTCATCGAATACAACTTGAAGGTCATAAGAGAAAAGAGAAAAAAACAAGGTTTGCTATCTAATATAATATGTGGTACTGCCTATAAGCATTGTTGGAAGTTTGTTTGTAAAATAAACTAAGTGTATGTTTCATTGTCCCACATAAAAAAAGTGGGAGGAAGTTGACTAATTAATAAGTGGGATTTCTTTAGTGTACCTAAAGAAATGATTGGGTGTGGGCTAAACCCCACCTTACCCACGTGCGGGTGTACGAATAATTATGTGATTTTGGCGCACTTGCACGCGCAAGCACACTAGCGTGCTCGCAGTTTAATTAGCACTAACCCATTTGTTTTTTTTTTTTTTCTTTCGTACGGTTATCTAATTAAAGTATACACTTTGCACGCTTGCACGCTCGCGGTTTATTTAGCACTAACCCATTTATTTTTTTATTTTTTCTTTCGTACAATTATCTTATTAACTTTAATCAATTCAAAGGTTGTTTTTGTTTATTGAGAATATTCGGAAATTTTAAAAAAACGAAATTTTATTTATTAAAAAAAATTATAATAATATATATTTGTAATTATTCCGAATTTTGTTTGTGTCTTTTCAAGACAATCTTTGGAAAAGATACATTCAGTTTGCAACTTTTCTTGAAGGGTTGCATTTGTTCATTTTTTTTTTTTGTTGCATTTGTTCATTTTTTTTTTTTTTCAACTTCTTCCGAATGAACGCTTTTGTTCATCTGGGCAATTTTTGAAAGAATATGTTTGTTCATTTTGCAATTTTTCATGAAGAGTTGCATATATTTTAAGACTGTTTTATATATACATGTCAATTTTCAGAAAAACAATGTGGTTATTTTATCTTTTCAAGCCTTCTTTCTAAAAAAACTATAGCCATTTTTTCAATTGTTTCTTAAAAAGATTATGGAGAAATACTAGAATTGTTATCTAGTATTCTCATTTTGAGACTTTGTTGTATCCTGGAGGAAATTTACCGGTGACCATTAGTAACGTTGTGGAACAAATAAATCCTTAAAGAAAGTGATATCACGTCTCAAAGTCTGACTTGATTACTCTAAAAATTCGACTTTATTGTCTGTCTAATTTGAAGCCATATTTTCCCAACAAGCATGATATCTAATGAGATGAAGCCGTTAAGGTGTGACCGTCAGGATAGCATCCGCCGGTGGCATGACCGCGTCTTTCGGTGGCACGAGCGGATCTGGAATTGTACGGAACAATGAGTAGATAATCTGTTTCTTCTAAAATAAACATCTAAGGTCATTTCAACAAAACGACTTGAGTCAATTTCATCTAAGACATAGATTGTTGCTTATTCTAAAATAGAGAGAGAAACCTAGTTGAACATTCTCTGTTGGCTTGCCAGTGTATAACTTCCCAAGAATGTAAAAATGTGGTAACCCATGGTGGGTTCAACAAGTGAGGTCACATTCATCACATTGAAATGGGAATGCCCCAACCCACTGAACAACGCTAAAATTGCATTCTCTTCGGTAACATGTGTACCATTGAAATTGAGGGAGGATTCGGGTCCATAGAAGATGCTCATACCCGCTCTATTGAACTCGAGGGTATGATAAAACCACCTACCAAAAAATGTGGCAGCCACAATTGATTGCACCTGCGCCGGCTGGAGAGCTTCAGCAGCCATTTAGGGTTTGCAAAGGTAGCTAAGAGAGAAAGAGCGACGGCAATGAGAGGCTTGCAGTTAGTGGGTTTATATGTCCTTTTAAGTTGACCCGAAACCTACCGGTTTTCTTTCTTTTCTTTTAAAAAGAAAAAAAAAAAAGAGAGGAAAAGATTATTTTAAAAAAAATTAACAAGCGAGACCGAGTCGGGGTTAGGCTGCCCGGCCTTCGTTCCTTGTCTCTTTGTCCGTTCCCTTTGGCTTGGGCTTGGCTCGGCCTCCTTCATCGGCTCGGTTTTCTTTTCCTCTTCCTCCCTCTCTCTCTCTCTCTCTCTCTCAGGCTTTCTACAGAAAGATGGGAACGCAAAGTACAAGCTAGAGGAGTAGGCGAGGCAGAGGATCGTGCAACATGCTCCCAAGGTTGGGTCTAGGCAAGCAAGGTAACTGGCGGTGGCAGGAGTCATGCGCGCTTGCCAGCCGAGCTTAAAAGGAAGAGAGGAAAGTGAGTGGGGAGGGGGGCTCGGTTCGAAGAGAGAGGGAGCCACGAGCGAGAGAGTGGCTAGAGAAAGGAGATCCAGGAGAGAGCTGGAGGGAGGGGGCGTCGTGAGAGAGAGTAGAGAGACTATGTCATGCAGCGTTTTATATTTCGGTTTCGTGCTTGATATGATAGGGAGAAGAAAAAAAAAAAGAACAATTGCAGTGTAGTGACATAGGCCGATCGATTGGGATTGTGACCGTGCAGCGACTTAGGCACTTTTGGATCGACTTGGACCGTTGGGATGCCTAAACTAAGCAAGCCTTGCTCGATCGATTGCTCACTCGCTCACTCGGATCGTAGAGAGAAAAAGTTTATAGAGAGAGAAGCTTTAGAAAGAAATGAGCTTTTGTATTGCTGAAGAGTTGGATGGTTACAAATGAAGGAGATGACACCCCTTCTTATACTTGAGGCCCTCAGATTACATGGGGAAAGTACAGCCCAAGTGCCAAAACTTGGCACAAGGAGACACTAAGTGCCAAAAGTTAGGAAAGTGACACTTTTTTTGAAAAGTGGGACACTTAAAGTGCCACCTTCGGTGAACCTTGTCGGAAATCTTACGTGGCAATATTTTATTATTTTTGCTCGCCTAGGTGGCTCGCCGGAGAGCTGACTCAGCTCTAATTCACCCAAAACGACGTTGTTTCCGTAGTTGGCCAAAATATAAGCCTTGAATCTGCCAAAACGTCGTCGGCGCCCAAGTTGCCCCAAATCTAAAATCTTAAATAGGCTAAAATCCCTATTGAAGTGCTCAAATCCTAGTCTCGAACCCTAATTTTGATTTGCCCAAAATTCCATCATCAAATATTGGAAATGGAGAGTATGACTCGCATCAGCGCCTCAAATTCCTCTCATCGAAGCGAAGGAGAAAGCCAGAGTTTCTATTTTTGTGGATTACCGAGTCCAAGAAGAATATCGTGGACTCGAATGAATCCTAGGAGAAGATTTTATGGATGCGCCAGATATAAAGAAGGGTCAAAGTGCAAATACTTCAAATGGGTCAATGCTAAATTCTCTCACCGAGCAACAAATGTGATATTGGATCTACTTAATAAAAGACATCAATCTTCCTCTATGTTCGTGGACGACTTGGATGATGTTGACTCAATGCAAGCTCAAGCATATTCGGCTAAACTTTTCAAGAATGAAGTTTCAAGGATGAATATTGAACAGAAGTGTTATCAAGTGTTTATTATGGTGTTGTTTTGTTGTCTATTATACTTTATGATGAAATGTAAAGTACTTGAAGATGAGAAAAAGTTTCTCCGACTACCATAGTTAAAAATGAATGGAGAAATGTAATTGTTTTGGATTAAATGTAGGTTTTTTCTTTTTGAAAGATGAGAAGAAGTTTGTGTTGTTCCACAAGATCATTGTGGCTTTGTTGTTGTTTGTGCTGTCATATGTATTGTCGGTTACATCTTGTGTTTGTAATGAGGTTAAGGAAAGGGAATGAGTGAATTAGATGCTGCTTGTACTGTGTTGTTGCTTGTTCTTGAATATAAACCAATAATGATGGATGTGTATTGGGTTAATGTGTTGTGAATATAAACATAAACCAGCAGCAAATATTGGAATTGAATGGAGTTGCCATAAGTTAAATTACCATCATCTTTTCTATTTTGCTGCAAACCAGTATATACACAAGACAAACACGAGTGATTACCCGAGTGCCATAAGTTGTATTTAGTAATCACTTAAGTGCTAGTCGCGATGAAAAAAGGATCACTTAAGTGTCACACGTAGTTAAAAGTGAACACTTAAGTGTCACGTTTTTTGAAAAGTGGGACACTTAAGTGCCAATTTTTTATAGGTTTTCTCTAAAAATTGCGCCAACCACCACTACCGGCTGCGCCACCAGCCATCACCACTAGCCACATTAGGCACTCTAGCTATCATTACTAGCCACACTAGGCACTCCAGCCACCACTGTGCTGATGGTGTTGCTGCAAAAGGTACTGGTGCAACCCGAGCCTTGCACTAGCTTGCACCATTACACCTGGTGTAAGATGTGCACATTGAACACTTGCACCAGGTGCAGCATAAGCCCCCAACCCCCACCACAAACCCACAACCACCAGGCATCACTGGTTACCACCACCAGCTACACCAACACCCCAGCCACCACATTAGCACCCGGCCACCACCCAACAGCCACACCAGCACTCCAGCTACTACCACAGACCCAACACCAAGCATCAAACAGCAACAAGTAAAAGCAGCACTCCAGCATCACCATCCACCACCACCAGCCACACTAGCACTCCAGCTACCACCACAGACCCAACACCAACAGCAGTAAGTAAAAGCAAAATCCATATCTTACAAAAAACAAAAGAATTTGACAAGCAACAAGATCATTCCATTGATATTGAAATTAAGTCTCACAAAATTAATGACAAGCTAAAGAAAAAAAAAGATAACCATTCATAGCAAGTTAGGAATGACAAATATTCCATTGATAACTCGTATATCAAAACTAACTCCTAAGCTCCACAAATCCTATCACGTCCCATCAATCAATATGCACAACACCCCTTCTTCATGCTCCTTTTGATGGGCTTTTCACTTGATTCATAATCCTCGCACTCTTTCTAACTGGACGTGCAACTTCTTCTTCGACATTCTTAGTATCCACTGACTCAGATTGAGCTGCAAATGTCCCAGGTTGAATTTATTCAAAAGGAGGTGCAGTTGCAATTGTCCAAAGCTGAATTGATTCAGATGGACCTACAACTGGGTTCTTGCTCTTCTTTCTTGTTGGCGCAACTGATGATTTCTTATTCTTCTTTGTTGGTGCAGCTGTTGATTCTTGAGTTGGACCTTGAGAGATAAGAACCTCTGAACTTCTCCCAGGCTACAAAAATACAATAAATTGTCAGCAAAAGTCTACAGCATAAATTAAATTAAATGTAGCCAATGAAACTTACATTCAAAATGACTGTTTCAGTACGCTCATCTGTATAAAGGCCATAGCCATATTGTTTTAACTTCTTCCCAAGTGCCCCTCTTGTTTGAATAGGGGCGTCTCTTTCAGAAACTTGTGATTTGTTGGCTCCTTTTCTCGCTTGTGATTTCTTAGGTCATTCTTTTGGCCCTTTAGCTACAGCTGGGCTTTTTCAACCAATTCTTCAGTTTGACGTCTTTTAGATGGCTTTTATGTAGTTGCCCCTTCACGTGGCCTTCTTGTAGTTGTCCTTCTATGTAGCCCTTCAGCTTCCGTGACACCTTCTGTTGGCCCTTTTGGTGGTACCTGTGGTGACCCTTGTAATGATTCTTCTGGTGGCCCCTGTGGTGACCTGTGATGGCTATTCAGTTGGCAATTGAGCTCCAACTTGCATTCTTCGAACCTGAGAAAGAGGCAAAAGACATCATAAATATAACATCGGGTTATATATAATAACGTAAAGAAAGAATAACTAAATACAAATTATTGAATTTACTGGGTATTTCTTTCTCTGCTGAAGAGTAATCGACTAAATTGGTTGTTTAGCTGCTTGGGTCAATCCTTTAACTGGCCGTCTTCTACTTTGCCTTCTTCGAATAGGCCCTTCAGTTTCATGACTTATTGGGGTTCTTCTCGTGACCTGACAAAGACATTACATACAAGGCCAAATAAGATATTATGTATATATTTATGATAAACCATAAAGCAACATAAACATAAATTTTATGACTTACTGGGCTTCTGGTTGTCGACTGAAGAATAATCGACTCACTTAGCCATTCTGTTTGCCTTTCTCCAACTGTCCCTTCACTAGGCCCCTCAGGTGGCCTCAAATGTTCTTGTTACTTCCTCAATTGACAACCTTTAATGTTGTGCCCTGCTACGTGATAATAAAAGCACGTTATCTTTGCACCTGTCCTGCTCATTCTTTGCTGACCCGAGACCTCTCCCTCTGCCATTCTTCGTCTTCATTTTGGCCTTCCCATTTTCTTCTTCAGTGGCAAAGGTTGAGGTGCTTCATGATCCGTCAACTCCCAAAACTTGCTACTTCTAATTGACTGTATCATGAACTGATACGAAGCAAGGTATTTCGTTTTTTTTGTACCAATCATCAATGTAATCTTTTAGATTGTGGCCTTTCAACTGGATGGCACATATGGCATGTGCACAAGGAATTCTACTTAGTTGCCATGCTCTACATGAACACTTCCTCGTACCTAGATGGACAAAATACTTATTGGAACTCTTCATTATTTCATATCCATCATCTCCATTCCAAATGGGATGACAATGTCTACTTGCAGCCAAGTTCTCATCCAATTTCTTGACAATCCTAGGACTACATTGTCTAGTCCACTTTGCAGCCTCATCTCTTTGTTTGTGCAGCCGAGTCATGACCATAACTCGTATATCTAAAAACATTGAGATGACTGGTTTGCATATGACATCTATTATCTTTGCATTAAATGATTCACATATGTTGTTGTCGATGTGATCGCACTTGAATTCCTCATTGAAGAATGCCTTACACCAATGCTTCGGTTTTGTTTGAAATAGTGCTGCACAACCTTCCTTTGTCAACTGAAGCAATCCTTCTTTGGCTATCCTAAAGTCAGCCATGTTCGTACTCTTTACTAATTGCCAAAATTACAACTGCAGCTTATCCCCTTTGTAGGTCTTTGCCCAATTCCCGTATATGTGCCGTGCACACATTCGATGTTCAGCATGGGGCAACAACTCGGCTACTGCTGGAACCAATCCTTACAATAATTCAAAGTAAGAAATGTAAGCAAATAACATGTTAATATTATAAAGCAAACAATTGACTAAATTTTTTAAAAAACAAGCATTACCTTTTGTTGGTCGCTCATGAACGCCCACCCTTCATCGTTTGTTATTTCTAAGTCAGCCATAAGATTTTTCAAGAACTAGGACCAATTGTTCTTGTTTTCAATCCTTACAACAGCCCAAGCTAGTGGAAACATTTGGTTATTCGCATCTCTTTCAATCGCCGCCAACAATTCTCCCTTACACAAGCCCTTCAAAAAACAGCCATCCAATCCTATAATCCATCTACAACTAGCTAAAAATCCCCGTCTGCATGCATCAAAACACACATAGAACTTGTCGAACCTGGTTCCACTATTAGGAAGAGGCCTCTCCACCACCTCTATATACACTCTACTTGAAGGGTTTTGTAGCCTACACTCTCAAGCATACTCCCACATCTGCCCATATTCCTTGCCATACTGACCAATAAGTATCTTTATCACTTTTTGCTTTGCTCTTTTGTATTGATTCCTAGATACATTGATGCCTACACACTCCTTCACCAGCATCCTAAAGTCAGTACTTTTCATCTCAGGCATCAGCTTGATCAGATCGAAGAAGTGCTTAGACAACCATGCTTAGTCAGTACTTTGCATTGATTCCTAGATACATTGATGCCTACACGCTCCTTCACCAGCATCCTAAAGTCAGTACTTTTCATCTCAGGCATCAGCTTGATCAGATCGAAGAAGTGCTTAGACAACCATGCACTTGTTACCCTTTTGTTTTGAAAATTAATGGAACAATTGTGTTTCTCTTGATAGGCTCTAATCTGGAAAGACCCACTCCTTTTAACAAACGCGCCGTAAATCTTCCATGGACAATTTTGCTGCGAGCACTTAACTCTAACAAAGTTCTTAATGTTTCTAATGAAGTCAATATTTCTTTGTGCATCAATGGAATTCTTCAGTATAGCTTCCCTAAATTGTTTCGCATCTTGGAATTTCATACCTATTGACAAAGTAGGAGAGGCAATGGATGGATCATAGGAAGGAAACTTACTTTTCCTTATACGCATAGCTCTTTGATCTTCTTCAAGCTTGTCCTGGGAAGTAGCAATCTCGATGCTTTCTTTATAATCTGTCTCCTGGCCACTAACACCAGCAGCATTTGCAGGGCCTTCGTCTCTGTTTGGAACTTCATCAACTACCTGCAGAGTTGCAAATCTATTTGACAAAAAGTCCCTTTGTTTTTTCCTTGACTGTGTAAGCTCGTCGTCGTCATCATCACTAAAGATTAAGAAATTTTCAGCTGCCAATCCTTCATCATTATCATCACTATCATTGGATTCAGCATCTGCGCCTCTCTCCTCCTCGTCTTGTCCATCATGCCCTCCTTTATCCCTAATCTCAGTACTAGCTTGAATACCATCTCTTCCTTCTCCTACTTGGATGCTATCTCTATCATCATCTTCGTCCTCACTATCAGTATTGTATTCAACATCAACAAATACTTTTGCCTCTTCGCCATGAAGATAATGATATAGGACATTCCTAAAACCATTATCATCTTCTAAAGGTCTCAAACCATCTCTCAAGTCTTTCCCAGGAACACAATACAGCAACTTTTGTATTTTACAAGGCAAATATGTCACTATATCTCTAACAAATCTAATATAAGATGCTTTCTTTATATTTACAAAGATAGTACCCTCATTCCTCCCCTCATACTCCCACTCACACTTCCTAATCACAAAATCCCCATCGTAGCAAACAATGACAGCAACAAAGTCCTTATCATGAGCCATTTTTGCAACAAAAGAGGAAAAAAATACAATTAAATTTTTGGGATCACATTCATAAAGGACAACAGACAATTGCATGTGGAGGTCCCTACATTCTTTATTAAAGAAAAGATAAGAAAGAGGGAAAATATGCAGTATTCGGGACGACGTCTACTTTTATTGGAAAGATGCCGTCAGGACAAATCGAGGTCCCCACCCGACAGACAACTTCTTTGATTGTGTCGCATTCCCTTAAAATATGGAGTGGTCCCTAGATAAGCATGGGTTTTCATGACACCAATTTCAACACTGCAATTTTAAAAAAAATGCCCAAAAGTCCCCACGACAACTATTTCGAACCTTAATAATCACTATTGCACATCACATTGCACATCCAACCCCTACAAATTTGCACATCACAATTCCACATCTGAGCCCTAAATCACACATCACAGTACCTAGCACCACATCTGAGACTTAATTTTCCTCCCGCCAAGCCCTACGCCGAGTCCTACATTTCGAGACCGATCCTAAACTGTTAATCCGAACCCCCAATAGGGTTCTAGCACTACATCTGAACCCTAAATCTCACATCAATACCATCCAAGCCTAGGATTTCCCAGCCGACCCCCAAAATTTCAAATTGGAGCCCTAATAAACAAGTTGAAGCCCTAATTTCACCACAAGAGAGAGGAATAAGAGAACAAACTTGAGCGAGAGATGACAGCGAGGGACGACGGCAATCGACGACGACGAGCGACGATGGCGAGCGACGATGATGTGCGATGACCTGCGAATGGCAATGGAGAGGACGTCAGATTTGGTGTGAACGCGAGCGACGATCGATTAAACCCTAAATAAGAAAAACGACGTCGTTTAGCACTAAGGAAAAACGATGTCGTTTAGCTTGGTCAAGGCAGAGTGGATGGGGCGACGTCGTTTTCATCCTCCACGTGTGCTTAATTTTTTAAAAAAATTGCAACGTCGGTTAAGCATATCGCCGGAAAATGCCACATCTGCATTTTTGCTGGATTTTGGTCAGATTGGCACTTAAATGATCAATTTTGCTCCGATTTTGGCACTTAAGTATCACTTTCCAAACTTTTGGCACTTTAAGTGTCCTTCCGTGCCAAGTTTTGGCACTCTAGGTGTCCGCAACTCCATATTACATCCATTGATCGAGTTTCCATCCGGCGGACGAGATCGTACTGCAAAAACTATCAACTACTAACACTAATGGCAGGAGAGTTCTAGACCTTGGCCCAATTATCGTATCATCCGCCCTTGGAACTTTTCGGAAGTCTTCTTGTTGGAAATCCGAGCTATCGTAGGAGGTCATCCTCGGAAAGGCACGGCCCTTTAGCTACAGAAACCTCTTGGCCGTGACAGTAGCCTGTGTTTTCCTTAACCATGTTTGAGGCTTGCAATTTTATTTTTACCATTCTTGTTGTTGATCATGTGTGTGAGAGTTTATAGTATCATCAACCAATTTTAGTCCCATCATTAGGGTTGTTCCTAAAATTGTAGGTAGCACTTTTCTCCTTCCATAATCTTACATTTATCCCCTCTCTATCCGGATTCACCTGGATTACAAGACTTGTTTAGCCATTTTAAATCTTGGGGAGCTAGATTTGATTCAGTTGAATGTGCCGCCAGCTAGATTGCACGCCATGTGGCCCTTGCCGAGGTCGTGCAATCTCAAACGAGGGTTGTCAATGCCAAATCTAGCTGGCCAATTAGGTCACGGGATGATATGAGACCTGTAAAACAATCATTAACTAGCACCGTTGAAAAATTTGAAAAATCTTACTTAAAATCTCGTCATTCAATGGTACGAGGACTAGTACTGCTGCGAAAACAAAGCATAGTGGCTAAATTCGAACACTTTGAAAAAGAGCTACGGTCAAAATTGTAGTTTACTTAAGAGGCTTATACACAGGTATCTCGTGTCGGTTTTTAGCGTTAACTAGTACTGTTGCCAGGCCAAAAAAAGAAAAAAATACTGTTGCAAATTGTGAAAAATCTTACTTGAATCTCGTTAATCAATGGTACAAGGACGAGAACCGTCGCGAAAACATAATCGCTAAATTTGAACACTTTGAAAAAGAATAACGATCAGAATTGTAATTTGTTTTAGCGGCTTACACACATAGGCTCCACGTGTTGGTTTTCGGTGATGGCTCCAGAGTTTTTGATATATTTTGAATGGAAGTTTGACCGAAGGGCTAAAATTGTCGCCGGAAAACAGTATGAGGACCATAATTATAACCGAACGAAGTATTAAGACCAAAAGTGAAATTCCCTCGAAGTATAAGGACTGAAATTGCAATTCCCCTACTTCTGCCAGCAAAAATAAATCCCCATTCTCCTCTTATAACAGTAACATAATTCATGATGTTCCAGTTTCTGAGCTTCATTGGGATGGGTTGTCTCGTTGTGTCGCTCGTGTGCATGGTTCGCGCCTTTGATGAAGTTCAATAAGATACATCAAAGGTCTTATCGTTCATGACCCATGAGTGAATAATTTCTGCAAGATCTCGAAAGTTTCTATGGACGTCTTTTGTCGCGAAAAATCAAAGCTGAACGTGGAAACTCGATGGACAGCTCTTTGGAGTGAAGCTCGCGACAGCGAAGATTTGGTCTTTTAATTGCTTTTGCCAATAGCTACTTTGACTTCCACTTCAGGATATGTATGCAAATGACAGTTTAGCAGTCTCGAGGATCTTGATGCTGTGTTTCCAGTGCTTCGCTCTGTTGCTGTGATATGTTTAAGTTTGACAGAATGAGATGATCACCGTTCCTGGAGATTCATGTTCCGAATATGCTCAGAAATAAGCTAGAGAAACTCAGATGTCTTTACAGATTGCAGGTGGGGTCACTGGTATACTTGCCCAGTTCGTTAATCATACTGATTTTTTCACATTTCAAAAGCCAAAACTGTGTAAGCTTTAGAATCTGGCTTTCTTTGGTTCTCTCTAAGTTGTTTTAGCAGGCTCTTTCAGTTCACTCCCTTGGTGAGTGACAGAATTGTGGACACCATAAGCTTGTAGTCGATCGGCTTCGTCAAGTACGCGTCCATTCCCACCTCCAAGCACTTGGCTTCATCTGACGACATGGCATGCGCGGTCAGTGCAACGATCGGAATGTGCAGGCCGCTTCCGGTCTCGGATCTTCTGATTGCTTTCGTTGCTTCGTACCCATCCATCTGGGGCATCTGTGTTTTTTGCAGGAAACAGATCTAGTATCAGTAGACGGTCAATGGGCAGTGCATGGCAAGGAAGAGAGAATGTGTAGGCAAAGGTAATGAAACAGATTCAAGAGTGTTGTCTCAGGACGACACAATGAACAAACAAGAGTACCCTTTTCTAGGAAGAATCTCTGGAGATTAAGTTTGCTATCGTTTTGGAGACAGATCACTAATTCATTTTTGTCATGCTTGAATTGGTTCCTTCATTGAAAGCTTGCAAGTTTGGAGATAACACACTAAGCAGTATAGCTCGTGACCAAAAGAAAGAGTCATAGAGCATTCATCTCTTACTTGACAGTCCATAAGGATCAGGTCGTAAGTTTGCCAACTTCGTGTTCCTGCTCGAGGCATCCTGTTCGCGTTTTGCAAATGCAATGCCGTCCTGAAGTCTTCTGCATCTACATCCAGACTGCTGTTCAGGGCATTCACCGCCTGCAAGCCGTCTCCGACAGCAATGACTTTAGCCCCCAACTTTTCCAGCATGATCGTAGCAACTCTCTGAAGCACTGGCGTGTCTTCGGCAAGTAGTATGCGCAGGCCCTCCAGAGACCTTTTCTGGTCCAATTCTTTACTGGAACACGAATCAACTTTGGCTGGAGGACGCTTGCTGATCAGCAGTTGTTCCTGTGCTTCTGAATTTCCATCTTCCTTTTCTTTTGAAGAAAACACGCTCCTCGTGCACTTGAATCTGCCTTCGGCATTATTTGGGGGGTCCAAAGGGGGACTAGTTGGACATGCTTCTTCTTCGTTCCCTAAATTGTTATAGCCAGAAGACAGCAGAGTAGAATTGAAAGAGTGATAGTTCGATGTCCTGTGTTGTAGAGCAGGAGGGGTTTTGATCCCTTCCCGTTGCTTTTGTTCACCAGGAGATGTATTGGTACAACCAGAACGTGATGTTTCAACTGTGTCCAATTCATCAGAGCTCGCTCCCTCATAGTGCTCAGAGTCGATTTCTAGACACTCGTGCAAGTCCTCTTCTTTATTCATGCTTTTGAAGAATTGGAGCCCCTCTTCAGGAGTTCAGAGTTCCTTTCCTTCATGGCAGCATCCAGAATTTGAATCATCTTGGCCTTGTATAGCGGCTTGTTGACCATCAGCATGTGTCCTTTCCTTCGGAGCTCCACCTTAATGGCATTGAAGGTGTCATGGTTTAGCATCCACGCAAACTTCGCCTTCCCGTGGTACTTGTCTAGGAAATTGAGCTGTTCCTTCCATATATCTGTGTTTAGGTCAAGTAGCCCTATATCCACGACTATGATGAGGATCTCACTTTGAATATCATCGAAAGTTGTCACTTCTGATCTCGGGAGTTCATGTGCATGTTCCGTATTGACAGTCCTGTATGGACCACCTGAATTTCTGCCTTGGTAGAGTTCCTGAAGAATCTGGGTCAATTCATTCCATCCAGATGCTTCCAGAGTGGAAACTCCATTTCTGTGCAGCCATCCGGACATTATAAATCTACCCGTGCTTCCATGTTGTGCGAGTAGCACCTGCATCCAAATTATGGACCATTGTCATTACGAAAGTTGTGTGCGTGCGATGAATCTGTCTTCTCACCTTTGATCCATGTCAAAGTCAAACCTTAAGATGGAAAGACTGAAATGATGGTGCTTTTACGGTCATTGACGTCTTAATTCTTAGTTTGAAGCACCTGAGCCTTTTTACATGGAAAGGTTGAAAAATCAATTGCTGTTGCTCAGTTAGAGAATCTTGGAAAGAACAGTACGTACTCTTATGTTGTGCTCGGCATAATCCACTGAGCAGTTATGTTCCGTGCCATCAACAGGCGCATTGAGGAGTAAGTAAAGTCTCATGAGAGTTCCCGGGCCATTCTTCTTGATGACTTTGATTTCTCCACCCATTTTGTTGACCTGTAATCACATGCTTGTAAGGAAAAATTCTAAAAAAGCTTATTTAAAAGCTGAATCTGTTATGGTGTAGTTTGTGGAGTAAGTGTCCTTTGTTCTGATTTTTGACTTCGGTTTTTTCTTCTTGTGGCCTTTCTTGTAAATGTGAGCTCTCTCTTTTACGCCTGCCATCTTTTTGCTGCACATGATAGAGATTTAACGAGAAATCAACTCACCAAGGTTCGTACGATGCATAGGCCAAGACCAGTGCCGCCATGTCTGAACATATGCAAAGAAGAAGAGTAAGATTTTGCAAAAGATGTATATTTTAGATGATATCTCTCCTATATAAGCATTTCTTTGATTAATCTGCCCCACAAAAACTAACTTGAGCATCTATCATGAGGACTCTCATTGAATTTACTGTTCTTGACATTTGAAGGACTCACAATCGAGTTGTTGATGGATCGGCCTGCTCAAAGCTTTCAAAAACGGATTCCCATTTGCTTGGATCGATTCCTACAACAAGAGAAAATGCTCAATGGATGTCCCAAGCAACCCACCCCCCCCCAATTCTATGCAGTATGGTATGAAGAAATTTAGAGGCCTTACCACAGCCAGTGTCATCAACTTCGAACCAGAGGGTCACTTTGTTGTCTTTCTTGGATGACCTTCTTGCGTGACTACCATGTTGCTTCAACTTTGTCTTAAGTGAAGAAATGGATATTTTATGCTCAAGAGGAAGCTTTACAAAGTCACTCATGGTCCTTGAGTTTCCACACCATCCTCGTATAATTATATGACCAGCTGGCAATCACCGCAGATGATAAATTACTCTTGGTACAGAAAGTTTAGGTGTTCTTTATGTTGTTTTGCAAACTCATGTGTATTGCCCTGAACTATTCTCAAATTCTGTTCCCCTGAAATTCTAATTATAAATTACCACATTCTGTTTGCTTTATGTTGTAAACTCCAGCATGCAATCAGGCCTTGTGAGATGAGTAATACTCACATGGAGTAAATTTGATTGAATTGCTGATAAGATTCGCGAATATCTGGACAACCCTAGCGGAGTCCCCTCGAACTAACTTTGGCATATCATCTGCAAGGAAAAGATAATTGATGAGGCCTGCTAAATGAGGATTTTTCAGCATACTGGTGCTGGATAGAAGAGTTCATGCTTGTAGGTCATACCAGAAAGATCTAAGATAGTCTCCACGTTGTGATTAATGCACTGCACCGAGAACATATCGACAAGTCCTTCCAGTTCTCGTGCTAAATTGAACTCCGCCTCCTCCAGCACTAGTTTTCCAGACTCCACCTGATGACACACAGAAGACATTTAGAGTAAAGAAGTGCAATGTATGTGCTTCATCTGCAAATTATAATATTATCTCCATATGTGTGCGCTCGCTCGTTCCTGCATAAACTTTTACCATATTTTCTTATAAGTGCACATTTTTTTTGTATTGCTGCAGATACTCACTAAAGGCAAGATTTAGCTTTTCTATCATATCTGACCTTGCTAAGATCCAATATATTGTTCAGCAGCCTGAGCAGAGCGGTTGAGCATTTTCGAATTTGGGTGACTGTTGAGTATTGTTCATTCGTTAGGCAATCATCACAAACAAGAATGTCCAGCAATCCAATTACTGCAGCCATAGGCGTCCGCAATTCGTGACTGTAACACAAGATATATGTATCAGAAGGTAGATTTATGTATGTGATCATGACCTTAATAGTCCTATATATCAATCATATTGTTGCTAGCACTCGATAGAACCTAAGAAATCCATTTCCACAGCACCCGCTTTTATCCAAATAATAGAACGGCCTAGTATCTGTTAAATTAAGTTTATATATTCTCCATTTTAACATCAACATCACCATTGATGCCCAAATTGATGGTGATAAAAACTTTTTGAAGATTAAGATTGAGGTTCACCTCATATTTGCCAGAAATTGACTTTTGTAGTTGCTTGATGCCTCAGCTCGCCTCCTTGCATCAAGGTGGCTTATCAGTTCTGCTCTCAGTTTCATTTCCTTTGATACTCCATTTGTCAGTATAAAAATGCAGAGGCATCCGATCACCAAGGTACATAGTGAAGCAGATATGAGTATGACCAATGTTTTGTAGGCTCTCTCATCCACCTTCCCCAGTATATATTTTCTCGGTATGATGATCACTCCCACCTGCAAAAATTGTTGCTCAGTTCTTTCTTTTGTGAAATGTTCAGAGTGATGTGTGTGCATTTGGACAAATTTTGTGGGAAAGGAAAGCGCAATATTTGAAAATTCCCTGCAATTTGGTCTCACTGATCTTTATATCTGTCAAGTGTACAGTGTATTATGCACGTACATATATCTTTACGCTTACCATCGGGAGTCTTTTTAAATTCAGAAAGAAGGAATCAATGTAATAGTGCTGGCGATCAAGTTTGGCATTCTCTACATGAACTTCATGATTTGCAGGAAAACTGTTTCCATAGGTCCTCTGCAACCACTCGGCTCCCAACTGTATGACTCGATCTTGAGAATGGTTAGCCATCATGAGCTTCGGCCCTTCTGTTGAATTGATCAAAAGAGGAGTGTTGCTAGAAGTGGCAAGCAAGTAACCTTCTTGAGATGTCAAATAAATGTGCCCACTATGAAACTCAACAAGCTCCTTCATTAGCTGGCCAACGCTATAAAGCGCTGTGGTCACGCCCACAACCGCCACTATGCTCTCATTGGAAGGATCCCAAACAGGCAATGCTGCCGAAAGCAGCGGCGAGTCCGAGTATTTGCTCACAGCCACGTGCCAAGATGCTACCCCATCAGGGACTTGAGAAAGCCCAGCAATGTTGATGAGATCATCAGGCAGTATTGTCCTTGGTTTGCCTATCCTCTCGCCTGTGACGGGGGTCGAGAGATACACAGTACCAAGTTGCCGACGTGTTGCCATGGATTGTTTGGTCGTCCCATCCATGGAGTGACGAAAGCATATTGAGGTTGGAAGGCCTGCTGGTGCTGATTGAATAGTTCATCAGGTCGGAGTATATGTAGAACGTGTTGCTGCTCCTATGATCTCTATGGAAAGCCTGGACAAAGCCGTTCCGGTAATTGATTGTTATCGCGTTGAGTGCTTTACGGCTCACAAACAGCGCCCATGTGACATCTCTCATTGCTTCATACAGCTGCCAAAGAATGGCTAGTTATTGACAAAGGTATCGTATCACTAAGGAAACCTCAAGTTTGTTGGATGGTTGCTAATAACAACCAAAAGGTCTTTGAAGACAAACCTGGACTTGTTCGGCCTGAGTGGCAGGTTTACTGTACCGCCGGATCACATATTCCGAGCTTAACCTGAGCAGTTGTTATTTCAACAGTGGAATTAAGGATGTTCCACATCCGTAATATGGGACGCTGTAAGAGCTCATGACGCAGTCCGTATGCTAAGCTGTTCAGAGACTTTGTCGTATAGGTTTTGGTGATATGCCATGTTAGTATTGTGAGCAACCCGATTAAAATTGCCAGCATAACCTGCGAGAATGTGACAGTCCGCTTTAATTGATAGCTGAACACACGCATTTTCTCTCTGTTCATATTCGAAGCAAAACATGAGACTGTCTAACAAGACTAAAAGTCGCTGCTGATCATGGCAGAAGAAACGATACATAAAGAATCTCAGAAATGGACTGAGAACAGAGGAATTACTATTGCCAACTACAATTTCACCTTGGAATCCTTAACTCCAAGCTCGCAAAAGTGGAACACTTGGAGATCTCAGGCAATTTTCAGTTCCGGGAAGTAAATAATAGAATAATATCAATTGTATTCTCTGTTCATTCAAATCAGATGATCAAAGATCTTAATGCAGCCATCATTTCCCAACGTGTATGGCCTAAGTTCATTCGCGTGATCAGCTAGTTGATACAAAACAAGCAGCATGCCAATTAATGAATTTGGCATACTGATGCCAACTTTGACCGATCCATGTGCTTCGGAAGAACTTTTGTCATGGCACAAAAAACAGAATCGAGGCAACAGAGGACTTACACAGTTCAGGTAGCTGAAAAGGACATTTTCTGGAACTCCTTGTTATCCTCGTTGGTTTTACCAGCCGAATGATCATGCTTATTATAAATTCTACATTTACTTACTATGATTCACTATAATGGCAACACATATCACACGGACTATGAGTAATATCATATTAGACAGTCGCTCATTTCATCGAAAATCAATCACTTTTTTGTCAAAGAACATGATCACTAATTCATCACACCATTAAACAGATCATGTAGTGTAAACTTTTACTGACCATGATGGCCAAGCGAGCCACAAAGACGCTGTAGTATGATGACAGGCAACGAGCGCTTGCATACTGAAAGTCATCTTGCTGAACATCTCTCAGGAAAACCCGACGGCGGCCCTGCAGCACTGTCCCCCTTCTCCAAGGATAGGCGAGGCCCGAAATCCTCTCGAACACCTTCCTTAAAGGCGTCCCCATCGGCGAAACGGGCGGGGTCGAGAAATCAGAGCATATGGTCGTTGGTGTTGCAATACCAAAACTCTCTGCCATGGTGCCTCACTCGCTCCTGAGTCTCATTAAGTATGCATTTTCCAGAGAAAGGAAAGGCTTTTTGCTGTGTGTCTATGCGTGCATGCGTGCTTGGAAATGAGTGGGTGGGTGGCTGTGCGTGCGTGCGTGTGTGTGAGAGAGAGAGAGAGAGGAAGGGAGGGAGAGATGGAGAGTTGTGTGGTGTTGAGTATACAGCTGCTTGTGTCATTTCCCACTTTTTGAAGGCAAGGCACATCTCGATGGTGCAATTTTTTTTCAAATTGTGGAGGGAGGGGGTGTGGTATTATATTCCCCTCCACCCACAAACATCCTTTAGTGCAAATTTCTTTCGGTTCACGTCTTTTCGCATACTGCGCTCGGCAAATTCGACTGCTGGAGCTGAACCGGAGGTTCAGTGTAGCAGAAGTTTCATCAGTAACATTGTTCATGACCATGACACAAACAGGCAAGGCAACGAGCTTCCTCTTGGTGACCACAATAGTGCCAAGCTTCTTGTACCGAGTTTCTTTTAGCTCCAACAGCTTAAAAATATTTTACCATGTTGTTCTTGGGAATACTCAAAACTCAACTGAGAGGAAGTGGTTGTGCCTAGAGTTCTCTTCTTTCTGGTTTTGAAATTTGACATCAGAATGTTCGGATGAGAACACTTCCTGGGCATGTCGACTTTACCATTAAGCTGCTTCTTAAAAGCTGCCAAAAATAATTGAAAATGTCAATGAACTTCGAAAGCTAATGTACAGCAAAGAATGTTTGTCATCTGCTATGTCTTGCGCAGAACCATCTTGCTTTGCCCCAACAGTTTTGGCTTTGTCTAGTCGTTTTGAGAGCATCAAAATTACCCCCGCAAAAGGGTGTCAATCAAGATTTTTGTTTCCCGAGAACAGAATCGATTCATGAAGTCAAAGTCAAAAGCCCTTCTCCTTTTGAAAAATCAATGGACAAGACTGAGGAGAATCTTGGTCTGAAACTTACATGTTCCTACAGAAAAGAGGAAAGAAATGATGAATAAAGAAAATCAAAGACTGAACAACAAAAAAACTAATGGAATGTTGGAACTTTATCTTGATCTAGTATCCAAATGAGAACCAACGTCCCCAATTATATCTGGTCTCAATTGAACTTGCACTTGCAGGCCCCTTCAAGCAGTCTGAACTAGTGCAAGTCACATTCAAATGCAATTTTTTTAACAACCTTTTGTTTTTTTTTTAGCGGAGATTTTCTGAAAAATTTTAAACTAGCAAGAGACGTGCATACACTAGATATCAAAAATACCTATCGTCATGCCTCATTATGTGTAAGCCGGACCTTGTGCATGGAATGTGGGGTGTCAACTTAATTCCATCGAGCAATGACAAGAGAGAAATGTCAGAGATCTAACTGGACCATTCTTTTGAAGAAGTTCAACCGGTTTTTCACCATTGATGAAAACCTTTTACCACTGCACACTCAGGACTCATTGTGGTCCCAAAAAAAAACAGTGAAAGGCATTCTCCGTCAGATGATGAATTTTCAAGGGCATGCTTTATCGTTACGTGTCTCAGGTATCATGCTTTCGCAATAGATGGCAATTGGCAAGTAGAATAAAATCAATGCCTCTTTTTAAATTTTGCTTGAATTCAATGTCACGGGGAAAAGACTTTCCAGTGAGGACACGACTGTTCTTTTCATCCAGTGACTAGATATGGCCCATATGGAGTGTTAAGAAACAGCTACACCTGTCCTCAGCCACTTGAATTCTTGCTAACTTACTAATCACTGATGTTAATTGAGAAAAACACAAACTTTAAGATCAAGTGCAGGCAGAAAGATGGTGAAATTCATTAAGGATTAATCTATCATGTGCGTATGATGCAACTTGGGTTGGTCGTAGTACTAGAAAGTGAAAGCGAAAATGATTGGAAGTTAATATCATGAAAAATCTTTTGAATATATTACATTTACTCACTGAAGAGAAGCATCTAAGTTCAGGACGAGAACCCAGGAAAAATAGTACAAAATCATGAAAAGAAGGATTATAAAGAACAGGTGAGTGGGTGGTTAGGTTCATAGCTATCCAAATGTCTGAAGACTAATGCTCAGGGCGGCTTGATAATATTGATTAAGGGTCTCTCGGAGAGACTTGGCCCTTCTGTACTTTAAAAAGCCATGACTTGGCACAGTTCACCCTCTAGGATGCAAGCTTTGTGACTCCACATCACAAACCACAGAACCAAAGGCCCAATTTGTGATTCATCTCATTGCTTGAATTGACAATCATCACTGTATCTGTTGGAAACACACTTGGAACTTTAGTTTGTCTTACTTGTGCCTTCAAGCACATTTGCTGTAGAGACCCTAGTGCTCTCTCTCAATGGCTTTAGTGAATGGAGGAAACCCAGTAAGGAAGAGCATCCAGAGCATCCAGAGAATCCATTTAGGTGCAATGTACTTCTGGTTTGGTATATGAAGATGAACTAGCTGTATGGATTCGCTTTCGAAAGCGATGTGGTGAACTGTAATTAGTATTTGGTTGGTGGGTAAGTAAGACTTTCCCGAAGAACAACTTTCTTACGATTAAATCTTGATAGACTACATGAAACATGAGCCGAACGCTTCTTAAGACAGTAGCTACTAATGATTGTAAGCAAGATAAAAGAGAATGCACATGTCTCCGTAACGATAAGCATTCCAACGTAGGACATAGTGAGAAAAAGAACAGGTTGCTAACGATAGAAATTTTGATATTTTAAAGCTAGGTAGTCGACTTTTCAACTCAATTAATCTCCACTTGCATCTTATAGGCATGACTTGTGTTAATCCGATGGCAAAAGATCATCGTATTTTGAAGGGTACATGGACAGCAGTTACCTTTACCAAGGGGCACATACATTCAATGTTTGGGGACTCAAAATCAGAGCTTTGGATCTTTTTGTAATGACTTGTCACGAGATCATGTAAATTAGAGAGATTCCTTCACATGATGCTTTTGGTTTCATTCTCGCAACTAGACTTTTGTCTTGATATGATCAGATTACAAGAACCTCCAAACAGTTCGCTTTGAGTCAAATCTACCAAATTCAAGAACAAGACTCCCTCTAAGATATCTTCCAGGTCTCTTCCGTATCATGATCAGACAAATCAGATCGACTAGAGATGCTGTGCTGAACAAAATCAACTCAAAAGCAAGATTTGATTCGCTGTGGCAAAGGCTCCCAAACTCAAAGGAGGTAAAAAAGAAAGGAAATTTTTGGGGCCATGGAGAATGAGAACCAATGGAGCAAATTGAAGGAACAAGGCAGACCCACATAACACAATTTTCCGTACCGTACGATGTTGGTGGTTGGAGCATCAATCATGAAGCGTGTCGAATAATAGACCGAAGGTCTCTGGGAACAGTAACCATCACCACGTTTTTTAATTTTCCGAATGGACGGAACCAATTTGAGCTGAAATTATTATCCATTCTAGTTGACTGTGGTTTCGGTTCGATTCATGTCATGATTAGAGTTGAAGCCTACTCCAGATAGAGTTGAAACCTATTTTCATTACATTGTTTAGAGAGAAAAAGGTGAGCCACGAGATTCCCATCGCCGGCCTTGACTTTTGCGCGGGCGCGCACACACCTCCTCAAAGTGGAGCAACGCAATGGCCTTTTTCAGGATAGAGGCATTCCATGACAGTCGACACTCCATTTCCACTCAGTCACCTTACACATGCAAACCCTTCATGCGATTGGTCACGGCTTCCCATTGGAGGGGGCGGATGGTGTGTGTTTGCGAAAGTGGAAGCTCCATTCATGGCGATGGAAGTCAAGCTGGAGCAGAAGACACGTTAAGCATTGTCCCCCAAGTGGGTGGTCTTGATGGCCGTGGAAGTCAAGCTCAAGAAGGGCAAAATCATTCTTAGATGTGAAGATTGGTGGCCAAGAGAGTGATGTCGGCCGACCAGTGATGGGTTGCGCAGTAGAAACATCAGTTCTTGAAACTTCCTTTATGCCTGTAGCTGTGTACCATTGCAGAAAACGATGATCGTGTTCTCCATGCAATGTGGGTTGATCATGTTCCCCACTGTCGTTTTTTGTTTCTCCCCGTGACAGTTCAGCCATGGCTGAGCAAACCAAAAAGCTTCCATACACTGAAACATAACCATGGGGGCTACAAAAGTTGCTATTGGAACTAATGAGGAATGGAACTCTCAACTCTCTAGCCTGGTTTCAGATAAAACCAGCTCGGCAATCTCTGCTCAGGTCGATACCTGGCACTCTAATCGGTTGCCTGTTTCTAAAGCATTTCCAATACAACACAAGCAAAATTGACCAGTCAACTGTCCATATTCCACATCCTCCCATGCATTGATATATAATGTGCAGAGACGACAACATCAGCAATGTGCTTTTGCATATGAGGTGACCTTAATTCCCTGATGGATATGCGGTCCATCTCTCCAGCTGATATGTTGGTCATGATAAAAGCAGATGAGGCATATACAAAATAGAGACCATACCCAGCAGATGTTTGCTCATCTTCAGAATGTAAGAGTTAAGATGGATGTGAACTGGGGCACATGGACTGAGACAAGAAAATTGAGCACAAAATTGCAAAAGCCTCTCCCTTCGACCAACCAACAGGTATAGAGATTCAAAACCCTGCAAGTATTAAAGCTTCAGAAGCTTTTCACCCATTAAAAGAGTTCAAAACAGGTTTCCTTGCTTAAAACTCAGTTGGAGGAATATGCTTTAACTTATAGCTCTCTATTTCTTTTTGAGCATTATAGTTGGCACTATGAAAGCACTTCATCTAAATCCACTCTCTACACAGTGTCTGTGTTCAAGACACATCAAAACCATCAAATGCCTGAAAGTCATTTCATGAACTTAAATTGATGTCAATATCCCAGATAAAAAGAACCCAGCCAACATCAAGAAATTTCTGATATTATCCTAAAACCCATAAAATCTAGGAATTCCTCTACGGTTCCTATATCAACTTACAACCAATAGAATTGGTAAAGGGGGAAAATAGAAGTTAGCTACAAAACCAATCAAGCACCACCTACTAACAAAACACAGGTATATGACAATTTGCTTTTGATTTCAGCAAAGAAAAAGGCAATGCAAACCCTGCTAACCTATCACCAATTCAAAGTCTACATAAAAAGAATCACTTCGATTTCTTGCTTTTAGCTTTTGCCTCAGCAGCAGCAGCTTTAGCAGCAGACTTGGCAATAGTAGAAGGTTTAATAACGCTCTTAGGGTTAAATGCCTTTCTGATCTTAAAAAACAGCCCATGCTGTCCCCATGGCATGTCCTGCTGCGTGAAGCCCTTCATGTGTTGCCTTGCCAGCTTCTTCTCCATACCTGCAATGTGGACAACTCACAAAATTAACAACAAAAATTTACTAAAACAAAGCAACATAATTACAGAATGATTGGGCTTGTAGCAAATTTAATCTTCCTAGTGTTGTTGTTTATATTGATGAGATGCACTTACCCCAAAAAAAAATGTCACAAGACATTATTTTACCCCACAGAAGAAACATAGTAACAAGAAACTACTCATCCTTTTTACTTTACAATATATTTCCCTGTCATGGGATTTTACTTTATCAAAATTTCGATGATGGGCAAATGGAATACAACATAGTGGGTTCGAAATTTCTGATATATTGACCATGATGTATACCATCCATATTGAGGTTAGAAAACGCTGGTAAACCACAAAAGTCATCATAACCTACGCTGCATTCCACAACTTGTCCCTTGACTAGTGGCTTACTTGGCTTTCTATAGCTGAACTATGTGCTTATGAATCCTATCCCTTGATATTCAAAGTAACCATTCTTCAAAAAATTATTTAACTACAGTGTACCTATGGGATACAAGTCCAGTTGTCACAGTAGAGGATGTAGCCATGACATTCCTTCCAGCCACTTCAACCGCATCACACACCTTGTCTGCATCAAAGCAAAATCGAAAATGTTAATATTCAAGATTAGTAACAAAGAGAATTAGTAATATGTATGTAAGAATATAATGCTTTTGAAGGCTTGAAGCATTTTGCAACGTCAGCAAATGGATTCAACCCTTATCACAGGATCTTCAATGAGACTGATTAGGTGATTAGTTGTCAGAGTGAATAGTGAAAAATAGAAAAGTCGGGCTAAAAAAGGTGATGAAAACTGAAAGAACTAACAGACAGGAATAGGTGCTAGCAGAGTATCTGCTTAAATCACATTAGCAGTTTGAACATATTCACTTACTAAATCCGTCAAGCGAAGCCAGGACCATTTCCCCTGGCAGTAGACCAAAAAATTTCTTGCCCACTGAAGAATTTGCAACTGAACTTGTGAAGAAACCGGAGACTCTGACAACCCCAGATAGAACACCTGTCGCTACTTTCTCGGTCATCCTTGTCATCTTCTTTGCCCTAAAAAGGAAAATAAGGCCATGTCACTACAAATAATCAATTGGTATTCATCAAAGCAAGTACTATTCCATCAACTTGTTTCTAAATGAAAATCAAAATGGCCGCATTAATATCTAACATGTAACTATGTATTGAAGTGGTCCCAACTTACAATCCACCAATAAGAGCAATAGACAATGAGATTTAATGCACAAATCTAGAATGCAGCCAAAAACACGAGTATGATTGCTCAAGCGCCAACGCAATTTCATACCTTTTTAATCTCTTCAGTGTTTTTTATCGATCTCTCTGCCTTCTCTGCAGGAGAAATCCTCTTTTCATTACCTCATTCCCCCATTTCAATCTATCCACAGTCACATCTCCGCACCACAAAATACCCTTAATCAGCTGTCCCCCTGACCCCGATGCAATTAACTTCGCTGTGGTCCCACTGTAATCCTCAACGTTCGGCGCCAACGTCGTCCAATATACCCTACACTTATCCTCCATGATCTCCTTCTTCTTCCCGCCCGATTGCAATTCCGCCGGCGAAGTCTCCTTCGCCACGGTGGCATCAAAGGCCTCTCCTTTTTTGCGCCTTTCGAGACACTTTCTGTATCGAGAACGCACTGTACTTCTCCAAAGATCGCGTCCAACTCCCTCAACACCCCCTCCTGCCCCTTGGACGCGAAGGTCAAGCCGTAATTCAACGGATCATC